>JAVKLF010000011.1:1027258-1039464 GCA_034783495.1 Millerichthys robustus | reverse complement strand
GCAGTGACAGAGGGAGAGCGTTCCAGAGCCTCGGGGCCACCACCTGAAATGCTCGATCACCACGGGTTTTAAAATGATTTCTGGGTACCGTCAGCAGCATCTGATTAGAATTGTCATTGTAAAGAAAAGGTGGATATATTGGTCACTGATTTGTTTTTGAATGTCAGAAATGTTTGTTTCTAAATTTTGTGTTATATTGGTGAAAATAAACAAGTGAGTTTGGTATATATTTGGTTTTTATTAAGTTGCCTAATAATTCTGCACAGTAGTAGTTACCTGCACAAACAGATATGCTCCTAAGGTAGCCAAATCTAAAAAAAGGAAACACTCCAACTTCCAAAAATATTAAACTTTGATATTTATGAGTCTTTTGGGTTGATTGAGAACATAGTTGTTCAGTAATAAAAAAAGAATCCTCTCAAATACAACTTGCCTAATAATTCTGCACACACTGCATTTAATGTGCTAACCTTTTCCAAGCAGCATGCTAGATGTATAGTTGAATTTGAAACGTTACCAGTTGGTTTCATGATGTGGCTTTTGTTTCAGACTTCACGTGGAATGTAGAAGAAGATTTTAAAACGGTGCCAGAGACATGGATTCCAGCTCACAGAGTCAAACACCACGATGGTCATCCCATACCTGATGAAAACGGACATATTCCAGGTTGGTTACACCGCTGTGTTCAGATAAGCAGCCAGCATATTCTCCCACATGAAAGCCCTCAGCATGGTGGAAACACTGCTTCTGTTTTTGTCAAACTGCAGGCTGGGTTCCAGTGGAGAAAAGCAACAAGCAGTACTGTTGGCACTCTTCTGTGGTGGATTATGAGGTCAATGCAGCTCTTGTCCTCAGGCCAAGCTCTGATGAAGATGTGTTCGAAATTACAGCTGTCCCGCTGGCAGAGCTCCAGGAACAAACACTGGAACTTATCGGGACCAATGTCAATGGAAACCCGTACGGTAAATTCATCTGGACTTTAAATTCAACAACCTGCTGGTTTTACACAAAAATCTAAACATTACAAAAAATAGTTTTAAAACTTGAATAAAAAATAGACATTTTAGTGTGGGATTTTGTGAAAAGGTTATAGCCAGTTAATATCTTGCCTGTTGTAGCTCTTTGAACAAGGAGTCTGAAGACAGCAGGTCTTCCAACTGATCCAGTTGATGATGTGCTAAAAAATGGAGCTAAAGGAAGATGGAGGTTCACAAAACACTTTACGATAAATTAAAAGAATAGTTGCATGTGCAAAAAAATAAAACCACAATTCTATTACTTTTATTCCATTTCAATTCTTGTGTAAATGTATCTTATTTTATCCCCATTAGGAATGTTAAGTAGCCAGAAGGCTTAACATTTTTAAGTGGTTATTAAATATCTAGATATGACTAAATAATTGACATGACCACAAAATAGTGTTTCTGCATTTATTTGCAAAAACGAAAGGAAGATCACTAGCTAACAAGCTAGCAAGCTTCCTTTCTTCCTTCCATACTGAAGAGACCTGGGTCCTCAGAGTGGGGCTGACTTTGCGTATGTATATAAATTCTTTAAATAGCTTAGCTTCTGATGAGAACAACAGTTCCCTGCTGGTTGTGCAGCTAAGAACACGGGATCGTTTTTGTTTCATATATGCTCTAATTTCAGTGATTAATACAAACACTATAATACAACCTTCATAGGTTTCTAGTTCTCAAGCTGCATCTTAAGCTTAAAAATACATTTCCCTGAAAATAACAGCACTAAATTTGAAAGTGGTGTAAAGATCAGTGAACTCTCCCCCAAACTGAGGCAGCTCGAAACATTTTTTTTTTTTGCAACAGGCAAGTCAATAATTGTTCGTAATCTTTCCACAGAACCACAATTGAAAATGGCTCAAGTATTCTTTTAAAAGATTTTTTAAAATCAGAATTATTAATGCAAAGATTGAATTGAATATTTGTCTGAAAAAGGTCCTGGCATTAAACAGACATTTATTATTTCTCATAGCAAATATCCTTTCTGGTCTCTAACTCTAGTTGTGCATCTTTGTTCCTGCAGGACTTGGAAGTAAGAAGCAGCCTATCCACTGCCTGGTACCACATGGGATCATTCCAATTCCAAACCCCCTGCCTGTGGACTTCCAGCAGCTGTGCTCCTGGTTCCAGGAAAGCCCAGAGGGCCGAGTAGAGGGCATCGTTTGGCACTGCAATGACGGCACGCTTATTAAGGTGGGATGACTTTAAATACAGTGTTTAAGCTGCACTGAAGCCTCTTTGTGGACATATTCTAACAGAACAGTTTGGGCTTTAGGGACAGGTTCAGCCTAACTGTGGTGTCTGCAGGTTCATCGTCATCACCTTGGACTCCGGTGGCCTGATGGGGACACCTGCCTCGCCAACAGACCTGTGGTGATTCGTGTCGATGGGACAGTTGATGCCTACAGCAACAGCTTGTTTACATCTTTTTTCTTGTTGAACGGCCACTACTTCAGCCAGCTTCAGGATGTACACTTCGAGTCATAAACACAAGCAGAGAGGATGACTAGGCGCGTTTACGTCCACATCCTTGAGAGATCCTCACTGAATAACGCATCTAAAAACTAAGACTCTCCAGGAAACAGATTTAGCTGAAATTCTTAATTAATAAAGAGTCATCATAATGAAAAGAGGAGGAAAGTAAAGTTAGACATATTTTAGACATTTTGAAATGGCATTCATTGGAAAAGTTATGAACAGTTAATATCCTACCGTTGTAGAGAGCTTCATCAATCTCGTTTTCTTTTTGACACCATAAAAATACAATCAGAGCAGAAAACCGCTCCGTCTCCTGTATGAGCCGTCAGGTCTGTAAGTGGTGATGAAACACTACCACGAATATAGACTAAAAATAGGAAACAAGGTGTGTGCAGAAAGCTTGCATGCTGGGTAAAAACATTTGTTCTTCTTGTCTGGTTCTTTGCTGAATGATACAAGTATGTTGATCAGCCTTTTCTGCAGATGAAACTGTATAATAGATAAAATGTAAATACTGTAAATTTGTATAAAGAATAAGGAAAAAGTGAGGACAATTTAAGATGATAAACTACTTTATTGGCAAATCTAAAAAAAAAATAGGCTTCTTAAGTTATTTTGCAGAACTAATAGAACAGTTCAAATGTGCTGTAGAGAACATTTCAACTTGTAATAAAAAAAAATTCTTTCAACGTTTGAGTTAACTGACGGACACGCTGGGCATGTCAGCCTCCACACCAAACCGATCGCACACCTTCTTCAGCTGCTCCTCCAACAGGATGGTTTTCTTCACCTCTAAATTGTAGTTGTACTTCAAGTCCTCAAGCTCTTCGAAAAATGTTGGGTCAAAGTTTTCCAGCTCCTTCTTCAGCTTCATGACCTCCACTTGAAGTTTGCTTTTATCTGTTTCAGCTGCCCACAGGAGGGTTTTCAATTTCCTGTCATCTGATTATAAAAACTAAAATTACTGTTGTGTTCATCCCAGCTAGTGTTTTAGATTAATAGAACATACACACAATCTGACAAAACCAAAAACAGATGCTACTGATTTATTAACATGTTCAGGACCACCTCTTTAGGTGATATGCTTTAAATGCATTGTGTGACTAATAGTTTTTATAAGCTATTACAGACAAAAATGATTTTCTTACAGCTATGTACTCAAGAAAAATTTAAATTAACTCTTACCGAGTTGGTTTTGCTCACCAGAGCCGTTGTGTTTCTGTTTTGGCTCTGCGTCCTGATTCCCTGGTGGTCTTTTAACAAGTTGAAACAACTTCAGTCACATCGTTCTCACAAAACAGGACAACAGAAATGTTTGCTGTATTTAGCAGATAACTAACTTGTAGTCAAACCTTAAACATAATGTGCTGCATGTTCTTGTGTGACGCATTAGTCTTCAGATTATGACCCTCAGCTACTACCACACCAAATGTAGCTCAATATCTGTAGAACTGAGACTGCTGCAGCCATTTTCATGTTGCTGAGGTTTTGCAGCAGAAGGCAATAAAAATTAGATAAACAGTCCTGATCTGAAAATGGTCAGGTCACAAACAACAACAACAAAAATTCTGAAATGAAGCAGCTTAAACTGAAAGGGTTTTACAAACTCTACACGTTTCTATCTATCTGCTGCTGATCTGTGGTTGGGTCCCAGTGACAATAAATTCAGGAGGGTCCACCTCAGGTGACCCCCTTCTCTACCCCGAGCTTCAGGTCACAGAGATCCGTACGAAACAAAATTGACTAAACTTGGCTGTGAAAATCTTTAAAGACGATGTGAATTTTGTCTACACTGTATGACCATTAGCATCATTTTAAAATCTAAAATAAATGTCAGATCCTGACTGCTTCATTCCAAAACAACTGTAGGGCTCAATTTAGTCAATTCAGATCTTGAAGCACCGTGACATTTCTGTCACAGTATCACTGTTTCTATAACATACCTGATATCCAGGAAGTCCTTGGAGAGTCCTGCAGCTGAAGGAAACATTTTTAACATGACCACCTAAGACATCACAAATGTTACATGTAAAGATACTTTTGTTTAGAGCACCTTAAAGAAATGTAAACACTTATGGGCCTCTGGCACAAAGTGTACATAAAGACAACATTTATTTAGTAAACAACTGAAGATTCTTGTTAAAGTAGCAGCCAGGATTTTATTTGCTCAGTTGATTTACTTTATGTTGCAATGATTTATTCAAATCCTACTTAGCTTTTACATCTGAAGTTAACTTGATTAAAAATTACAAATGAAGGTTGTCTGATAATTTACGACTCACAACCCAGTATGAGCTATAAGCTACACGTATTAGAGCACAAAGCCTGAAAATCAAAATCAGATGAAAAGGCCTTATAAGTATTTGAAATTTGCATAAAATAAGCTTAAGTCACGTATAACAAGCTGATCCAGAATCTGTTTGTCCTTTTCCATCTCACATCTTGTTAAATAATCCAAACCAAAAGCCACTTTAGCCATTTCAGCCTTTGTTTGACCTTAAACTGAAGCCAAATCCCAAACTTGAAAGAGCTTTTCAGTTTGTTGTGAGGCCCTAAGGCCAGCAGCTGCAAGGCTCTGATTAAAGATCAGTTTCTGATCCTTGTAATGACTGTAATCTGCTACTTGACCCATACCTGATCTTGGAGTTGTTGGACTCGTGTCTGAGCTCTTTCCTCACGCTCAGTCACGTCTTTCAGATGCATTCTGAGCTCAGAGAGGCTGAAGGTCTTCTGGGAGAGCTCGTTCTCCAACTCCTTCATCTTGTTCTCAAACATTCTGCAACAAGAAAACAAACACAAACTCAAACTCCAGTTGAAAATACTGTTTCCTAACGCACAGCCAGGTCATTGGAAAGCTTTAAAGTTTTTTTTTATATCATTCATCTGGGTGGATTTGCTGACCTGGTTACAACAGATGCCTTCCAGATTTTACGGTTTGTGCCTTCTGTGATTGGTTTTGACAGAGCTACTTGAAGTTTCTGTTTGGTTTCTTCCAGCTCCGCCTCAAGCTTCTCATTTGTCATTTCCAGATTTGTCTTGGTCACTCTCAGCCTCTCTGCTGCCTCCACTTCCTGTTAGAATGAAAGATGAGACACAAGTCAAAATGGTTTAAAACAAGATTTCATTTTTGAACATAAAAAATGGAGCTACTGTACCCTTTTAATGCCCTTTCGCAGACGTTCATTTTCAATCACTATCTTTTCTAGCCCTTTAGTTTTAGACTCAAGTTGCAAACTTAGTTCTGCTTTGCTTTGATGTTTCATTAATTCAAAGTCAGCCTGGGGAGTACAAACACACAAAAAAATCTGTTTTCTGTAGCAGAACAACAGAACTGAATGTGAAGCAGATGATGGGACAATGCTGATAACCTTTAGTCTTTCATTTTCTTTTTCCAAAGCAGTGACTCTGTCTTGATTTGCAGCCATCTTGGATTTCTTCAGAGTCTCACTTTCCCTCTGCACCCTCTCAATCACCTTCTTCATCAGCCCAATCGTCTTCTCAAGCTCAGGAACTGTTTTACCACTGTGACCAGCCTGATGAAGAACATATTATTGAATCGTTTATTCATACAGGACTCCTCGTCTCATTTACAAAGAGACCGGGTTCATACATCACAGCAAAATTAAAACCACTGAATGAACAAAATCATTAAATTGATGGAACTGCCATCATCAATTTTAGTTTATTATTAAATGTTATCAAAGATTTTAAGATCTGAAATGTTTTCTTGTGCACTAAAAACCTAAGATTTGTTTTCAGTGATTTCTGAGTAAATGCTTATGACCTTAAAACTAACTTACTCCACGTATGTGTGCCAGCATTTTCTCAAATTCTGCCTTTTCTTTTTTCAGCGCAGCGCACATTTCTTTCAGATCTGCTACTTGATTCTGTGAAAAAAAAATGGAAGTGGGTATTAAACATTCAAAAGGTGTTTTAGCTAAATTATTAAATCAAATGTAAGAATGAGTGAGTTTTTAATCAACATTAAAAGTTGATGGAAAGCACAACAATCAAAGGTTTCTTGACCTTCAGCGTGCACAGAGGCACTAATCATGACCAAGACCAACAGAGGCCTGAGTCTGCCTCAACCAACCAGACCCATAATGCAGGCGGACAAACTCCAGAACTAAAGCGCTGACATACAGCAGCGAGGCGGAACACTTTTTGTGCAGCCAGGGTTCAAATCTGACAGCAATTTGACCAAATTTCTGCTAAAATATTTGTTATACTAAAGTGATGTTGTAAAAAAATGAAAGAAAAAATAAGAATAATTTGGAGTTGTTTTGTCGCAAGAGCTGCTTGGCTTGTGTAGTGTTTGGCTCGAACCTTGAGTCGTGGTAAGTCTTTGTTGATCTGTTCCAACTGGAAGCGCAGCTCCAGGTTCTCGGAGGCCAATCTCAGATTCTCTTTTGAAAGGTCCTGATCTCTCTGTGACGGAGTGCCGGTGCCTCGACCTGAGGTCTGAAGGACAACAAAATCTCAAATACAAGATGAAATAGAAAAGAAAAAAACTCATTGGGGGACAGCTACAGAGTACAAACAGTTCTCTTGAAGTGCTGTATCCACAGCTAGTCAACCAGAGCCTTGGATCTGTGGCAGGAGACTTAAACACTAACAAGCTGTTTCACTGAGTACTCTAACAAATCTAGCTCTATCACAGCACTACACTTCAACAGGGAGACTAACAAGCCTGCAGTACCTTTAGATATTTAAGAGATATGTTTCTGCATTTTTCTGCCTTATTGTCCTTTCTTGAAGTAATAAAACTCTCAGGATGACTGCTTGGTATGATCCTGGAATCAACTTCTGTTTCTGCTGAGCAGGAATGTTTCAGATTCTCTTCCTGTCTTGTCTTGTCCTCTTCATCTTTCCAGTCCCCCAGGTCCTCAGCCTTCTGCAGCATCTCTGATGTGCCCATGACATCTTTATCGTCTGGATCATCTGAGTCACAAACATGTTTATTCACGGTTTGACCTGTGTCGTCACCTGGCGCTGTCTCTGGTGCAAATCCAGTCCCCTCAAACAGTTCTGGCTCACTATTTGTTGTGGTTTGTGGTTCTGGATGGTTTTCAAACGCAATAATTTCAGGCCCAGCTGTCATTTCTTCTGTACTTTCTAAGATTTTTACTCCTGTTTGGATCTGCTCTTGTTGAACTTGGTCAGAAACATTCTCTGCTGCTGTGAATGTGTCTGTTGTGTCAGCTGCGGTGTTTCCATCATTGCTCGCTCGATCAGCGCAAACCTCTTCTGCTCCAACAAAGCAGGTCTGAGCTTCTTTGGTTGTCAGGCTGTGCTTTGGCTCCCTCTGCTGTTCAAATGCAGCTGCAGCTTCAGGGCTAAGTAAGCAGCTGCAGGCCTCAGTAAGTTGGGCTGCAGTATTCATGTCGCTTGACCCATCATCAACATCAAAAGCGTTAGAACAAATTCCCCTAAAAGCATGGGAGGAGATTCTTCTCAACTTCAGAGATGGTAAATCAGATTAAATCCAGTGGCGAAGAGGAAAACAAAGAAAAGGGCACACACTGATTACACTGATGTCAGAGGCCAAGTTATTTATCTGATAAAACCTGTAAACACTTATCTTTAAAGCCAGATCTTTAACAGAGGACACACAATACAGACAAATATTATCTATTCCCTTTTATTGACTTGGTGCTTTGATTCTGTTCATTTAAAATAACCATTAAGTTAATTTTCTATTTAAATACACTTAAGAAAGTTTTGTAATTTATTGATAAAATGCCAGAAAATTGTGCAAACTGACCAGAAAAAACAGGGGAAAAAATGATTGGTTAAAGCAATAAAAGCGGCTGATTGAATAATTAAAAATCTACTTTTTGTTTTTTTCTATTTAAATAATGCATTCCTGTACATCAAAGTGAAAAGGTGCAGTTAATGTTCTCATATCAATTGTCTAAAATGATTTCCATTTACCAGTCTTTTAAGTTAAAACTCTTTCAAATCTAGGGTCTGATCTGATCTTTACCAGGTTCTGAACTGAACCTCAGGTGAACAAAAACATTTCCATGTCATTATTTATTAAACAAAAATTGCTCTTTGTGGGTAAGCAAGTTCACCCTTGTTTGAATTAAGATGTTCAGAATTGGACAGGGGCTGCTCATCATATGTGTTGATTACATTATCAACTCTATTAAAACAAGGTTTGTGTCAGTTTGCTGCTATGGAGCATACAGATGTACTTTAACAAATGACAAAGAGGAAAGATGAAGCAACTGTTGCTGCCCAGTAATCTGGAGTCCATCATTCTACAGTTAGAAAAAATATTCACAAGGGGAAAACATTTAGGAGAAGAGGATGTCCAGCAAATTCACTCCCAAGTCTAAAAACACTTCCATCTGCGGGTTGAGGTTACACTTCATCACAGGACAGGTAGAAAAAAACTGAACAAATATGACTTATTTAAAAGGTTACAGGCAGCTTATCTTCTGGAACAATGTCCTCTGGACAGATGAGACAAAGTAAACATGTTTACACATAATGCACAATGCCATGTGTGGAGAAAACCAAAAACACCTCAAACAATTGTCCAGCATGAAGGTGGAAAAATAACTTGTTTTACAACAACATGACCAAGAAACCTTGAAGTATTAGAATCAACCACAAACTCCTCTAGACCAAAGGATTCTGGGGCCATCTGTACAACAGCTCAAGTTTGGACCAAACTGGGTCATGATGCAACAGAACAATGATCCAAAATACAGCAGTTAATCTGTAACAGAAGTGTTGCAATGCTCCAGTCGAAGTCCAGAACCTCAATCTGATAAAAAATATTTTGGTGGGACCTTAATGAGCTGTGCAGAAACAAACGTCTGCAGTGAGCCGAAGTGATGCTGGATTTAAGGGTGGACCAAAATTTCTACACAACCACGTAAGGGACTGATCAAGTCATATGGAAACCACTAATAAATGTTGGAAAGTTCTACAAGCTGTTGCGTCATGAGATAGACAGCTTTTCCATTTTGACTTTGTTTTGGTGTAATAAATGATGACATGGTGGAATCAAGTACAGATCAGATCAATTTTAGTGTTCTGACATTTAAAACTCTGGAACTGAATGATGAATACAAGTGAGCAATTTTCTTATTTAACTTTGCATTCAATAAGCAATAAATCCCTTACGGAGGGTCTTGAAGGCGACTCTTTGAATAGCTGTCCCTCCAAGCACTGGAGTCTTTCCTCCAGGTGGTGGTTCCGTAACAAAAGATTCTCCATGGCGTTATCACGGGGTAAAGCTTGCTGTTGTCTGTGTGTGTTGAGAAGCAGAAAAGGTCTTGGTGTGTATCATGTTATATTTTAAGACATGTGTCAATAAAGTACTGTCACAGCACAATTTGTCCTGTAGTGTTTATTTCATGTAGACATGCCCTGTGTCGAGTAAGAGGAGCTGAAGTTTATTATCTCCTAACAAACACAGTTTACCAGTGCTGCTACTGTATACACTGTATATTACAACATATAGGGGCTTTGGGAACTAAACTTCAGGACAGAGATACTTGTATAAATAAAGATCAGTTTATGCTTAGTGTTTTCTTTCTAATTCGCCCTGGTTTGTCTCCAGCAGCTGACCCACAAAAAACACCACCAGTGTGCAGAGAGAGCATGCAAACTCAACCCAAAAAGGTCGAGATAGGCCGGCTCCACCCAATGAGACGCTGTGTTGTCCCATTATAGATATATTAGTTGTTTATGTTAGTTATTAACAAAGTTATTAACAAAGCTGCTATAGAATACCACAGAATAAAGAAGCTGCTACACTACTTTGGTGTAAATCCTTAAAAATAATAATGCATCAAACTTATATAGCGCTTTTTTGGACACTCAAAGACGTTTTCCACAAACACTGATGGTGCATTGTAGCCACAGCTGCCCTGGGGCAGAGTGACAGAGGCGAGGTTGCTACATACTGGCACCATTGGCCCCTCTGACCACCACCAGCAGGCAAGGCGGGTCAAGTGTCTTGCCCAAGGACACAACGACTAAGAAAGGATGGGACGAGGGATCGAAGCGGCAACCCACCGGTCAGACTTCCTTAACCACTCTGCCACAGCCACCCTAGATCAGACTAGTGCTGTCAGGGTCATCCTCAAATTCTGAGAGTAAATGAGACTCAGCATAAACAGCATCAGGAGCTAAAAGGTCTTTGAACGTAGCCTCAAAGAGAGCCAGGCTTGAAAAAATTTCCCACTGGGACTAATAAAGTTGTCTGACTCTAACCAGCTGTCTTCAAAACTGGAGCTCCCGCCAGAAATGTTAAACAAAATCAACTATTCCCTCAACCTGAAACAAAAATAAAACCCAGTCAGAAGACTTTGTATATCTTCTGGACACTGGGCTAGGTATTAGTTTCTACTCTGAAATGTAAAAACACCTAAATATCAAAGGCTATCTATAAACAGTAACATGA
The DNA here is from genome assembly GCA_034783495.1 of Millerichthys robustus. Taxonomy (NCBI): domain Eukaryota; kingdom Metazoa; phylum Chordata; class Actinopteri; order Cyprinodontiformes; family Rivulidae; genus Millerichthys; species Millerichthys robustus. The sequence goes on along the minus strand of JAVKLF010000011.1, from coordinate 1,028,541 downwards.
GATTCTACTCTGTCATTTTGAGCTGATCCATGTCTGGGCCGGTGGGATTTGCACATTGTGCGGAGATGAGTAGTATTTGGATTTGTCTTCCTCAGGGATAAAAAATGTACCAATAAAGTGAGCTTACACTACGATGACTGAAAAACATAGTAGCTACACTCTGCATACATAAAATGGAACAATTTATTATTACATATAAATATCAGAATGCAATAATAACTGGATTCTAATTAAATACATCTTTAAAGGTGCTGTTTTGGTAAAACATTGAAAATAAAATTCTGTGTGACCTCCCAAAATATGTCTATTAGCTGTGGTGACCATCTTAAATTAAATGAATTCTAAAAGTTTAGTACTGCTAGTGTAACCCAGGAAAAAACTGCCCTTAATCCCGCCTTTTCTGCATCATTGGTTAGAGAGGCAATCAGTCACACATTCAGCCAATCACTGCACCTGAATTAGGTTAATTAGGCGTGCTCCAGCTTTCCCAGTCAGGTGTGAGTGGGGGCTGGAGACAGAGAAGCTACAGGTTTGTGCTTCTAAACAATTAGTTTATCTCGTTGTTTATTATGCACTTTTTAAAGCTCATAATATAAAAAAATATACAGATTTGAATGTCCAGTGAGTTTGGAGCCATGAAGCTGTCATGCACTGAATATATGGAATTGGTGAGTAGTGAACACAAATGTTTGTTTGGCATGTTGGTAGTTGTAGCCAATGCTAAATGTCTGATTATCAATTGGAACTTCTTAAATTCAATATATGCATTTAAGACAAATGCTAATATCTTTATTTTGTCTGACAGATTAGATAATGGATATGATTGCATTTATTTTTGTATGTGATAACTGAAAAAGTCTAGTTAACTAGCAGGCTGGTAATTTACTGGTCCTGTTTATTTTAGTACAGGCCAGGTGACCCTTTTAGGGTAAAGGATGGCGAGCTTTTGACAACTGGCTGGAGCCAGGAGAACCCGAGATTCACTCCGAACTGGTCTGGTAGGAGCTGATGAGCTGTAACATTTCCCCCTCCATCTCACAGACACACAATCCATTGTTCTTTTCTTCTCTGGAACCAAATTGCGCTTGGACATTTTCAACTCAAACAAATGGACAATCAAACCAAGAACTTTTAAATGTGTGTCAGTCAATGTGCTGACCAGTGGGGAAAGTTCGGACTCTTTGTGCACATCTAATCAGAAGATCTACTGCAGGTGTGTGTGTGTGTGTGTGTGTGTGTGTGTGTGTGTGTGTGTGTGTGTGTGTGTGTGTGTGTGTGTGTGT
>JAVKLF010000011.1:1000865-1012742 GCA_034783495.1 Millerichthys robustus | reverse complement strand
GTTGCCATTTGCTTGTGGTATTCCCAGGTATTTGTAACTGTCCTCTATGTCTGCTATTGTCCCTTCTGGGAGTGAGATATATATATATAACATACATTTGTTCTTTCAGTTTGCAATTTTATATTTATCCTATTTATGTGTGTAAAAATCAAAAACTGTTGGGGGTTCATATTCTTGAGTGGAAATTTTGACCGATATTTTGCTAATGTAGTACCACGATACATTTCACTATTTTCTTGTATAACACAAACAGTGTTATGTTGATAAATTGTGATTTTTCTGTTCCCACTGTAGAATACGTCACGCACAGTCAACCTTGATCCATCAGATGTTTGAAGAGAGGATCATGTTGTCAGATGTGGAGGAGTTGGAGAGAAGTCAGCTGCAGCTCAATAAGACCAGATCAGCTTCTCCTCAAAGCTTTCTATCTTACTCATTTAACAATCGGCTTCTGCTCTAGGGCGAACCAATTTCAGCAAAAGGAAAAGCAGAAGCACACACTGCTTCCTTTTAATAAACATGCCCACAAGCTTTTAAGAGTGTTGTGTGAAAGTACTGCAGGTATCCACAAAATAAGCTCTTTCCCCAGCATAACAACCCCTGCAGAGGATGAAAAATCCTGAAGACTGATATTACAAGTAGCATTATACATGGGGATTAGATTTCTTTGTGCTTTTTCAGCTCAAAAATGGGTGGTGGTGTCACAATATACTTGAGATTGCATTAAACACGCGTAAACAAAATGCTCCATTTATTTAAAATATAGTAAATCTAATTTGGTAACTTGTAACTGTACATTAAAACAATTATTTCACCAAGCCTAACATTTACTCATGTTGTATACTGTAGGTGTTAAACACTGTTTCTTATTAAAGAGAAAAAAAACACTGCTAGATTTAATTTCATTAACAACATAATAACATAGGGTTTCATAACGGTTTATATAATTGCTTGATTTATGTAAACTTTAACTTTGGTAAACTGAGAACCAGCTTGTACCTACCTTGTATCTTTGCAGGTAACCCATCCTCTGGATGACAGAAACCTGCATGTGGCTGCTTTCATCCCTTAGCTTGCTGTTTTCCTTGCGGAGGTGCTGTTCTTGCTCCAGCAGTGTGGTGTAGCGCCGTGTGAGCTTTTTCTCGTTAACTTTCAAGATGGTCAGTTTGCGAAATGCTTCACTCAGCTGTCTTTTCATTTCATCTGGGGTTTTCTGAAGAGTGTTCAGCAGATCCTGATGAATGAAAAGCTAGAGTTCAGATAACCTACCTCCATACAAACTTTATATGTAAGGTTCATAATTCTTGACTTATTTCATTTTTTCCTCTTGTTTATTTTTCTGTATGTTACAACATGATGTGATCTGTGCTGTCCAAGATCTGTAATCATCATGTCTACTTTGTTTCCCTGATTTATATTTCACATTTGCCCAGTTTCATTGTGAGATTTCATTTAGTGCAGCTTGTGACAGAGATATTTAGGTTAGGTGTGGTCCTGTGGAGCATCTTACCTGTTGTAGATGGCTCTTTGAATGGCCTCAATTCTGACTGAATGTTTCAGGAATAAAGTAGACTATTGCTAATCTGAAGTGGTCCCAAACTCAAATATTTCACAGTGGTTTGTGCAAACATTATTTCAATAACCTTTACCATCAGTTTCACATTCCAGTCATTTTCACAGGATTCTTGGGTAATTTGCAAGAACAAATAGCAGCAACAGCACTTAGCTGTAGCACTATTGTTAAGAGTATCACAACATTTCTGTCAGAATAATCATATATGTGCCATAACATTTTGAAGTTGGTTTTTGGATGGCAGCTATTCCCTTTGTTCTTATAGCATCACTGCAATCCATTCCAAATAAAACTTTTTTTCTCCACAAATTGAGGTCAATAAAAGAGCTATCTACAACAGGTAAGACATTAATTATTTCAATCTTTTCCATGAAACCAAATTTTAAAACATCTGAACTACTTCTTTAATCCTACTGTATCTCCACACCTACCAAACTTTAAAACGTGTAAAATGTCCCTTTAAGTGTCCCACCAAGAACTACAATATTTGAGCATGTATAAGTAAAAGGAAGGCACAATAAGCTGGTGGTTTGAAGGTACTACATAATATGTTAAAGAATTTGAATTTCTTGGTCATCTGACTTACATTAAACTGTTGAACTTTCACATCGTCCACCTGTTTTTGTTCCTCCAACTTATTCTTCACCTCTGTGAATGTTTCTTTTTCTTTTTGCCACTCTGCTTTCTCACTGAAAAAAACGATCCAAATACAAAAGTTTTATGACATTAAGTAATAAGAATTAGGGTCTCAATCTTGTGAACTTACGCAAGATATTCCTTATAGAGGAGTCCCTGTTGATGACTAATAATGGCAAATTTCTCTTTGTATTCTTCCAGAGTTCCTGTAAGTCTCTTGCTTTTCTCCTCTTTGTTTTTCAGCTCCTAATAACAGAAAAGATTTACAGGTTCTTCCAGTTGATCTACAGTCTGTCTGAGCCTTCAGAGGACACTGACCTGAAGCAGCCGAACAGCGTATTCATTCAGGGAGCTGATGACCTCTGTACTGCTGGGCCCCAGGCCCTCAGGGAGTGTCAAAGGTCGGGGGAGAACTCTGCTGCAACCTGACTTCCTGAGCAGCTCCAATTCATCTTCAAGTTGGCTCAACTGACAGGCAAAGGTGATGAAAATGTCAGAAAAAAACCAGTCAGTCACACTTCATCATATTGCCTCCTTCACTTCCACAAAAAGCATTCTTTATACATCAAAGTAGTTCTTCTGTTTGCTTCAAAAGTTGCCTGCAACTCAGGGAGCACGACATGTTTATGAGAATCCTGTCAGGTCAGGTATGTGCAGAGACAGTCTAGCCAGCAAAGACTTACGAGTGAAAATAAATTGAATGTCTGACACCCCCCCGGCTGTGGAAGACCGGTTAGGGGAGTCGTCCTGTGACTGGTGGGTTGCCGGTTCGATCCCCTGTCCCATCCTTCTCAGTTGTTGTGTCCTTGGGCAAGACACTTCACCCACCTTGCCTGCTTGTGTTGGTCAGAGTAGGTCCATGTAGTCAATGTCAATTGGTCAATGTAGCTTACCACCATCAGTGTACGAATGTGTGTGTGAATAGATGGATGTCTATAGTGTAAAGCGCTTTGGAGTCTGTAGGGACTTGATGAAGCGCTATATAAGTACAAGCCATTTACCTTTTATTTGTCACAGGTTTGGTGATAGCTCCTTTAAAAAGGTAAATGTTTCTTTCACTCTCTGTTTATCGTCATGTCTATTTGGGTCATGTGACAGCTAAACAAGCTGTTGACTCATTACAATAAACTATACCTAGAGCAAGACCCAGAGCCAAGAAGCTGAAGTTCCCATGTTGATAACTTCTTCAAGTTTGCTTTCTCACTGTAAGACTAGATACTAAAGTTAGTTTAGTTTAAAGAAAACTATACTGTACTTTGTCTTTGGCTCTGACAAGCTGACTGGAGCTGCTAGTTGCCTCTTCTCGAGAGGATTTCAACTCCTGCCTCAGTTCTTCATTTCTTCCCACCAGCTGATGTATTTGGGTCTTGAGGTCTGCCTCAGATTGCCCACCCAGGCTACTGACATCTGCAGCCTGACAGAGAGGAAATATGTGGTTAAAACAAGAACCACAGCTAGTACGAAACAGACACAGTCCATGAGACCGAAAAGATCCTTTTAGGTACTGCTTGCATCTCAAGGTAACAAATTCATCATATTGCATTTAGTAAAAAAAAAACACAATACCAAAGTTATGGACATATTTACCATAATATCTGTTGCTAAAGTGATAAAGTCTGTTGGTGCTAAATGACACTGAGGACGATTTCTTCCTGAACACATCTGTAGCTGAAAAAACAAAAAAACTTCTTCTGTTGTCCTTACTGCAGCTTCTTATGAGACCAAAAAAATTAGACCTCTTTAAATTTATTTGTACCTTCTGGCATTTGTTATGTTCGAGTTGCCAAGTGACAGAAATAACAAAGAGGAGCAATGTGAGCAATTCACTGAATAATGTGAGAATAACTTCTAGGAGAATGCTCGAGTTTCTATGGGAATTTAAACATAAAACTTGTTTGTATAACATCATGTTGGTTCATAAAGGCTGCTCAGATATATTTGGTTATGTTGCACCTTTCCTTTTGTGTGACTGTTTGGGGTCAAGTAGCTCAATCAAAACTAACGCTCACGCTGCCCTAGCGTCAAAATGACCTCATTTAAAAATGGGTGGGTCATTTATAAAGGTAGCAGGAGGGTTAAAACTTGGGATGTCATACAAACAAGATGTAACAATTTAGATTAAAATCAATGAATTATGTTCACAGAATCAAACGATAACATTTTTTAGAGGAGACACTTACATTACGCAACCTTTTTCCACTGGGATCAGAACCATCACTTGACTCTTGATTCATCCTCACAGCATGAAGGACATCTCTCAGTGCAGCCTCCAGATCTCTCTTTACTTTGGACAGTTCTTCCACTGTGAGTTCACACAAAGACAGAGTTGGTAAAGGCAAAGCAAATGGATCCAATAAATGACATTTATTTGAGTTTAATATTAGAGTTTAAAATTTAAAGTTTTAGAGTTTAAAATTATCAGAATAATAAATGTAACTAACTTGTAATTAGTATCGAAAAGATTTTCAAAAGCAAACGAAGGGCAGTTCTGATATCAGATTTTTCAAATCAAGAATGAGCACAAGTACTTCAGTTTAGGTACTTGCTGATACGGAGTACCAATACAAAGTACTAACAGAGTTAAAACCTTAACATTAAATAAAGGCTTTAAAAAAACATTTATTTTATTTAGAACCAAACTGAATGGTGTATTTATACTAGTATCAATATCTGTGTTGGATTTGAACCCTAGCAGTTCAGCATTTTGTACAAGTAGTTGTAAAAATGCTGAACTGCTAGTACAGTGAACACTTGCTATAACGCACTTCACCTTTCACAGCCTTGCTGTATCACGCATTTTTTAGTGCTGTTTTTTTAATGTCTTTTTTGCAGTGTCTAAATGCACATTGTGCTCTGCGTTCTGAACTGAAAACACATTATAATACAGTTCTCTAAAATGATCGAAGATAGCATGTCTGTTCATAAAAATACTCTCGCCCAGAAGACAAAAGAACGCCAACAACTACCCATAACTTATGTTCTTCTCTCTGAAAAAGACACCTGCACCACAGCCTTCAGTAGAAACAGACACATGTAAATTGGCCTTCAGTAGAAAAAGATACCTGTACCACGGCCTTCAGTAGAAAAAGATACCTGTACCACTGCCTTCAGTAGAAAAAGACACCTGTACCATGGCCTTCAGTAGAAAAAGATACCTGTACCACGGCCTTCAGTAGAAAAAGATACCTGTACCACTGCCTTCAGTAGAAAAAGACACCTGTACCACGGCCTTCAGTAGAAAAAGACACCTGTACCACGGCCTTCAGTAGAAAAAGATACCTGTACCACGGCCTTCAGTAGAAAAAGACACCTGTACCACGGCCTTAAAGAGAAAAAAAAAACACACCTGTACCATGCCCTTAAGTAGAAAAAGACACTTGTACTACAACCTTCATTAGAAAAAGACACCTGTACATTGGCCTTAAGTAGAAAAAAACACCTGTACATTGGCCTTCAGTAGAAAAAAACACCTGTACATTGGCCTTCAGTAGAAAAAAACACCTGTACATTGGCCTTCAGTAGAAAAAAAACACCTGTACATTGGCCTTCAGTAGAAAAAGACACCTGTACATTGGCCTTTAGTAGAAAAAGACACCTGTATATTGGCCTTTAGTAGAAAAAGACACCTGTACATTGGCCTTTAGTAGAAAAAGATACCTGTACCACGGCCTTAAGTAGAAAAAAACAACTGTACCACGGCCTTAAGTAGAAAAAAAAACAACTGTACCACGGCCTTAAGTAGAAAAAGACACCTGTACATTGGCCTTCAGTAGAAAAAGATACCTGTACCACGGCCTTAAGTAGAAAAAAACATCTGTACCACGGCCTTCAGTACAAAAAGACAACTGTACCACAGCATAGCGGAGTCAGCACAAAGACGCACAGTCATAAATACGTGTAAGTCACAATGTGTCCAACCGTGTAATTTGAATATTATTATTGATGATTATTTTACCGTAAAGAGAAAGATAAAAAAAACATAAGAAAACTTTTTAATATTTTATTTTTAAACAGATGCTTGGGACTGAAAACAGGTTTTGATCTTTGGTTTTGTTCTTTAGTACTATAAAAAAAACTGTAAAAAAATACAACGAACTACTTCACGGATTTTGCCAATTGCAGTTTTTTTTTTTTAAAGGAACCCCCGCGATAAATGAGGGTTCACTGCATAGGTATCGGGACACCACACTTACGTTTGCACTGAAACTCAGTCTTGTGAAGTTCCAGCTCTATGTCTTTACTGCTCAGTTGTTTTTCAAGGTATGTGTTCTGTAAGGCAAAGTTCAAGTCATTTAAGTTACAATGAAAATCGCAACAAAAACCTGAAAACATCACTTAGCTTGAACAAAATAAATATGATCAACTGCATGACAAATTAAAGTCCCTTAGTTTAAAGGTGCTCTGGTCCTTACATAACCAAAGGATGAATTGAAGTCATTCTTGGAACAAAGTCATATTTGTTCTTGGTGTGGGGTGGATTTCACCAGGGCTACTCCTGTGTCTGGAATTGTGTTTGAGGATGAACTGATAACAGTGGAGCTGCAGAAGTCACAGGAATTCCACTAAAAAACAGATTTTCTGCACTGCTTAAAGCTTCAGATTCAGAAGAAAATGTATCTTCAGACACCAGTGACAAATCTGAGATCAGATCCAGCCTAAACCGGATTTCTCCAAGACTGTCTCAAGGACAGACCTTGAAGCCAGAAGTTCTGATTGTGGGTGATGAAGTTGTGAATGAAATTAAACGCTTCAGCAACAAGAAAACAACAAAGGCGCTGAGTTATTTTGATAATACGGTGCCTGACATCACTGAGAAGATTCTGTCGATCGCAAAGGATCATCAGACAGTGAGAAAGTTGGTCATTCACACCAGATCACGTGATGTCATCAAGAAGCAGTCTGAAATCTTGAAGAAGGATTTTATTCAGCTGATGGACACCGTCCAAGGTCTAGATATGGATGTGTTTATCAGTGGGCCTCTACCAATGTACCGTGGTGGAGATGAGAGATTCAGCAGATTGTTTATGCTGAACAAATGGATGAAACGCACCTGTGATGAGAGACCAATGAACTTCATTGATAACTTTCATCTTTTCTAGGAAAGGAAACAGCTGTTTCAGACTGATGGTTTGAGCCTCAACCAATCAGGAGCCAAGCTGTTAAAAGTCTAATATCAGTTATTATCTGAACCAGAAGCAAGTCTCTGCTAAGGACTGATAACTGATAAGTGACCAGCCCCCATATTCTGAGATTACCCAAAAGGAGTCTGCTGATCCACAACAACCAAACCAGATGGCGATTTATTCGGAACCGCAGCAAATTGAACAGACTCAACAGTCTCTGACAACAGAGATAAACTCCATCGACCCTTTGGATTTCCCTGAAACAGTTGAGAAGCTCCACAAGTTTATTCAACGTCATCTCCTAGAAGAGGACAAGAAGCCCGTGTCGACCAAGAGTCACAGAGCCCCCCCATGGCCAAAACGGCCTCCACGTAGTAAAGACAACAAGATTGTGTTCAAGATGTTCCAGAAACACTGAGAGTGAAACAGTGTCTGGGAGGATTAAAGGTTGATTAACTGGGCTTTGGAAACGTTTAGAAATGCTGATCATGATGCAAAAGTGAGATACTTATGACTGATCAGGGTTTACACTGAGAGTTAAAATTTTTAGGTTGACAAAATTTTAGTGATATTTAGATATTTTAGCTGAGGTTCAGATAGACATAACAAGCAATGGTTTAGTAAATGTGGTTGTGTTACTTAAACAGTATGTACTTCCTTATTATAGTGTCATTATGCTGATGTGTTAAAGGCTTTAGTTTACAAAGAGCATGTGCAGATGACATTGAGAGTGATTAGATTTTGGCTGCTGGAGCAACACGAGCTCCAGGAACGGAATGGTGTCTGGAGATGAAATAAAGTTTTAAAACATATAGAACTGGTTCTCTGTTTATGATTCTGGCTTTCAACCAAAAGAACACGCAAGGATATTTTTTCTACAATACCGTCAAAAACAATTTTAGTTTTCTGAAAATACTGTTTTGTTTCTGCAGGTGAAATGTAAGGTTTACCTTGTGTCTGATCTCTTCATCTGGTGTTTTTATGCTTGGTCTGACATCTTCATCCAGCTGCAGGCTTGACTGTGGGATTCCTGCAGTAACATAGGATTAAAAACACAAAAATCTGTGTCTCATTCTACCACATTTGAACTGTGAGACAAAAATAGGATAACAGCAATGTCAGTCATGCGTATTACAATTCATAAACTATTCTAATAGAACTGCAGATTGATAAAAAATGACTTTGTAAGGAACATATTTTGAAACCTTTATCCAGTGCAATTTTGTCAGCTGAGTGTTCATAATTGTTTTCAGACATACTGTACATATTTTCCAATATTTCACATGCAAGTTTCATGACCTGACAGAAAATTCACTCACTTTAATATTCAAGTACAAGCTCACAAATTTAAACACTCTTTTCCATTTAATTTCCATCACACCACAGCACTGCACCAAAGAAAATTTAAAAACAATTTTAGACTGTTTCACATCTGTTACATTCTAAGACAAAGTAAAGCCAGAATTTGCGTGAGAACAGTTTAAACGCAGCTGGAGTCTGTCCTCTGTTGTTTAATTTGTTTACGGTTGTATCATAAAAATGCTCTGTTGCATCTCCAATAAGAAGCTTTTCTCTCTTTTTGTCATAGAAAGGAAAGCTCGTTATTTATTTGTCGTTCTTTATTTGACGAAAAACAGACACAACTAGACCACTACACCTAACAAATAGTACAAGAAGCTTTAAATAAAGTGTCAAAACAACAAAATATAAACAGTGTTGTTCTGACATGTTTATTATCTGAAAACAATAACTTAATGGCTGCCTTTGATTTGCATATCTTACTCAGATTGTAAATATGGCAAGAAACTAACAGAACGTTTGCTACAGCTTAAACCCATTATTTCACCTCTTCCCTTCACCATACGCCTGATTTGTTTCTTTAACTCCAGTCGTTCCTCTTCTAGTCGTTCAATCTAAACCGCAATCAAACAAGGAAGTTAAAGGAGAACAATTCAGACAAAAAGCCACCATTTAAACCTACTTGATTAATTTTTACCTCTTTTGCAAGAACTTGGTTTTCTGCTTTGTACTGTCGCTGTCTGAGATCTTTGACCCACCTAAATTCTGTCAGATCCACTTCCTGCTTTGGTTGCAGACCTGCTCAAGAGCAAAATAAAATCCAAAAGTACATGTTTATGATTCATAGCTTTAAAGGAATCTGCATTGTCTAGGCAGACTGAGAAACAAGAACAGTGATGGTTTTGAAGCATTCTGACCCAGTTTTTCCCGGAACTCCTCATTTTCGTCCATGAGGTCATTGATTCTCAGCCCAAGCTGGTTGATTTCTTTGGTCATGGCCTCTGCTTCACGATCTCTCATTCTAATTTGATTGTTACACTCTTTGATCTCCGCAACGGCTGATTCCAGGCCATAAATACCCTGCCATACACAAACAAGGCATCCATCAAAAAGCATTTATTTTGTCTCATACACTTTGGGGGTGTAAGTCCGGATGTAATTTACTGCGGTGATAAAAGCAAACATCGCACTTGTAGAACCAAACACCATGGTGATCACACTACAGTCAGGCAGACACGCAATTAAAAAAATCACAAGCTTCACTTCTAGGAATTTAGAATAATTTAATTGGATTTGGATAAAAACAAGTCTTGGATTCCAAAGAAAACAAACAGGATAATTGTAGACTTACAGACTCATACTGGCTCAAGCGTTTTAAAGCCTCAATGAGGGCTTCATCTTTTTCTTCAGCATGGGCTTCTGCTTCTCTCAACACCTGCTCTGCCTCCAGAGCTCTCATCTCTGCAGCTTTCAACTTGGACTTCAGCTCTTCCATCTTGTTCTGCTGTGGAGTTGATCGTAGACCTTTAGGAAAGAAAAGTAAATCAATACATCAACTAATAAAAGAAACTGCTCAGAATACAATAATAAATTACTACTATGCATCTGTGTTTCCCAGCCGAAGAAACTGTTCCACGCAATTCATTTACCTCACAGGCTACAAATCAAATGCAATTGTACAAAAGATTAGATAAGAATTTTCACTGGTTTTATTAAGGGTGCCGGTGATTAAGCACTGTAGCGTCCTCATTACTATTTCAGCTCTAATTTCCTGTATTGTCAACTGTATTAAGAGTCCCCAGCACCTTCTCAAGGAACATCTGGCTTTTTAACATTTAAAAGTCTTCTAGCTAAAAGCATCTGGCTGCTGTGCGTCCGTGGGTTAGGGCCAAACACGATCAGAGCAGTGCAGCTATAAACTTAAGTCACGATCCATGAAAGCAAAACTGTGGGTTAGGGACATTCATTTAACAAAATAAAAGATTTGTGAGCACGTTTACTCATTCCACAACCATTTCCCCCAATTTTGTTTCAGCTTTCTGCTCTTCTGGGAACATTTACCTGATATAACTCTTATGTTGGCACCTTTGGATGTAACCAGTAATTATTTACCATCAAATATTTAAGTAATTTGACGTCAATAGACAACATTTTTTTCAGTCTGACTTAAAATTCAAGACTTTTTCATTCCCTTTGTTGAAAATTAAAATAAATATTATAAAAAACTCATTTAAAGTTGGGTTTTTAAATCTCTCTTTCAGGTGGACTAATGTCAAGTGATTTCTTTTATAAAAAACTTATTTAACATTTGGTTTTTAAATCTCTCTTTCAGGTGGAATAATGTCAAGTGATTTCTTTTATACAAAACTTCAAAATCAGTCTTCCTCTGCAAGAAAAGGGTGTAGAGGCTAAAAAAGCCACACTGAGCAGAAAGTATATCTGATACTTGTGGAATTTGTAATTTTAAGCAGAAATCCACTGACCTTTCTCTTTGATTGTGGAGGTCTTTAACTCCTCAATGAGCCTGGAGTGCTTTTCCATCTCTCCTGTATACTGCTTCACCTGCTCGCTTAGCATCTTGATCTGATTATCTCGCTCTTGGACAGTCTTTGGGACATTCACCACATTTCCAAATAGTAAGAATTTATGCAGAGCATTAAGCACAGCTGTAAAACACTCAATTAGCAATATGATGGATAAAACTTACACTACAGAGTTCATGTATGACCTGGCCAGAAGCAGGGTTAGAAATGAAAAGGAGGACAGGTTCAGAAAAAAAATGAGAAAAGGTTATGAAAATGCAAAACAGGAATGTTAAGAGAAAAAAAGGGCAAATGGAGAAAAAAAAAACATTCCACACAAAAGGGAAACAAAAACATGACCCTACATTGCCTTTTCATATTTTGTAATGACTCCAATAATTACAAATTTCAAAGTTTAGTATTTTAAATTAATCCATCAATCAATAAATATATACAGCACGTTTAAAAACAAACTAAAAACAGGAGAGAATAAAGAATTCTGGTAGCAATGGTAACAGCAATAAAATCGTAGCAATACAAACTAAGAAATAAAAGCTCAGTGTAATCAGATGTAAACTTAAAGAAAAACCTTCAAGTGAAGTGAATGAAGGGCTGGCTCAGAAACGTTTCAAATGATTCCATTAAGTCAGGGGTCTCAAACTCCCGGCCCGCGGGCCAGTTGCGGCCCGCGAGATGATATTTTCTGGCCCCCACCTTAATATAA
>JAVKLF010000011.1:960765-970918 GCA_034783495.1 Millerichthys robustus | reverse complement strand
TTTTTCCACATAATATAACCAGTAGTGCTTATGATTAAAAAAAATTAGAATAATGTGATCGGTATCGGTGATCGGTACCGGTGTATCTGCCCTCATGGGTGATCGGTATCGGCAGGAAAAAACCTGATCGGCACATCCCTAATTTTCATCAGTGTGGACTGGGAAACTGGTTAGTTGTTTGAAAGAGGATATTTTGAGACTGGGACAGAAGTTCATTCTCCAGCAGGACAATGACCGTTAAATCACTGCTGAAGCAACACTCCAGTGGTTTAAGGAAAAAGCTGATAAATTTCCTGAAATGGCTCAGTCAAAACCCAGACCTCAGTCTAACTGAGAAGCTCAGGTTTGATTAAAAAATGATGTACACAAGCAGAACACATTGACAACCAGCTGGAGCAGTTTTGATGTGGAAATCTGACAAAAAGTAGGATTTTTCCCCCATTTTGTTTGGTATATTGTGTAGAAACATACCTGACAAGACTTGTAATATGAATTGAATTAATTTAAAAAGTGACTCTTCAACGTAATGGATTTGGAGTGTTGACAAGTTAGACACTTTCAGATTTTTTTTCTGCTTTGTTTTACAATAAAAATGTTTCATTTGTTCAAAGCGGTAATTATCTTTTGTCAATTAAAAGATAGAAAGCCTCCAAATTTTTTTGAACTTCAAGACAACAATACATAGAAACTGAAGGGGTTGAATACTTTTACAACCCTTGCAAATCTGGTATCTTTTTCTAGCTGTTGTAGTTGAAGTAAACCTTGATTACAGTGTGAAATCTTTTACATTCTCTAGCTCTCTGTTGCACAAATAAATGTATTTTAATGAAGGTGTTTGTCATCTTCATATATACGGTAAATTATTCTGTGGTGTTTGATAACGATTTATGTTTTTGTTTTCTGTCTTCACTATTGACACAGATCTGTTTATTTTGAGCTCCTTAGACTGGGCTCGATAGGCTGGTAGGCCGTGAACAGTTAAGAAACAAAACACCTCCTGTTGTGTTTTACACAAAATAATGTTTCAGGCCAAGAGTCTGGTATTTCCAAATACATCAGTAAAAATGGTTTCTTATGTCCAAAAGGCACATCCAGTGCTTAACAGACACAGTTATTAATTACAATTTTTCCTACTAAATCAAGTATTGGGTCAACATATTAGGAAAATCTCAAAGACATCATTATTTTGGCAGATAATAATTTTATTACCCTGCTGTGTTCTGTTGTCCAGGCGCTCGTCTAGAGATGTTCTGGTTTTAATTCATGTCATGAGTTCAATTCTGCTTTCTGCTTTATTTAGTTACACAGCATCAGACAAAAACAAAAGTAAAAAAGGTAATTACCAGCACTAAAACACAGAGTTGTAGTTTGAATGTTGAGGGAAAACATGAGGTGGTGAAGGCTCACTGTGATTTAGAAACAAATTAGAATCTGTTGTGCAACAAGACCATGAAGGTCAGTAAACTTCCTTACCGTCCTAATCCAAGCTTTAATTTTTAGAGAGCAACTCAAAGCAAACTCAATTTTGATTTATTCTGTTTACTCTAGATTTAGTAAGAGCATTTTGGAATATGTTGCATACCAGTATTGCACAAACCTACTTAGCATACAAAGATGCCAGTTGTCACACACAGAGAAGGACGCACTGTTTAAAACTTAAAAAAAATCTAAAATAAATAACTTTCCCTGCCTTGCTGAGCCTGTCCCACTTATAAGGGCTGTTGGTTTTCAACAAAGGCTGTTTGTAAAATGTAAGCTTTTTACTTAGATCTTTGGATGATGGCTCCACTATGCTCTTCACAGCCAGTTAGAACACGACTGGTTTGCAACAAACTTTAAAAATGTTCATCAGTGTGAAGGGAATCATGATCCTACTTTCCATAATGCTACTTTTAATACTTGATAAATAAGTTTCCTGATTTTTTTTTTTCTCAAAACACACTCCTGTACCCTCAACACATTCTTTTTGACAAAAAAGGAGAATGGGCCATGTCATTGTGCAGATTTAGCACTTCATTTGCTTGGTCAAGAAAAGTGTTTTGCAATGAAAATGAGTTGAATTTTACATGAAAATAAGCTGTGCTTAGTACTGCCTATTGAACTATTTTTACTTTAAACAAACAGCCATGTTATTACCGGAATGTTTCCCAATTAAAAACAAACATGGACTTGGCAATTGGCTCATTTATGAGGATTATATATCCATTCTTGGGAATCATTTCAATAAACACTGTTTCATGGGTTTTGTTTGTCAATTATTTTCAGGGAAAAAAACCTTTGTGACTAAATGTGATCAATCAGTGGATTTATTTGGTTGTTGTATGAAGTTTATTTTTAGTTGAAACTTGTTCTAAAAACTGATTGGACTCTTTGTGATGTGCTGTGTCAAGTCATTTGAGCAAAGTTGTGTCACATTATTTATATACAGACACAATAGACTTAAATATTTATAAATAAACACAGCGTTGATGTTATGGTCATAGTGAATTATGTAGTGTAGATATGTAGAAAACTGCAGCCTCTGTTTGATATTTTTTATGGTGGATGAGTTTTATGGGTTATAATTTCCAATTTTTATAAAGCTGTCCCTCTGTCTATCATCATTTGGAAGTTTCATGTGCACATGGATGTCATGTATATAAATTGGTCTTTTTAACAAAAAAACTTTAATGTCCACGTGAACTCAGATTTCTACAGAGTAATACCAACAAAATGTGTATTAAATATGTGGCTATGAAAGATTACCAGTCCTACTATCTGATAAACTCAATATAATCAAGTCAATATAGTGTTATTAATTCAAAGTGTAAGATAAGCTTTTAGGGTACACAATAAAGCTTTTGTATGAGAGAGAAGGTACCTGATTTTTTTTTGTCTGACAAGTTTTAAATGATATATTAGTATATATTATATTATTATATTATATTGACAAGTTTTAAATTATATCTTTTTCATTTTTAAGTAAAAAGAAAATATGACCACTAAGGCAAATCCCTGTGTTAAAGTTTTAGTTTCAGGGATATTCAAAGAAATGTTTCCCAACAAATCCTGCTGTGTACATGTTTTTTTATTATCTCATCTCATCAGAGGCATTTTTCTTTTATTTTACATATTTAAACATTTAAAATTTAAACATAGGTATTGGCAACATCTAAAAATATGCCTTAAGTATGAAACTAACATTAGACTATTTACTCATCATTCATCTGATGTTGATTGTTTTTAATGCCAACAGCTTTACTCACCTTATTAAACCCTTCAGAAGTAAACAACCTATTCAACAATCTTTTGTTTTTTGTTTTTTCCCCAGGCTTTATCTTTGATCGTCCTGCCTTTCATTCCAGCATCCAATCTCTTCTTCCCTGTGGGTTTTGTTGTGGCAGAGAGGGTACTTTATGTTCCCAGTATGGGATTCTGTGTCCTCATAGCACATGGATTTAAAATTGTGTCACATAAAGGGTGAGTGTCAGAGTAAAATGATAAGTGTTTAATAATAGATAGGAACAGTTTGTTGCAGTCGGTAAAGTTTTTGCTCAACATTTATAGTCATACCCACATATCAGTAACACTGTTGAAAGATTGTCTTAACCATGAGATGTTTTGACTGACTTGATCACCACAACAATGGTCTTAAAATTGTTTGTTACAGACAACTTAAAAAGTTTTCCTGGTTGATGATTGGAGTGCTGTTAACTACTCATGCAATGAAAACGTTCTACAGAAACTGGGACTGGGAGTCAGAATACACTTTATTTACCTCTGCTCTGAAGGTAAGATAATGTAGTAAATCTGCTTTGATCATCAAACCTTTTACAAAATATCAAATGGTTGATTGCCCTGTTTATTAAGTGTTGTACTATTTTAGGTCAACAAGAACAATGCCAAGTTGTGGAATAATGTTGGCCATGCTTTAGAGAACCAGAACAATTATGCAATGGCTCTACGATATTTTCTCCAGGCCACTCACGTCCAACCAGGTGAGAGATTTCAATCAGACACCCATAACTTATTTTGACATTTCCAAATAAAATTGTGATATAATTTTTTTGTGGTTGCGAGATGAAAGAGATTTTTTGGAGAGCTCAGAGAATTTTTCTTGGTTGTGTTCAGTGTGTTAAGTTTTTCTCATGCTCAATCACTTCTTGATTTCTTACCTGTATAGAATTTATAAGAAGATAAGGTCATTATTAAACAATAGAAACAGAAAAACCATGCAAACAATACCACTGCTGTAAATATATTTATTTACAAACCAATTACTATGCATGTCAGAATTTTTACTTCATAAGTTTTACTTCTGACATGACTTTGACTCTCACAGTCATTTTAAATTGTGCTTCTGTGTAAAAGTTATGCAGAATTACCATCTTAGTAGATATGTATGACCTCAGTTGGAGAAATTAAGTTTGATGTTTGAACTAAGAATTGCTGGGTGGACTTTTTTGTATTTTCCTTAGGAATCATTAAATTATCTATTTACATTGCTGTCAATTTGTACTTTACCTTGTTCTTTACATGATCCTTTTGCAGCAAGTTTAATAGCAGAAGCTCCTCCACATGCAGCTGACAAATGTGTCCTCCTTTTTCCCCGATTTGAGGGACAGGTCCAGTGTATCTTTCTCAGCCCACCCTATCCCAACATGCGAGCTGACCGCGAGAACTTTTTTTTTTTTGCTTGTAATGGCAGATGAAGCCAGAGATGAGTACAGTTTTAAAATAAATCTCGCAGTACAAAAATTTAAACTTTGTAGCGGTTGTGTTTTTAGGTGTTTGTCATTTGCATTTTTGTTTTTTTGATCAGGCAGTATATATTGGCATATATGCTGTTATGTAGTTACTAAACGCATTTAAATTATTTCATAACACAGAAATATTATTGCGAAAAGCAAAGAAAAATGAAAAGAATCAAGGACAGTTTATATATAGATTTGCTTATTGGCATGTAACTTAACATATAAGCGGGTGTTTTGTACAATGGGAGGAAAATTGAATTAGTTCATTCTGGAGGTGATGAAAGGGATGACTGTTGGAGCATTAAATGCTTCTGTAGTCACCCTTGATTTTCACTCCTCACATGGTTTAAAGCCAAATTGGTTTTCAATGAGTCCATTCATTAAATTCTGGAATCTTATGACTGCATTCAAAGACCTAAACCAAATTTCTATCACTTTATTACATGAAACAAGCAACTAACACAGCTTAAGTCATTCCTAGTTTTTAGGGTTCTTGTGTTTCCTCAGTTTTTAGGAAACCTGTTATTAACTGATACATCAACACACCACCCACAAGTGTTTACCAATGTAAGCACATTAAGTATGTGAGGTTTTTTTTGCTATAATTATGGGACATCAGTTCATACTTTGCTGTGGCAGAGTGGTTAGTGGAGTCGTCCTGTGACCAGTGGGTTGCCAGGTCGATCCCCTGTCCCATCTTTCTCAGTTGTTGTGTGTTTGGGCAAGATACTTCACCCACCTTGCCTGCTGGTGGTGGTCAGAGGGGCCGAAGGCACCAGTATGTGGCAGCCTCGCTTCTGTCACTCTGCCCCAGGGCAGCTGTGGCTACAGTATAGCTTATCACCCTCAGTGTAATATAGTATAATATAGTAATAATAGTATCATTTGCATGAATATCTATAAAACTACTAAGGTTGGAGGTTTTAAATGTTTGCGATCCACTCTGGAGGTGAATCCGCTTCGACAAACATCAGCTTTTCTATACAGAACAGTTCTGAAATTGAAACTGTTGTAGGATGAAAATAATCCATGTTGGTATCGAACACATTCTGACTAGCCATTAGCTCGTCCCACTTACTGTTTTTCTCCAAGCTCAGATTATTTACAGAATTGTGTACATTTAACACAGTGATTCTTCATGTTTTCTACAGAACCCCACTTCTTCAAAATGCCTGAAATTTCCTATTTAGAAATGTTTCAATGATGATAAAGAGAATCGAAGTAAAAAAAAAAGATTGGCACTTATTTTTTCTTTATCTTTGCTGCAGATGACATTGGTGCTCACATGAATGTTGGAAGAACCTACAAGAACCTGAACAGGTCCAAAGAGGCAGAAGAAGCCTATTTAGTTGCCAAATCGCTCATGCCGCAGGTATTTCATTGTATCCCACGAGGTTCATCTCTTTACAAATGACTTTGTAGGGTTGTGCCTCCAGAAAACCTCCTGAGTCATTGGTTTCTGTTTGGAGCAGTTGTTTCTGCCCCCCTGTAGAGCAGATCAACAGAAATGTGATGCTGCTCGCATCAAATTCTTAGTTCACAGACTCCACCTCAGAGCGAGTTTTAGCATGAACTTACTATAAAAGTTTGCATAGGATGGTTTTCCTGTGATTTACTTCCAGTAGCTGCCTCACTCTCCTAATTACAGTGTAGCATTCTAGCAGTCAAAGCTAATATTGGCACCCAACTGTCACCACTATCGTTGTTACATTTAGAGTAAGCACACTTTCTGTCTGTGTGTGTTTTTTTTTTCTTTTGGGGTGGGGTTACGCCCGTCTGTGAGATTGAATTGAAAACTTTTCTAATGCATTGACAGTATTATTCTACAACAGGAGTGTGTGTGTTTTCAAAAAACTTTAGCTTTAGGACTAAATGTTTATCTTTTAAACACTTGTCAGGTTATTCCAGGGAAGAAGTATGCTACACGCGTTGCCCCAAATCATCTCAATGTTTACATAAATCTGGCAAACCTGATCCGGGCCAACGACTCGCGGCTGGAAGAGGCCGATCAGCTCTACAGACAGGCCATCAGCATGAGACCAGACTTCAAACAGGCCTACATCAGCAGGCAATATGAATATGAAAAACATTTCTCATAATTTGTCTTAGCTGTCTGCTATTTCAAATTAAAACCTGTTTAGTAGTAATGATTTTTTCTCCTTTTGGCACAGAGGGGAGCTGCTGCTGAAGATGAACAAGCTGACAGAAGCGCGTGATGCCTACCTCCGAGCCTTGGAGCTTGATGGTGCCAATGCAGACCTGTGGTACAATCTGGCCATCGTCAACATTGAGATGAAGGACTCATCCGAGGCCCTGAGAAACTTTAACCATGCACTGGAGCTTAACCCACGCCATAAGCTGGCACTTTTTAATTCAGCACTTCTTATGCAGGAATCTGGTGAGTTTTGAGAAAAAAGTTGAAATCTAAGAGTCAGACCAGAATTTGCTCAAAGGTCCTTCACAAAACTTCTTGTTCTTTTTCATCATAAATTTTGTAATTTGCAGTCTTTTTGGGGGATCTTTCATGGACAGTTGTGACTGAAAGTGATAAAAGTCATAAAAGAGAGAAGAAAAAGACATGCTTCAGCAACATTTGGCCCTCCCACTGCCCTTGGGTCACATGACCCACCAGGCCTCAGCTTTTAATATGAAATGCCAGTTATAAGAAGAAAAAAAAAGAAAGTGATAAAAGTCTGAACAGGATCACTTGTGTGTTACTTGTAAAGTGGTCTTAACCCAGAGTCAAGCGCGAGTAAAACCTGTTTATTTTTTTGCCTGTTTGAGACTTGGTTCTGCCAGCTAGGATGAATGGCTGAAGGAAGTAATTTTATTTTATCTTTAGGGTGTAACCTGGGTGCACCAGCTAGATGTTCACAGCCAAGTTTCTGTCAGGCTTCATTGACTTAGTGACAGAAAAATATTTATTGAGCTGTTTTCACTTGCAGCAGGTTTGACTGGAAGTTTAGGCACTTTTTGTTTGCGTTTCAGCCGAGCAGAAAGTGAATGGCCAGTTTAAATGCTTTAAGATAAAAAACATAATCATATGAACACTTAAGAAAAGCACTTTTACTTAATTTTACAGAAGTATTTAGTATTTGACTGAAACAACTATTTAAGCTCCCAATGTTTTAGTCACTGTTAAAAAATGAATGAGCTGTAAAAAAAAAAACTGAAGACATTCTGATTATAGCTAACCAATCATAGACCTTAATAAATAAAGTCCAATTATCCACAGCTAAGGTTGGGCAGTATTGATCATTTTCTTACTGCAGTATAACCTTCAGAAAATAATGCAGTATGACGCTTTACTGGATGGCTTCTGTGGCGTGTTGAGTAATTACTGAAGCATTGATCATTTACTTGCATGTAGCTGGACATTCTACAGCCAGAGAGAGGTGTGCTGTGACCCGTTGCTGTCACTCAGCCTGAAAGCAGCCGGACAAGAGTCCCAGAATGTTGAACAAATCAAAATATCAGAAAATCAAGTACCGGTACACCTTTTTAAGTTTAATAGTAAATCTGCACTGCTGCATACTTTTAGCCAGTTTGTGTGTCAATAAAGTTTGTTTTTATGTCCTCGTCTGCAGCAAAGAGCTCTTAGGTCACAGGGTAAAGAAAAAAAAATCACAGAAACTTTAAATTTTAAAGGAGTTCAGCTGTTTGTTTGACTTAAGAAAACCGCAGCTGGGTGGTCTCGGAAACTGTCAGTCATCACTACGTCGCCCATCTTTTCAGAAGTAATCTCACACGGCAGTCGAGAGGCGCTACAGTGGGAGTTGTCTCTGTCCCCACATTTGTCTTATGAATGGGCAGAGGTGGTCAGAACATGGGGCGTCTTTTGAAAAAGTCTTGGACTTTGGTGTCCCAGTTTTTAGAGCAGCTTTGTCGATATGTGGCGCATCACCTTATGTGATTAATTTACCATCTGTTTTGCTAATTCTGGTCAGAACTTTAGTCTGCAAATTTTGGATCAGTTGGAGACTTCTGAAATGTTCAGGACAATTAATTGTAAAATAAAATAGCTTTAAAGTAGCGAAATGAGGTTGTTTTGCAGCATTACGGTACTTTGAGACAGAACCATTTTTCGTACTGTTTTTTTGTGCTTTTTTTGTACAGTGTATGAACACACACTGTGTTCTATGTCCTAAACTGAAAACACATTGCAATACAGTTTTCTAATAAAATCAAAGGTGGCATATCTGTTCATAAGAATATACTTGCCCAGAAGACAAAAGAACGCCAACAACTACCCATATGTATTTTATTCTCTCTGGAAAAGACACCTGTACCGCGGCGTTCGGTAGAAAAAGACAACTGTACCACGGCGTTTGGTAGAAAAAGACAACTGTACCACGGCATTCGGTAGAAAAACACAACTGCACCACGGCCTTCGGTAGAAAAACACATCTGTACCACAGCCTTTGGTAGAAAAGACACCTGCAATACGGCCTTGGGTAGAAAAAGACATCTGTACCATGTTCTTGGTAGAAAAAGACACCTGTACCACGGCCTTTGGTAGAAAAAGACACCTGTACCACGTTCTTGATAGAAAAACACACCTGCACCACGGCCTTGGGTAGAAAAAGACACCTGTACCACGTTCTCGGTAGAAAAACACACCTGTACCACGGCCTTGGGTATAAAAAGACACCTGTACCACGTTCTCTGGAGAAAAAGACACTTGTACCACGGCCTTCGGTAGAAAAAGACACCTGCACCACAGCCTTCGGTAGAGAAAGACACCTGCAATACAGCCTTGGGTAGAAAAAAACACCTGCACCATGGCCTTCAGTAGAAAAACACACCTGTACCACGGCCTTGGGTAGAAAAAGACACCTGTACCACGTTCTCTGGAGAAAAAGACACCTGTACCACGGCCTTCGGTAGAAAAAGACACCTGCACCACTGCCTTCAGTAGAGAAAGACACCTGCAATACAGCCTTGGGTAGAAAAAAACACCTGTACCACAGCCTTCGGTAGAAAAAGACACCTGTACCACAGCCTTTGGTAGAAAAGACACCTGAAATGCAGCCTTGGGTAGAAAAAGACACCTGTACCACAGCCTTTGGTAGAAAAGACACCTGTACCACAGCCTTTGGTAGAAAAGACACCTGAAATGCAGCCTTGGGTAGAAAAAGATACCTGCACCACGGCCTTCGGTAGAAAAATACACCTGCACCACGGCCTTCGGTAGAAAAAGACACCTGCACCACGGCCTTCGGTAGAAAAAGACACCTGTACCACAGCCTTCTGTAGAAAAAGACACCAGTACCACGTTCTCGGTAGAAAAACACACCTGCACCACGGCCTTGGTTAGAAAAAGACACCTGCACCACGGCCTTGGGTAGAAAAACACACCTGCACCACGGCCTTGGGTAGAAAAAGACACCTGTACCACGTTCTCGGTAGAAAAACACACC
>JAVKLF010000011.1:949307-960665 GCA_034783495.1 Millerichthys robustus | reverse complement strand
CTGCTCTGAAAAGCAAATACAGGTCCCGGCTACACATTGAGCAGGAGCTGAGAGTTGCTGTGTCCTGCTTCAAACCCCGCTTCGAAAAGCTGTGCATTGCAAAACGTGCTCATTGTAGCCATTAATCCAGACATCATCTTTGATTAAAAAGAATCAGCACAAATTATTTGATATATTTTTGTTTTGCAGGTTAAAGTTTTTTTAATATTGTGCTCCTGAGTTAATGTTGGTGATCAGTTTGATTGCATTTTTATTTCTTGATTTTATGTAATTTTATTTTTCAGTATCACATGGTTTGACATGGTCAGTCAAAAAATGTTAATAGTTTAATTAAGGATTTAATTTTATTTTTGAATTTCAGATGCACTTAAAATCTTTTCTGTTACAGTTAATAAAGCTATTCTTTGTTGTAAGTTGGTCTATATTTCTATATTTTTTTTATTATCTTATACGTTAATAAGGATATAGTGTTATGCAGAGGTGTACTTATAACAATTTTATAGACAATGATACTATTTATAGTCGTGCGGGGGGCGCGAGATGTTTTCTTTTTCCTAAGGTGGGGGGCATGACAGAAAATAATTGAGAAGCACTGCCTTAGACCAATGCTTGGGACTGAAAACAGGTTTTGATCTTTGGTTTTGTTCTGTAATACTTTAAAAAATACAGCTGACTTCTTTGCGGATTTTGCCTATCACGGTTTCTATTTGAAACATAACCCCTGCGATAAACGAGGGTTCACTGTATATAGATTCATCATATATTCATATATATATATATATATATATATATATATATATATATTCATCATATATATAAAATAATATTTAACTTTACCTTAACTTTACAAGATCATATTATGGATCCTGTTTATTAAGAGAGTCAATACTGAGAGCTCTTTTCTTACTATTCATCTGTTATTTTTCCATTTCAATCATGCTTTTCTCTACACATTCAAAAAAACTCCCACAAAAACACAATGTGCATTTCAGTTGGGAATAGTGTTTGATGGACTGCTTCCAAAAGTCAATACACTGCAAACTTTGCAAGCAGATTGTTACACAACGAGATTTTGGCACAACAAGTGAGGAACTCCTGCTCTTTTGGAGCTCAGGCATACTGCACAGTTAAAACACCATTCAGTTTAAATGGTTCACAGAAACATTACATGACTCAACTGGTAACCTTGTATATGTTTTTTTTTATCATGCTGTATCAGTTTAACCTGTATTTTTGTAAGATTTTAATCACGTTCACATTATAGTCCAATGTTACTTTGACTTTTGTGCTACCTAAACTTCCCAAAAGCATTTTTATTCTCATTTTCACAATTGTTTTTATACAGTTTACACATCAAAATGTAGACGTTTTCTGTGGGGGTTTTTTGCACCGTAACCTTCCCGGGGTCCAAATGACCCCAGGGCAGTGGGAGGGTTAAAGCAGTATCTCATTGAGCTGCAGCTGATGGTGAACAACATTATGATGGGGTTTCCAAAATTTGTGACATTCATGGAGGTTTCCTCACCTGAGTCGCTGAGGCTCAAAGTCATGTCATTTTTATTTTAAGATGGTTATCGTGCAGACAGAGGTGTGAAATAAAATTATGTACATGGCTTAAAATACGTTTTTGCAAGCCATGCACACAAAATAAACACATTTATGCAAAGTGGCTTCAAGAAAGCAACCAGTAACTGGTGCAGATGCATTTTGTGCAAACAGTTTGAATACGCTCAGTCCGCAGAGAAAAAAACAGTCTTCCTTTTTTCCTTGCATCAAAGTGAGATAAGCAATTTGTGCCATAATGTGACTGAGGCTTTCTTTCTACTCTTTATATCTGTGTGCCTGTCTTATTAAGAGTGCTGTCAGAAATAAAAAATTAAATTTAGAGTTATCATGGTGCTCCTTATCAGTCGCCATCAGTTTAAGATGTTTAAGATGACCTGATTAATTTATAATTTCTTTCAAATGATTCCTGTTACCAAGAAGTTGAAGTACAGCTCATTTTTTTTTATCCAAATGCAATAAAGTTTCCAACACATTCTTTGAAAACTCAGTAAGAAAGTAATTGTAAATTATTGGTACTTTTCAAGCAAAGTGATGTGTGAAATAAATTTAATGTAGGTGGGGTTTTTTTTTCAGTTTTTGATGCTTTTAAAATGATCACTTTAGCAGTAAATTTTCTCACATTTCTTTTAGAAGACAGCTTGTTCATTTTGATCATGTTCTTAATGTTTATTTAACTGAAGATTTAGTTTTGTGTTTCTGTAATCAATTGACATACTTTACTGTTTTTGGTTGGAAAGTTGGTAGAACTTAAATAAAGAAAGAAAAAAATGTCTTCATGCTGCGTTGTCTGCTTCCTTTGATAGGAGAGCCAAGGTTGTGGCCTGAAGCTAACCGTCGTTTCCTCACCTATGTAGAAGAAGAGCCAGATGATGCTAATGGTTACTTCAACCTTGGCATGCTAGCTATGGATGCCAATGAAAATGCAGCAGCAGAACGTTGGATGCGTAAAGCCATTGGTCTCCAGGCTGGCTTCCGCAGCGCTCTGTTCAACCTTGCCTTACTCTACTCTCAGTCAAAACGAGAAATGGATGCGTTGCCAGTGTTGGATGAGCTCCTCCGCTACCACCCAGAGCACATCAAAGGTCTGATCCTGAAAGGCGACATCCTCATGAACCACAAGAAGGACACCCGTGGTGCCAAGGCTTGCTTTGAGCGCATTCTGTCCATGGACCCCACTAATGTCCAAGGCAAACACAACTTGTGTGTGGTTTACTTTGAAGAGCGCGATCTACCAAGAGCCGAGCGCTGCCTCGAAGAAACACTTGCCCTGGCGCCAAATGAGGAGTATGTTCGACGTCATTTGAGCATTGTACGGAATAAAATGGCAGCCATGAGCGCAGCAGGGCAGCCGCTTTCTTCAGTAGAGGGAGTCAGCATGTCGGCCAAGGAAGAGAAGCCACAGCAAGGGAAGGAAGGAGCAGAAGAGATTGCTATGGGTGAGGAGGAAGGGAGGGGTACCGATGCTGCAGATGAAAAGAATGAGTGGAAATCCTCAGCAGAAAGCCTCAGAGGTAAGGGTGCAGACCAATCAGGATCTTTAGACAACAGCCAGACAATGAGTAAAAACACTAAAGAGGTTAAAGATATAGAAGAAAAAAGGGCTGCTGCACTCAAAAGACTGGAAGAGATTGAGCGCATATTAAGTGGTGACTGACACCGTTTGTATTTGGACTACTTTTATAAAGCTTTTCAATACTCAACCTCAGCTCCCATTTTTACTGACATGTTTGATTTGTTTTATAGCAATTTGCTGGCCTCTCAGTGTAGCCCGATGGTATTTATCATTAATGTAAAGAAGGGAAATGTAGGGCACATTTTATTCATGTAACAATGAGCACAAAATTGATTTGGGATCATCTGTAATTTTTGGCACATGTTTTTGTGTGAATGTGAATTTGTGGTACTTAGATTTTGTTGTTCTGTGTACAGTTACTGTTTTACTGTTAAGATGTGACTCCTTTCTGTTAAAGATAACAAAACATGGACAATTGTATTATGGACAATTAAAGGAAACAACGAGCTCCCTGAAGGCAGAATGATATTACAACTGTTAGGAGCTCAAAATAAACTAGGCAGTGAGCAAAGCACCCTTTGTTCAGTTCATTCTCCGTTTCAGCAGCAAATATTTATTGATCTCACCTGGTACTTGCTATTATTACATAATACTTTCATGCACTCACAACTGTTGTCTGCTCAGTTTCATTGGGAACTTCTCTGCAAACTATTGCCACATTTCCACACGTCTTCTGTCTCTCACACAGGTCTCATCAGAGGTGGATGTTTTTCTCAGGAAACTAACCCATCAACATTGCTTTGATATGAGCAGCACCCGTTTCTATGTGCTAGTCAACAATGACACACACTCTTATCTCTGTGTTTTCAGTTTCCAAAGTTCCTATCACCTCGAGGGGAGGTTTTCTCAACACTCTCACAAAACCTGGATTTCCTCCATCCTCTCTTCACAATAAGATGATGTAATAACTTACTGCAGCTCAGGCACCATTGGGATGTTAAGTATTTTCTAGTGTTCATAGCAAATGGTTTAGTCTCTCCTTTCAACGTAATTATTTTTTGTCAGTTAAAACTAACATTTGTAGAACTGCAGAGGTTTGATTTTTATCAATGATAGCCTGAAATGGAAAAAAAGTCTAAAAACCTTTTTTGCTTTTGTTTCTTCAGATTGTGTTTGCATAATATTCTTCTATTTTTCTTTTTGCTTTTTTTTTACGTTCTAACCCCAGTGTGTATTTCAGATTTTACGTTAACTCTGTGGCTGGAGAAACACACATCTGTTCAAAATATTCAGAGTGGTAAAGACAGGCTAAAAAGATTGGACAAATTGACTAAATGTGTGATTGCAACCAAGTCATGCAAAGCAATTCTGCATTTTAGGTTTTTTAAGTCATGTACAGCTTCCTCAATGTTTTTGTTATTTCTCTGCAGTTTTTTCATCTGTTTTAGAACACATCACTAATTTCAAATGTTAGGAACATTGAACAGAAGACTAATTGCCTAAGGTGCAATGCACTGTAGTAGTATTAAAGCCTTGCTATGCATTGATCTTATTTGCCCTGAAAATATCTGTTCAGGATTTCATAACCAGTGTTATATTCATACTGTGTGGAGGATGACATAAACCTGTGGTAGTTCTACTTTCTTAGCACAAGTGTTTTAGTTTGTGCACCGCATGTTGCTCATCAAGTTCATGTTCGTTGCAGAATCAGTATCTGTGTTAAACACAAAACGTGCAGCTGTCTGCCCCACAAAATTGGTCCAGCTTTGAACAACGCTTTCTGTTCTTTTTCACCTTTTTTCTCCTAGGAACTTTTGTTTTTCATAGTTTAAGAAAAGTTTAATGCAATAGCCCTTTGTGGTGGGGAGTTTTGGTTCATAAATACAGTAAAGTGAAATGAAAATGTATGATGTGCTTGATTGTTAAACATTTGTTGCACAACTGTGTCAAAAGAGAAGCGGCCGTGGGAAAGGTCTCATCCTGTTTGAATTAGCAGCAGAGCATCAAGCAGAGAAGTCCTCTAGGGAGACTGTTGGAAAACAACTATCCTACCCTTTACTAAAAGCTGGCAGAACAGTGAGGAAACATCTTTGAGGAAGAAGTGAGGTTGGAGTAGAAGATGATGGTGACCGTATGAGCAAATCTCAGACCACGCAGGTTTGGGTTGATCATTTTTAGCTTTTGTTTGCAGCCACAGAAACATCATCTTGCTGTCATTAAGTCAACCATCAACACTAGAACTAAAAGTCAAATGTTCTGAAACAGCTGTTTGCAACGGGACAATGACCTTAAACATAGCAGTCAAAAGTAAAGAGGTTGCAATGGTCCAGATTTGACATGGCAGGACTTTAGGAGAGGTGAACAGAAACACACTGGTGGTGCTAAGCTACATTGTAGTCACAGCTGTTCTGGGACAGACTGACTGAGGCACCAGTGCCACCGGACCCTCAGACCACCACCAGCAGGCAAGGCGGGTGAAGTGTCTTGCCCAAGGACACAACAAATGAGACAGAAGGGACGGGGCATTGAACTGGCAACTCACCGGCTACAGGACGACTCTGCCACAGCCACCCCAACATGAAATAAGTAGATCCACGACTGAGGGGTGTTCTACCAGCTGCTGGACTGTGAAGCAGTTTTTCACATGCAACTTTTCTATTTCAACCTAATTTTTGTTTAATAAGATTGTGAGATATGTGTTGAGGTATGATTTGAATCATTTTGGAATGTGGTAAAAATAATAGAATTTTTTGTCCTGATTTAAAACCCTTAAATTGAAAGGGAATGCTTTCTTTTTCTCATGACTAGATAGACTAGTACGTCAAAAGTTTTTCCTTCTGGCTAAGATTCAGTGCACTGAAAACCTCCTTTTAAAGGAAAACATTCACATTCTTTAGACTTTGGAAGATGGATTGCTTGTGAATGACACAAACTGATTCATGCTGCTATTAGAGTATTCCTATGAGGACTGAGGGGGAAAACACTGCATACATTTAAGGCAGTGCATTGGGAGGTATAGATGAAGCATGCACAGCCTTTTTTACTCAACATTTAAATGAAGGATGTGTGCTTCATTGAAATGTTTTTCTATGGCTGTAATGAAAAGCGGTGGGAAATGTGACCTGATGTAATCAAAGTGAAACTGAGTAATGCAGATTGGGCTTCCCTCCATTTCTGTGTAAACTTAATGAAAAGCATAATACAGTCAAAATAAAACCTAAAGCTGTGCATTGGAAACTCAAGATGAAGATGGTTGAGTGATTGGCAAATTTACAGGAAAAACAATACACAGTTTGTGTAAAGATTAATATTTTGGGGCCCAATGATGTGTCGAGCATTGTGATTGATTGTGTCTGCTTTTTTACATGCCTGGGTAATGAGGAGTATTATTAACACTTTGAGACGATTCAGCACTCACTGTCCTCTGGAAAATGAGAGAAAACCAAAAGCTGTAGTTGTTGTGAAGCCACAACACTCCAATACTTAAAGCGTTGGATTAGTAATTCAGCTAATGTTTCTTTGGCAGCATAAAATTTTTTTGTTTGACAGCCGTTACCTGACCAATACTCAGAATATTTAGACGAACGTAGATTTACACGAGTTGTGAAAGTCATTTGTAAGGCCCTATAATTTCTGTTTTCTTTTTTCCCAAACTTTTTTTTTTGTTAATTCCGCATTTAATGACCGTTATTTCATTTTCACAAATACAACAAACTGTTGTGGTTCTACAGAGCATTACATGATTTTGCAAGCTTTTTAAAAAGTCTATTTTGAAGAACAACTGAATGACATGAAACTGACTCACTTTTAGTTATAGACAGATTTTTGTTTTCTGAGGGCCCAGCTGTGCAGAGATGCTGTCTGCATACATGTCTGAGCTGGACAGGAATTAAGAAGTAAATGTCACGTAGCAGCACTTTTATTGATGTCACTTCTCTCATAAAGCACTCACATCATTCTGCATTGGACAATTTCAGCATCTGTGGGTTTTTATGACTTTTAAAGTTTCTCGTTCCTACTTTAGGACAGGAATACAAGTTTTAATGTAGAAAGAACAAGGCTTAAGTAAATATGCTTAACAGTTAAGAGTTTAACTTCTGAGTACGGTATTTATTTTGGGAATACAGATGAAGTATTAATAATTTACTTTGTAGTTTTGACCGGCTCAACATTTATACAAATAAATAAATAAATAAACTGCATATAAATACTGGTTATTTTGGAGCAAACCGTTTGAAAGGTGTGCAGATTCCTGGTTCTTCTGCCTCTTTTTCCACTGATCACTTGTGTTACAGGATGAGTGGGAGGCCGGGGTGGGGTGGCCTCTTCTCACCTGAGATCATCACTTGCTGATGATGCATCATGAAAATGAAGGCTGTGCTGCACCACGACTCTTCAACAAGTGTTTCTTTTTGACAAACAAGTATTAAATATTTCCCTGCATTTTTGTGCAGAAGTCTTATTGTATTTCTGGAACTTCTCAGTAAAAAAACAGCAGATCCTCTGTTTGTCAACCTCTAAACAAAGTAAGAAGAAACTGATTTAATGTGTTCATTTAATCTGCTTTAATGTATTATTGTGAAGATCTTTAGATAAATACAACGCAGCCACTTCACACAAAAGACTGTTAGCTGAACAAAAACCAGCGTGAAAGCTGGTCTTCTGATCTAAAAACAGGAGTTTTATAAAATTTTAAACAGTCTTATAATGCCGCTTAGTTGTGGCAATATCTATGAATTTTTGCGAAATCAGATTTGTTCACCAAACACAACAAAGACAATATTTCTTGAGTTTTAATAGTCAGTGTTCACATTATCTGAATTAACTAATATGATAGTTCCACTACACAGAAAACGGTTGATTGTTTCCAGGTTTCCTCCTACATTGGCCAAGAGAACTGTCAAAAAGCATCAAAAAAGTCATCATCAAAACTACAAGAAGTCCAACAAATACAAAACAATCGCCAAAGAACCCAAAATATCTGTTTTTAGTATGGAAAGCTATCAAGAAATTTCCAACATAAAATTGTTTTATGACATTTTGAGATGATGATGCAAGAGAGGAAGTTAATTAAAGGCTGTGAAGATTCATGCAGACTCTAAAAAGAAACCTCAGTGGGCCTTTGGTTGAACTTGAGCCTCTGAGAGCCATGGTTTTAGACTGAGCATTGAACTAAGCAAAGACAAATGAGCAGGATAACTACATCTTAAACAAAAAGCATGTGCTAAAGACGGCGTGTTTAAAAGAAAGATATGGTGTTTTTGTAAGTCTTTACAGGTTACATGTGATATCAAGCGTAGGGAAATTAGGTTTGATATAAAGCTCCTGAGCCTGTTTAACAGGATAACAATATAAAGCAAAGCATTCAACTGAACCACACACAAACCCTCACACAGCAACAATCCTGAACTGAATCCCACCAAAACACAGCAGAGGAACTTAAGTTTAAAAAAGGAATTCTGCTGATAAAAGCTTGAGGGCACAACAGCAAAAGTACCAGCAAAAGTCCAAAATGCTCCCGAACGTTTACATAAACATTTAGAAAAAATAAAAGTTGACCATGTGAAACTAGGATTTTATTTTATATGAGATTGCAAAGGAGAGTTCAGATCTGATTTATTGGTGATAAGATTTTCCTACATTTGGACAATTTCTGGTATTCAGCAGCTGTGCAGCGTGCACAAGGACTCTGTACCCACCATCGTCACTGAAACTCTGGAAAAAAAAAAAAAAACAATTACTGAATCATCTCTTCCCTGGGAACGTCTCATGAGCTCCCAGTAGTTGTAGAGCTGCTAGAGTTGCTAGAGGTCTGCATGTTTGCAGGTCTGGGTTCCCCTCCTAAATCCTTTGAGACCTGACCATAGATGAGCAGCAGAAAGTAGATGGAAGGAATTTCTTGAAAAAATAATTGAATTTAGTTGAAAAATCTTCAAAATAAACATCAGATGCTCTGTGAAAATATCATTTTCAAAATAGATATAAGAATCCCATGAGGAAAAAAACATGTCTGAAACATGAGGGGTCATCATAAAAAGGCAAAAAAAGAAATCCATCCTTATGGTACGTATTGGAAAAAACAAGTTCTTATTTTATTTCTCCAAATATGTCTAAATACCCTTCTAACAGCTGAAAATACTTTCCTTCCCATAAAAAGAAACATGTCTTTGAAGGTTTGTTTTGGAACTGCCTACTCTAAAAAAAGAAGCTTTAATTAAAAACTGCTCTGAGAACAGGCTTTAAATGATCACAGTTACAAGTGTTATAAAAGTTCAGGTTTGTAAAGAATTGCTGTGTTATTATGTTATAATAATACAGTTTGTATCTGAATGAAAAACATGTTTAAAAAATTAATTATTATTTTTCTTATTATAACAAAACCTGTATTATAATAACAAAAACTGTTAGGTTTCTTCCTAACTACAATAATATTGTATGTTTGATTGTAGTCACTGACATCTTCTTTTTTAATCCACGTTGAGCTACTGCTCGCTAAAAGGCCCTTTTTAGAGCATTATTTATGAGAGTGTTTATTTTACATGTCAATAACTCCTTCAACTTTTCGGTCCCTTCCACCCTAACTTGTTTCTGATTGTTCCTTTCAACACATAATTATTTATTACTGCAGCAGTTTATCCTGGGGGTAAAGGTGTATTACCTTGAAGAACTTCATGCTCCTGTTGCAGCAGGAAGTTGTAAACAGGTCAGCTCTGTCTTCTGCTCTCTGACCAGCTTCATTATTAACAATGAAAGTTTTACAACAAAGTGAATTCTTTTGTTTTTTCATTATACAAACATTATAATTAAATTTTAACTAATAATTTGACAGTATTGTGTGATATCCGTTTAATCTCAAAATCAGGTAACTTTAGGTAACATTATCCATCCATTATCTATTACACGCTTCTTCCTGTTCAGGGTCATGGGGGTCACTGGTGCCCATATCCTGCTGTCATAGTGCGACAAACTAAAAGTGTTGTTTATAATTCGGGGGTGGAAGGGGGAGGGGGACTTACTGCCCACTCTGGTGGGGTGGGGGGCAGCGGTAAAAAACAACCAAAATGTTACCTGGCATATTTTTTTCTCTAACCACAATTTTTTATTGCTTTTTGTTTTTGTTAGTTTGTGGCGTTAATTTGGAGAACTGTGCAGTGGCCCAGTTGGGTCTGAGAAGGATCACGTGAAGGAGAGGGACCGGCAGAGGATTAACAGGACGGTGTGATCAAGAAGGCACAGATTCAGCTGTCACCATGAAAAGTAATAAAAGAAAACCTGACATAAAAATAAAAACCTTGAAAAAATACCTTAGATATGTTTTTTGAAATAGTTAAAATAAATGTAATTTGATTACGTCATTTTCAACCTTTTTTACAACCAAAGTTGCAGTTTATGTTGAAACTGGGAGGAGATGTTGAGAGTTTTTGTATCAGAAAACTGCTGGTTAGCAGGTTTAAGTCCAGCCGACATCAATATGTTGTGTGTTTGCTGATTGCAAAAGGAAGCAACTGGAAAAAAACATTTCAGATAACACCTATTACTAAAATCAAATAACTAGTATTTTAAATGTAAGTTATTAGCAGTATCTAAATCCTTCAAATCTTTAAGTGGCTATTTTAAAAGTTGTATTGTATATCAGATTGTTATACTATACTTCTAAACTACTATACTATGAAATCAAATTTAACACCAATTAATTAAAATAGATAATATTATATTGTTGATTGCATAAATACTTTCTACCTATAAAGATACATTTCCCTTTCTTTATTAGATAAAGATTTTTTTTACAAGGTATTTGTTATTTTTATGATTTGACTTTGAACTCCTCTTCCTCAGCCATGTTTTTTGCTCCTTTACAAGTCATATTTTTATCATGGCTTTGCACTCTGACACCAGAGAGCTAAATGTCAGTACAACAGTGAAGCTGTAGAAAAGGGAATCCTTTTTCACTTTTACTGCCTGGGGCTAAAGAACATTTTCAAGTCAGTTATTTTGTATGAGTCAGTCAGTGAGTCAGGAATGACAAATGTCTTCTCACAAAAGACCAAGGCGTACAAAATAAACTTAATCTATCACCAGAGGACCATAAACCCACTGAGCTACAGAGGATTACTAAAGATTAAAAAGGCACTGCCTTGTCAAGAAGTCATTAAAAAATTGTTGAAATGTTACCTGCAGATTTGTTTGACTTAAGCGGTATTTACGTGTTACACGTACATAAGTTTCACAAATCAGAGAAAGCTTTCACAAATCACAAACTTATGTGAAGTTATGAACTT
>JAVKLF010000011.1:918434-940846 GCA_034783495.1 Millerichthys robustus | reverse complement strand
GGTCGGAACCGCAGTGGAAAGACTGAAAACGGGTGTGGTGTGGTGTGGGGTGGAACCGGGTCGGTGGAAAAGCGCCTTATGAGTCCCTGTGATGGACTTGCGGCCTGTCCAGGGTGTACCCCGCCCCTCGCACTGTGACAGCTGGATATGGGCACCAGTGACCACCGTGACCCTGAAAAGGAAGAAGCAGGTAATTGATAATGGATGGATGGATGATACGGCTTAGGTGAGCCGGAAATGATTGCACTGCTACTATCGTGGTGATGTGACAAATTCAGTTCCCCTGCATCCCCTGCAGCCGGAGAGGCTGATCCCACAGACTTCACAACACATTTTGTCAGTAACACAATGATACATAGTCATGCCAAGGTTGTTAGCCACTTTATTTTGTAATCTACAGTTTATGGTACAATAAAAATAATGCTGATCTTGTGTGTTTTTATCCCAGAGAGTCTTTGTACTACAATGGGCTGCCTCTCTGGCTGCAGGGAATGCAGGGGAACTGAATTTGTCACATGACTAGTCTAAAAGTAAAATATGAAAAACCAGGCATTTTTTTTGTTTTTTTGTGCTGTCATAAAAAACAAAATAACCAGTCAATTATTAATTTTTTGATTTTTGTTTGACAAATGAAAATAGAAAGAACGAATGATACACGGATTGTTGTGGCAAGCCTTTCTTGAACACATTTTTTCTCTTAATTACGAACTTGTACTTTATGTCTGCAATATCATGATGCTCTAAACATTAAAGGTAACTTCACTGGCTGGTGTTATCTTGCTATTTATTACAAAATAACAATGATAAAAAAAATCTGCCAAATAAAAATTATTTTCCTCTCCACTGATAGCATGTTGGTGAACGTGAAAATGTCATCAGCATACAAGATTATACTGATAAATACCCCATCCAATCTGATCTACTGTACACAGATTAGCAGAATTTTACAGAAATGTGCCTTTAAACACTTTGCAGAAACATATCAATAAATAAAATTAGGATACATGTACTTTATTCAAATTTTACATTTGTTTGTTTACATTTACACAAAAATACAGAATACAGTAGAGCTTTTTCACCCAGAACATCCACTGGGCAAGAATTACATTTGTCTTTTGGCACCCAGATATATTTCCTGCCTAGAGCCTTTTGATCAGTCCACTTCTGTGAGATGAACCGGATAACTTTAGCCCGAAAGTACTATTTGGGATGAAGCTTAGCTCTTTTTTGGATCACACAGCAACACATATTGGAACAGTGTTTGGGGCAGTCATACTTTTGACTAATGTGTCAAATATACCAACTGTTTCTGGCTTTAGAAAATACAAAAAAATGGATACTGTGGTATTTGTTGTTGTTTACTCACAGCTCAGACCAGTTAACATTTAAATATATTCATAAACTATATTTAGTTTGCCTAGTTTATTCGTTTGTGGTTAGATTAATCTGTGATTTTGTCAGAATCTCAGATACTGCATCTACTAAAGATAATCTTTTGCTAAGAATATCGTAATTTATCAGTTAATTTACCACGCTAAAATTTTCCAGCTATTGAAGCTGAAAAGTTCTGCTCATTAGAAATATATGAACACCAATGTGGTATACCTTTTTCAAAAATGTATTAAATTTTGCACAATATACTCTGTTCTTCTATAAGAAAAAATCTCAGTATACAACTTCAATTATACAGAAAAAAGCAGTTACTACCTGAAATTGTTCTCCTAAAGGTAACAAAGGATAAAGTGAACAGAAATGGTACAACCACTGTCATTTGTTCTGCTGAAATAGTTTTCACAAACAGTACCAAAACACTGCTTTACTAGAAAAATATAGACTGGTCACAAGTCAAGCCAGTTACATTCATTTAACAGAGAAAACAGATAAAGGGTTGTGTCCGCTAGTTTTTGTTACAACAAGGATGCACAGGCTGACAAGTTTTACCCACCAGTCAAACACACTAATCAAAGGCACATAAGAAATAAACATTGTACAATATAAGACCACATGTATGATAGAAACACTCAAACTAAATCTAAAAGCAGGTTTTGGGGCCTGACACTTTTAATTTTACATTGTCTGCTAGTTGAATGATAGGAAAAGGTCACAGCCAGTGTTTCCTGTTAATTGGTCTACACTTTCATTTGTTAAAAACTAAAGATAACCATTTAGATATTAATATTAGATATTAATTAATTATTTCTAGATATTAATATTGACCAGTATGTTTCCTACCTTTTTATAAAACCGTGTTGCCTTTTTCCTAATGAATACAATCTATAGTAATTCATCCGTAGTCTTTTAGGATATTTAGAGGAATTTCTCCAGCTCCTTACTAATCAGAGTGAATTAAAGAAAAAGTCAAACTATTAAAACAAAATCACAACAAGCTAGAAAACTTTTGAATTGCTATAGGCTGATAATTTTGTAATATAAAAAATGTAACTTTAAATTGTTTAGGATTTACTTTTCAGCAGCTTCATTTTAGGA
This sequence comes from Millerichthys robustus, assembly GCA_034783495.1. Classification (NCBI taxonomy): domain Eukaryota; kingdom Metazoa; phylum Chordata; class Actinopteri; order Cyprinodontiformes; family Rivulidae; genus Millerichthys; species Millerichthys robustus. The sequence goes on along the minus strand of JAVKLF010000011.1, from coordinate 938,359 downwards.
CGAGATGACAGTGCCCTTTCTTCCTGTGTGTGTTACGATGCAACTTTAAGGAAAACAGAAGTTTGATTTGTGTGGTGTTTCAATGTTGTGAGATTTTTGGATGATCCTTGTAAATAAATGGTGGCTTGTATGTGATTGTAATAAAATTTACAATTTCTCTTCACTCTTTTTGCATTTTACTTTTGATGAACATTATAAGTAAGTTTGGCTATGAAGGATTTTATTACAGAAGCAGAACACAACTGTAGGCAACATCAAGAGGAACAGATTAGGAGGCAGATTTACCATCTGGGGAAGTTTAACATATGGTTGCAATTCACAAATAGTACCCGCATGAGCATTAGGTTCTGCAGATGAGATTCAAAAATTTTGCTAATTTTTTGAAGTCAGGTTCAAAAAGTTCAGTTCAAAACAAGAAGCAGCATAAATTATAGCAGAGTTGACAGACATGTTGGTCGTCTGTAAAATTAGCAACGACAAACACAGGTGGTCACAAGAGCACTGGTCAAATACACAAGAACCTGATCTGATCAGTTGATTAAGATGTACTTACATAGCACTTTTCTATCCAACCAGGATACTGAAAGCATTTCACAATGTGCCACATTTACACGTTCACACAGAACTCTACTGTGTCTCTACAAAGATAATCTAGACAAATCCTTCTATGGGTACTAGTCAGTGCTTAAATCACATGCATACGCTGATGGGACACATCAGAGGCAGTGGGGGTTCAGTGTCTTGCCCAAGGACACTTCAACACCTGACTGATGGCAGTGGAATTGAACCATCAACACTCTGATTGGAAGACAACTTACCTAACTACTCAACCATAGCCGCCCCATAAAAAAGTTACAATATTCTTTATTTTCTTAAAAGAATTGCTTGTTGAATTCATTTGAATAAAAAACTTGAATATTTACATGAACGTCATAAGAGTTCACGCTTTATTTTAACTACATTCAAACATGTTGCAAACGTGTAGAAAAGTCATTAAAGCCCAACATGTAGTCTAATACCAAAATACTTAAACTATTAAGTGTTAACCTAACTGCCAGCTATCACTCACAGTTTACTGTAAAACTCCCACAGATCTTTAAACAGCTATGAAAACATGTTTAAGTAACCATATGGTTAGCTTATACTTCCTCTGTTCTCTGGAACAATAATAGTAAGAATAAAGACAGGATTGTATGCATTAAAACAAAGCAACAACCCAGATATGAAAAAAAAACAAAAAAAACAAGGGGAGCTACTTAAAGCTTGGTACAACAGGTAACGAATGGCTCCTAAAACCTAATGGTTTGGCATTCTAAAGACACGAACAAATGGAAAAACTCAGGTTTCTAAACAATCATTCTGCCAGAAACAGCTTTGCATCCCATTTGCAGAAACTAACGGTCCTGTTAGGTTCAAAAAGTAAGGCTTTTTTATATTGGTAAATCATGACAGAATGGGCAGTTGACTGCACAGCAGAAAACATGTAAGAACATCTCTGTGTTTCATTAAATACCTTCCTGAATTTTGCATGCTGAAAGAGTAAACTACTATGAATGAAACAACATGGCCAAATGCAAAGATTGGTATATCCACACCACTAATGGAGCTACTTTAGTGAAAACAAATACAATAAAAATATGTCAAAACTTTAGGGGTGTAAACGGTACATGAATTTCATTGTTTGGTATGTATCTATGTAGTCACAGTTAGGTACAAGATGGATAAAACAGAAAAACAAAGCAAATGCCAAAAGCTATTTGTTCTTGTTTTGTTTGCATGGGTGTCTGTCTGTCTGTCTGTCTGTCTACATATTTCTATAGTAATGGCCAACCAACCAGACATTGTGATCATTGATAAGCAAAAGAGGACAGCCATTGTGATCGATGTGGCCATCCCAAATGATGGAAACATCAGGAAAAAAGAAGACACAAAATTGGAGAAATAGAAGAAGAAGTAGAAGTAGAAAAGGCCTGGAAGGTGAAGGCAGCTGTAGTGCCTGTGGTCATCGAAGCACTTGATGACCACGATCTGTTCTCCACACTGAAGAACAGATACCTGGAAAAACATCAGACATCTAAGTCCAGAATTGCGCAGTCCTAGGAACAGCTAAGATACTCTAGTAGAGGATCCAAGCTCTAGATAAAGAGCCACCCAGCAGTACGAGGGGTGGGTCAGAGCAAGAAAGGTGGGATATATTTGTCTACTTTGCTATTACAAAATGAAAACATAAAAATGCCACATGATACTGTTTTATTCATAACTAAAGTGTCCCACAGCCCATGTAGAAACAAAAAACTGAAAGTTATAGCTTATTTCATTAAACAATACAAACAAGGAAAGTTTATTTCAATTAATGGGGTCTACACTTAATGCAGAACAAAACTAATACATAACATGACACATATAAATGTAAATAAATAAAATTTTAAACACTCATGCGTTCCTGGGAGAACACACACACACACACACCTCCAGTCATGTAGTGGTTTCTTTGTGAGGACTTACCATTGACTTCCATTAAATTCTACAGCCTAACCCTGACCCCTGACCCTAAACCTAACCCCACAGGTCATACCTGACCCTAACCCTGACCTAAACCCTAAACCCTAACCCACAGATGGCATTTTCCCTTGTGTGGACTAGGCAAAATGTTCTCATAAAGGCAAAATGTCCACACAAGTGTGTGCCAAAAAATGTCCACATAAGGGTAGTACAACATGCCCACACACACGCAGTCACACACATAGAGCTTAAGAAACACCTGGTGGCATGTTTAACTGAGTTTACAAGACACCGGATGGCATTTTAAAGCACACAAATTAAGATTTCCACACATCCACATTTTGCTGGTACTCCTGTGCTCGCCAATGCTGCTGTAGGTCATTAGAAATGTAAAATGTTCCACACTGCTATTCTGTAACAAACAGCTTCTTTGTGTATCAGATCTATTCTTTCTTTGCTTTGGTGTAGAGTGCTTTAAGTAGCAACATCGTCTGTCTCTGTTGTCATGGCAGGTAGCAAAAATAGGTGAACATCATACGTGTGTATCCTGTATTAGATAGGAGTGGTGATTGCCTGTGACTATCAATTTCTTTATCAGATTGCATATATTGGATCCTTCTGTCAGTATGAGTACTTGTACCGTTACACCCCTACAAAACAGATTTTGTGACAGCATTAGTAAATCTGCCTAAAGTTTGTGACTGAACAGTCACGATTGGATGAGTTAGATTTGTGATTACATGTAATTACTTCACTGTCAAAATCAAATATGTTATTATAATAAATAACTTTTGGTTTCTGCAAATAAAATAGTTTTATGTTTGCTGTTTTTAAACCATGTAATATTTTATTTATTTAGTTTATTTAGCTTTAATATAGAAATGGCCATTGAATAGCTTGAATGGCAAACTGTGCCTTGCAAAGTAAATATGGGTGATGAAAAAAGATAAAGGTGTTGCTGAGCTAACATTTTCTTGTGGTAGACCCAATGTATTTTTCATGTGCCTGATGCCTCTGTTTCTAATATTTCTATTAGATTTATAACAAACATGTAGCTCCAGACATCATAACCATAATTGCTGTTTAGCAAAACGTTATTGCGGGTTTTAACAGTCTAAGACTAAGTTAGGTAAAGCAGCACATTTGTAATGTCTTTTTACTCAGTATAATCCATTTACACCTTCCGAATTGCCAGTGTCATTTATTCCAACATACTACAAGAATAGGTCCTATTTTCAGGAGGAATGTGTTTTCAGCTCTGTGATGGACCTGTCCTATGTTTATCTCACAACTTGCAACAGTAACTGCTGCAGATAAGCACCAGCTGCACCACAATCCAAAAAAGCGGGGAAGTGGGTAAATAAAATGAATGGATAGATGGATGAATAGATAGATGAATGGATGGATAGATGGACGAATGGATGGATGGATGATGGAAGTATTTAAGGATGGATGGATGTGTTCTAAGGTTTACAATAGGTTAGTGGACAAATTATGCTTTAAGATGCTCTTAAATGATTGCTTAAAATTTGCTGCAGGAACAGCAGCAGCTTAGTGCCAACATCAGTAAATAAATACAACATCATAAACCTTCTGGGTACATATTTAAAGCAAACAAAACTTAGAACTATCAGGAGTATTCATTTTGGAAACCACAGACATTAGACTGGGAAACTGTTGAGGATGTAGTTGACATGAGGGTCACAAGAGGTAGTAAATCATGCCTCAGTTCCAAAAAGATATCACAGGCATCAATCACTCTCAGCTTTGCTCTTTGAAGACGAAGCCCCAAATCAAGCAAGTTGACAAATAAGCAAAGTTTATCCCCACAGGGTTAATGGAGGCAGGTTTTGATGGATGACCTATCAGAGCCAGATAATCCAGGGCTTGGAGGCGTGGGGTTGGAAGGGTGTAGGTGATCAGCTAGAGCATTGTCACTTCCAAAAGCATGGGGTTAATATCATGTTATGAGAAAGCCAAATATCCAAACAGTATCAGGTTCAATCAAAGCAGTCAACTCCCGGTAATGGCGAAGGCATTTTCCCACTGTGAATGTGGAGGAAAGTCATTTAGACGTCTTTCACTTCTGCCATTTCACAGCACTTCTCAGCTTTGGATTTGGTTTTGACCTTTGGATACTGTCTGGAGTGATGAGTAGAGCCCAGTGGGAGACAAGTGTGCAAAACGTGTTAGAAAAAAATGAAAGAACTTCCTTTCTCGTCATTTTCTCCACAGATGGGAAGCAACAAGTCTCACCAATTGTGTTGATGTACACAGATAGGCAGACCTTTACACAGTTTCAATGATGTTCAGTATAATTCTGTAACAGAAAGAAAATTATTAGACACAATTCCTTTATAGGAAAAATATCAGACAGTGTTCTGACATGACAGAAGTCAGGAACTCAATTCAGATACCAGGTTATTAGGATTTACAGTAATCAAGTGAATTTGAAACAGTCTGAACATGCAGATCTAGGCTACAGGACAGTATTAGTATAAGTGTTAGTTTTACCAACACAGATCTTTATATTTGTACTCTGTTCTCTGCTTTCAAAGCTGAATACTTTGATGTTCATCTCGTTAATGGAGTGTGACACAGCAAGCAAAACAATGAGTTTCCATGCCCTGAACAGATGACTGACTGTTCCATTTAAGCCTTTTACATTGAAGCCATTTTATTGAAGCATATGTTTTACTCAAATTCAAGTAGTTACTTTAGTTTTTTGTGAAATGTAGCTGCACAAACCCCTCTGTTATGTGCTACATTTATCTCCTTTAAATCTGCTGGGGCTCTGTTAGCGTAATGCAGCAATGCCTCCTTGTGACTCTGTTCATGGAAGAATTACAGCAGAACACAGCCTGAGATTCAGATGAGGCTGTTTTTCTTTTCCTGTTGTTCAGAGTCTGGCTTTTAAACTGTGCAGGCAGCTCGCAGTGAAGGAGTGAAAAATGAGATCTGTACTTCAAAGATTGGCTCTAACACTTTTGGACTGAGTAGTGGCTGTTTTTTAATTTGATGGTAAAGAAAACAATCCATTATCTTCTAACAAGAAAACAAATCTATCTTGTATGATATATTGTGTAACAAAGTGGTGAAAAGTTTGCTCACATCAAGAAAATCCTGGGTTTGTGAGCATTTCTGTGTAGAATTTGCTTATTTTCATGAGTACAATTTTTCTAGAAACTTTATTTTCCTTCCACAGTCCAATGTACAGTGGCCCTGAAGTGCAAACCACAACAACATTAACGAAAACACATTAACGAAAGCACTACAACATTAACAAACCGGAAGAGGTAGGTCCCAGTGGGGAAAACCTGAGAAATCTCTGATTGGACGGTTCAAAAGCCAAAAGTGGCGTCAGCCAATCAGATTTCCCAGGTTTTCCCCACTGGGACCTACCTCTTCCGGTTTGTTAATGTCATTGTGTTTTTTTAATGTCATTCTGTTTTTGTTAATGTTGTTGTGTTTTTGTTAATGCTGTAGTGCTTTCATTGATGTTGTGTTTTCGTTAATGTTGTGTTTTTGTTTACGTAGTAGTGCTTTCGTTAATGTCGTTGTGTTTTTGTTAATGTAATGCTTTCGTTAATGTCATTGTGTTTTTGTTATTTGTAATTGTGCTTAGTTAATGTTGTTGTGGTTTGCACTTCAGGGCCACCGTACCAATGGCACATATAATAATTGACAAATCTGAGTGTGAATAATTGTTTGTTTATATGTGCCCCAGTAATGGTAAATAGTAAATGGCTTGTATTCATATAGCGCTTTATCAAGTCCCTACGGACTCCAAAGCACTTTACACTACAGTCATTGACCCATTCACACACACATTCATACGCTGATGGTGGTAAGCTACATTGTAGTCACAGCTGCCCTGGGGCTCGCTGACAGAGGCGAGGCTGCCAAGCACCTGGCACCACCGGGCCCTCTGACCACCACCAGCAGGCAAGGTGGGTGAAGTGTCTTGCCCAAGGACACAACAACTGAGAAGGATGGGAATTAGGGTAATGCCAGGAATGCTTTTCCATTCTTTTATTTTGATATGTTGGACCACTAACTGATGCAGCATGGGTATTTTAGCATTTTTGTTTGCTTGAGTATGATTGCTTGCTTGATTGTATGCTCTTCACAATCAGTCTTGATTCCCCAAATGTGTCTCTGTTTTTGTCTCTTCACATAAGTTCTGCCGCCACGTCGGCTTTGTTTCATTGTTTAAACAAAGTATTTTATTTTCTAAGAGACCTTGTGTTCTGCCTGCATTTTTGGTTGAAAGCCTCGTGAGCTGTGATAATCACACACTGAAACTTAGTCTAGAGCCCACTGCGTCTGTCAAAAGACCTGAAAACAAAAACAATCAAGCAAACAAACTACCGTCATTTAATTCATGTGACTCTAATTTCTCCACTTCCTTCTTTTGACATTTCTTTTTTATTTTGGGGTATTTCTTCCCAGTTAATTAGGAGAATTAGGAAAATATTCATAAATAATCATTTAGAATTCTTCTTCTTATTATTATAATTATTATTGTTTCTCTTGCTATAACTGAAACTAGAAACTTTCTTGAGTTTCGCAAAAATTGGATGTCAGTGGAGTTGGGTGGTCTTGCATTTTAAACCTTTAACCTCAAATCCCATTATTAACTAATTTAAAATACTAGTGCCTTTTTCTTAGTATTTTTTTCACAGTATTGTAGGAAATTTAGGCCTAATACATAACTATTTTACTGAATAAAAAGTAAATGTGCAGTAATTAACACTCACTTCATAACAAAATATGTTAAACTTGGGACTTTTTTAAAGGTCGTTCTCATGTGGGTTTTCTCCAGGTACTTTGTTTTTTTTGACAGGCCAGAAACATGTATGTTGGGTTAATTAGACATTCTAATTGGATCTTGGACATTAATGTATTTGCATGGTTGTCTGCCTGTGCTAACCCTGCAGTAATTCGGCAGTGTGTCAAAGGTATACTGCCCCTCTTCTATACTGATTGCTAGGATAAGCATTAACTTATTTTTTATTGTAAAATGGTTGCTGAAATAGATATTGTTCTTGTTCTGACAGAGTTGGCTTAAGTAATTTTAAAATAATTCTACCCTTACACATTCATAAGCCATCCTATTAGGCTATAAAATGAACAGTTTAAACTATAGTTTTTAATTAGGGTTATCATAGTAAAGTCATTGTTTTTAAAAGTGTTGGAATATCATGTAAATGCACAACCTTATATGAGTAGACCCTTAGTGCCAACTCACACCTTGATTGAGTATGATCATGCGACAAGTTTGGCTGGGTGTGTGTTCAATCAACACAAGTTGAAGTAGAGACACATAATGTAATTTTTCCTGTAAATTTGCATATATAATTGTAGTCCAAGTTTTGCTTTTACTAAATCAAGGATCATACTCTTTACAGCTAGAGTTGAAAAGTCCTCAGATAACAATGTAATGTGTTCTGAGTGGTGAAACCACAAGAACATATGTAGACAATATAATTTTTATGTTGCATAACTACTGTATGTTTCTCAGAGGCCATGGCATTCTGAATACGTTATTTACAATAAAGCAAACCTTGCTCAAGGCCCCTATTAGAACACTCAATAGTGATTTAGGATCCCACTTTTAGTTTGGAAGTTGGGGGATTCAAAAATGAGGCTGAGGAAAAAAGATCAAAACTAGAGTTGTGAAATCCAGATATTTTGGGTCTTTTAGAAATCAGGCAGCAACAAATCTTGTAATGTAATGTCATAATGTACATAACAGGATCAAGACCATACAATGTTTTGGATAAGCACGTGAACAACTATAGGGAAGAATCTAATCAATTTGCTTTCAGCCAGCATATGGCAACAGCAGAAAAGAAAATAAACCAAACACCTTTTTTAACTTTTAAGACTAGATTTAAGATTCCACCATCAAGTAGAATCGATGAAAACATTATATTAGTGCTTATGAACAAGTTGTGAAAAACACAGCAACAACAACAAAGAAACCCTCACTTTTCTGAAGTTTCAGCATTTACTTTCGATGCCGTCCTTTCTGTTTCTGTGAAGAGTTCTTCTCCAGGATTCTGTGGACGATCCTGTCTGGTCCTTTTTGATTTGACCTGTATGAGGGTTAGGAAATATTATTTTTGGTTTACTCAAATAAACACAGGTCAGCTTAACACATTCTTTATGGCCTGTGTAGAAAGTTGAAAGACTGCCACCAGCTGTAATAAATTCCACAGAAGATAGCACTTTCTTTCAACACTACAACAACAACAACAAAAAAAAAACACTGGCAGTTATTATCTCTGGAGCATTTCATGAAGTTAGACAGCTGTGTGTTAGCAGTCAAAGATCAGCTCACCTTCCAAACCAGCAGAAGGATGAGAGCAAGAAGTGGGATAAACATTAGGTAAGGAAGGATCAGCTTCATCATGTCAAAAACATCTCCTCCATCTTGTCTATCTGGAGCTAAAAAAAGAAGAAAAAACTAATCTTTAAAACAAAGTGTAGTTTTTTTTTATTTGTTAAATCTGTTCCTCTTTCTTGATATTGGATAATACCTAAAATTTAGGTTAATCATATTTACCTCAGATTTATTGATTTCTTTTGTCATTGTCTAAAATTTGAGAAGAACAACCATCCATATAGACCAATCAGGGGCAACATTATGACCAACTGCCAATATTATGAGGATCCCGATGTTCAAGGACAACCAGCCCTAAACTGTTGTAGAACTGTGTAGAGGTTTAATATTAGCCCCGGTGTTCCCTTACATGTTGTTTTTGAGTTATTTTACCAGCCTAAAAAATTATATATGTATATTTAAAAAAATAAACAGTAACCCTAACAATAATTAATAAGTCTAGCCTGTAAAAACACATGGACCATTTTTTTTTTTTTTTTACAATACTCTGTACTCATGTCATAGCTGATAATTGACAATTAATCTAGAGTGCATGTTTTCGGACCATGAAAGGACACCAGAGTACCTGGAAAAAAACCATCAACCAGAACCAGTTTTTAAGGTTGACTTTGCCTGTGACTACATGACATTTCACTCAGCTCACAAAGATGAACCTTTCTTACTTGTAATTAATTTGTTGATTTTATTTTGTAGTACTGTAAATAGAAAATTGCAAACTTACATGATGGTTCTCTCATGGTTGTTTGAGAGTTTTTATTGCTGTTAGCAGGGGGCTCTGAGGGAGTTGGTGAGTCAGAGGAAAAGGAGTCCAGGGCTTGGAGAATGCAACAACAAAATGAGAAGACAAAGATGAAACAGAATGAAGCGTCACTGTCTGATGATGAAAACATTCATTGTCAGGTGTTAAAAAAAAGTCACTTCAATGCCACATCTTCTACATTTCCTCTAACACACACAAAAGGCTCGATCCAACTATGGCAAAGAAAAGAAAAGCACTTGGGAGGATTGAAAGATTGCTCTGTAATCAACACGTACAAAATCAGGTTTCAGTCCTTTTCTTCTTTTTAACATGCACTACCTTGATCTTCCCTAAGTCTTGTGACTCAGCTGTGTCTCAGTGGACAGCACCGAGACCATTTAGAGTTTTTATCTAGCAACGTTCTAGTAAAGTAATAATAGTTCAAGATTAAAAGCTCTTCCCAACAGCCACAGGAGATCTGTCCTAAATAGCTTGTTCACAATGATGCAAAAAAGGTAGCGCCAGTTTTACAACCAGAAGTGCGCATGAGGCTGGAATGTTGCTGGCAGTACAGGAACAACTTTGCTCAGGAAAATCCTTACAGATAACATGATCTTTTGCCAATTGCTTATTTTTATTATTGTGAAATATTTTGTAACTTGTGTATGTTGGAGTTCTTACACAAAGAAAACACTACTATTTGTCTGACAAAAATTTAAATCCCTGATGTGCTAACAAGGACATCAAGGACGAACAGTAAATACATAAAAATCTAACCAGTTTTCAAAAACGTCTTGAACAGCATCAGTTTGGAGAAATAATAGTTTAAGTTAGACAGGACTGATGAGTTAAATCTAGTCTGATCAGAGCTGGTGCCTTAAAACATCTTCAGTTTTAAAAGAAACATCTCAGTGGTTCATATTAAAGTTTGCCGTGTCATACGTGCACAACTAAACCACTGTCATTTTCACATTAAAGTGATTTACTTATATATGTTTGTGTCATAAGCTGGTAAAGAGGCAAACCCAAAATGGAGACGGGAGACACGAGGGATCAAGAAACAAAACTATTTATTAAAACTAGAAAACCAAAAGGCTGGCAGGGCAGCAAAAAACAAAAGGCTGGCAGGGCAGCAAAAATCTAAATACTAAGAAAACTAGGGAGGAAGACACAGGGAACAAGGACCAAGGACATACCTGACACTGAGGAATAGGGAGGTGAAAGACAAGGAGCAGGACACGCACAAGACGACATCTACAATGCTCCAACAAAGGAGCAACACAAAACGTTTAAGGGGAAAGGCTGACGAGGTAACGACAAACACCTGTGACAGACACTGAGGAACAATTGACTGGGAGGGGTGGAGTTGCAGACACATACACACACACCAAGACCAGAGACAGAGGGAAAACAGATCATGACAGTATGATTATTTAAACCAGTAAATAACAGCATCCGCATACTGCAGGAATTTCTAAAAATTTTGTCCACATTACTGTATAAATTGATGGCAGTGTAAAGACCGAAATACCAGTATTTGCACAAACCATTGTGAACTTTGAGTGTTTGTAAAAAATAAATCTGAAATTTCTGCCAGATGTGAACCTTGAAGCCACCGGAAGTGGTTTATATTCCTGCTGCTGTTGGTATTTATGCTTGTAAATAACCATTCAATTTCTACGTAAATCCTTATCCATGTAACATAAACTTGACAATGGTGTAAAGGTTTATAAAATAGTATTTGAATGAATTGCTGTGAAACCGCAAAAATCCACTTTGATTTTGGCTGTTTAAGAACTAGCCGTTAGCTCATCAGTCTTGTCATATTTATAGCTTATTTGTTCAAATTGAGGTTGTAACTTACAACAAAGAAATCTGTTACTTGACTGTATTTACACAGAAAAAACAAAAAAAGCAAAAGCATTGTAATATGGAGAAACCTTTCCTATATGACTGATGACAATTACAAATGTTTTACAATTACCATAATCATTTCACCAGAATTCAAGAAATTAATAAAGCAATAAACATAAATGTATGCACAATGGAAGGGCAATTATTGATTGACATGACTTATAGTATTTATGTTTTATAAATGTTTGCATTATGATCCAAACTGATATTTGTGTTTCGTTGCACTGGCCAAATACCGAAACTAAAACAGAGCTTCTAATACTCATGGGAAAAGTAAAAGTAGCTTGATGTACCTCACTGATGTCATTTCAAACATTCAACTTTTGTTAGCTTTTTTCCAAAACAAGTTGCTTAAATGCAACACCTTCCACATATCATAATATTTCTACAGGATGATTCACCTGTTGGTGGTGTACTGGGACAAGGAGGAGGATCACACTCATATGAAAAGTCTTCAGAATTTGCAGCTCTGAATAGATCTTCGACAAAATTAAAGTATTGCTCTGTTTCCCAGCTCTCATGTCTATAGTGGCACTCAAAATCCAACATTTCCTGTAAATATGAAAACAGTTTACATAAACAGTATTTGTGCAGATAGTTGGAAAACTGGTCCAAAAACATTTTGGTTGGGTTTTTAAATTAATAAACTGAAATGCTATAACCATAAATTCCAAAACAAAATGTCATCATAACACTTATGTAAAAAACAGCTTTACTACTGGCAGCTTTCAGAACATTATTAAAAAAGAAGTCAAACAATATTAACTTACCTGATTTAAATCTTTGATGATTTGCATACGCACATTCTGAAGACAATGATTGATTAAGTGAATGTCCTGTTTATTAGATGAAATATTTCCAAACTTATTAGCTAAGTCTTGTATACTCTGCTCCAAGTAGTAAATATCTAGTTTTACCCAACACATCATAGCCTAGAAAAAAACAAATCATAATATTTTATATACTGTCTTACATATATATATCGTTTGCATACAACAAAATGTACATTACATAAAGTGTCAGAAAGAAAACTTTTAGGACAGTGAAAGTTTAAATTCAATCAAAATATTTTTGTATGAGTTTTGAAAACTATGAAGCTGCCCCCCAGCTTGATACATTTTTTGAGCATTACGGCTATCGTAGTCGGGGGGGCCTCGCGGAGTAACAAGTGCTGTGCTTCAAAGTTTCAGTATTATTATTATTGTGTGTGTTATTAAGACCCTTAGATGGCGCTCGTTAAAAGACAGGCTTACGAAGCGGATTTCAAACTCAAGGCTATCAGTCACACAGTAGAACATGGGAATAGAGCAGCTGAGAGACACATTCACCAAGACAGGAAGGCAACATCGGGCGAGTTACGCCACTATCTGCCAACCGATCGTGGACGCCTGGGCTCAGGTACCGGTCTCAAGTGTCGTCCGAGCTTTCACGAATTTTTGAATAATCATGGAACATTTAAATAACAGCAATGAGACCGACTCGGATGATGACAAGAAGGATCCGGGTATGCATGATGCTGAAATGGCCCAGCTGTTTAACTTGGACACTGAGGAGGAAGACTCTTATGGAAGAGTTAGGAACTGAAAATGTGAGTGTATTGTTTGTATTTTATGTCTTACTGAACAATGTTGAGAGTTATTGTGAATTACTGTAGTTAAATAAAGTTTGATTTATCTCACTGTTTTGTTTAGCTTAATGTGCCTTTATAATAGGAGGTGCTTTATGTATGTTTGAAAATAGATGCGTTTTTTTTTTTTTTTTTTAAACCTGTCCTGTCCGGCATGTATGTATTCAGTGAGATTAAACTGAAGACAAAAAAAAAAAAAAAAAAGATCCGTTTATTGATACTGCGTTTTATAATCTGGTGCGGCTTATAGGTCCGAAAAATTTGTCAGCCACAACATTACGACCATGTACCTGGAATCAAGTTTTTCTGTTGCCACCATCAGGTTTAAAGTAACCTGGAGTGTTATGATAGTGAGCTAGGATCTTTGTAGGATTAGACTTTCTTCAAGAAATGCCATTGGAGTATATGAATCATTACGAGGCATGGTGACACTGCAACTTTTGTTTGCTTCTTTGAGCCTTCCTGTATGAGTTTTGGTAGAGCTCCTCACTGTTCTTTGTTTAAAAAATTGAGGCTGGGGAGTTGACATGTGATTTGGGGGGTGCAGTTGGTCTTCGTTGCTGTTTTGACGGGTAAGTTGTAAAATAGCATTAATGCTAATCATCCATTTCAGGTTTCCTAGCCCAGCTTAACATCACAAGACCAGAGTGTTACTTCAGCTTTCAGTGGTCCTAATATTATGACTGTATCCATATACAGTATTGTATTATAAACTACAACCAAGAAAAGGTCTATCAATATCTTCAGGTTTCTTCCTTCATTTTAGATCAAAGAGTACACATGAAAGTTTTTAGTTTGGCACAAAAAATGCTAGTGAGTTCAATGGTAAAAATAAATAGAATTCAATCTAAAGGGAATGTACAAAACTTTATGCGGGAAGATAAAATGTTGCCTTACCACATCTTTTGGAATGTAAAGTACAGGAATTTTGTAATCTTTTGGTATATTTTGTTTCTGTAAAAAAACAACAGGAAAGTTAAAATAGTTGGACTTATTTCAGTGTAAATGCAATGACAAATAATGAAAAAAAGTTCACTAGTACCGCCATTCTCTCTGAGCCTGAGATCAAGTATAAAGACCTGGGGCTAAATAGATGATTTTATGCCAAATCAAAATCACAAAATGTTTTTAGAAATGTTGGACAATGCTTCCTTATTGCTTAAAGAGAGTATCATGCTTTTGACTAGCAGGATGGAGTTGCAGGATTGTCATTCCGTGCAATCCACATCTTCACATAGAATAAAATATTCTCTTTGAAGAGCCTGACGGAGAGCCAGTCTCTAAATGTCTGTTCTTTTTAGAAGCAACATCTTCTGAGGAAAGACAGGAGGAAACAACAGCCATTGTTTTGGCACTGCAGGAAAAACAAATGCTTACCACAGACCCGACTGCTCCTGTTTTAATGGAAGCTGTTGCTTCTTTTATGCTGTGCCACATTAATATGCTTTTGATATACATAATGTATGTTTTGACATTAGTTTTCATTTTACATATACTTGGTAATATTTTATGCAACAAACTTTCTGAGGAGCTACTTGGGAGCTGAAAAAGCTGGCTTTTTTAGTGAGCTGATCTAAAAGAGACGGAGTTTTCATTACTAATTCACACTATGAAATGAAAGTACATCCCTTTAAGAGTTGTTTCAAATGCTGAGTGATATATTATGGAATATTTTGCTAACAGCTTACCAAATTAGAAGGTATTCCGTGACAGCCATCAGTCACGGCGGTAACTTCAAATGTAGCTGAATGTACCCCAAGTGTGATGAACAGTAGAAAACGGACACAAATGTGTATCCAACTCTGTAAATAAACAAACACAAATATTTACAGTGCACAGAAAAGCAGTTCTATAGTATCCTAAGTGATCCTGCTCTACTACCTGGAGATATCAGTGACACAGAGCTGAACTTGAATGTCAAGCTGAATCCAACACATCTTGGTTGATGCTTGAAGATGTTCAATTATTATTCAAAAAACTCTCATTTAAAAACATTTTTTGGGGGGGTTAGATATGAATATTATAATAGAAGCAAAACATTTTCAAGAATCAAAAACAAAAGTCTTGTTGCCCAAGATTCATTTGCTGGATTTACCAGGTTCTGGAAAACTGGGAAATTACACAAGTCTACTTTCTTAAAATAGTGCTAAACTATGTTTTGACATGTTAAAATATGCTTTTTGTGTTCCTATTCATGAATTTTGTTGAACCAAGTTTTATTACACTATTACCAGCATTTTACTAGTTAATAAAACTGGATCAAGAGAGGCATAAGGGGCATCCAGGAAGTATCCTAATCAGATTTGTGAACCACTTCAACTGACTCCACTGGATGTGAAGAGCAGTGTTTATACACTTAGCTCCGTGTCATTCACCTTATCTTTAAGGTTGAGCCCAGCCACCCTATGGAGGAAGCTTATTTCAGCTGCTTGAATTCAAATTTTGCTATTTTTGTCATGATCAGCACATGAGTATGTGAGCTGTAGAACATTCGTGGACTAATAAATTAAAAGCTTTGCTTTTCTACTCCACTCCTTCTTTGGCATGAAACTGGAGATGAAGTTCCACATCTCTGCTCAATCACCACCACCCCCAACCATCCTGATTTAAGCTTTAGACAAAAACTCAACTAAACTCAACTCATTGCTGTGATATATGGGTTGTTACAGCAGGGCACTTCTGCTCACCACAACATTCCACGTCTAATGAATATCCATAAACGCCTTGGCAAACATTCTTATTAGAAAATTTTTAAAAATCATATACCGCAATACTGAATTTTTGGTCTGCACGTGAACACAATTTGCTTTTATGGTCAGTAAAACAAATTATTTTGAATCCAGTTTTTGTGCTAAACCTGCTAACTTATGTGTAAGAGCAAAGTCTGTACAGTCTCTGTCCTGATGCAACTTAATAATCCAGGTAGAAAATTCTAAAATTGAGTAGGTCCTCTGAATGGGATTTTCTTTGTTAAAACGTTTTGACTCTTCTCCAAAGACTTTTTCAGTCTGAGAAGTTCCAGGGAAAGTCAGCCTTAGAAGCAGAACCTTCTCATGGTGGATCAACAAGTTTGCAGGTGAAACCCGAAACTGGTTGTTTGCATGTGAAAGAGGACCATCAGCCTAAGAACTGATAGTACTCTAATGGTTGCTTATTGTTCTCATAGTGCTGAGTCATGCTCACAATAACAGCATTGTAAGAGAGGGACAATTGGACCTTGAGGCCTCCACCCCTGTTTAACGACAGGCGGTTTCTCTTCTTTAACTCTTCTTTCTAACCAACGTTCCTCCCTTTCAAGGATGAGAACATTTTTGTCCCTGAAGAGGGACCGCTGGCCTGCAGATGAGTCCTGGCCTGATGATTTGGCCCTGAAGTTGGTAGTGATTTTACAGCATTAGTAACTGTTGTTGTGTGTTGTTGGTACAATCCCCACTCCCTGTCCATAAATTATGGAACTTTTATTGGTGGGGGTGTAACGATAGAACCCCCTGTCTCAAGTGTTAACTCATTCTTCCAAAATTCAAGCTAAAAGCCAGGCTGTAGAGGGAATGTTATTTAAAGCATGGGGAGTAACTGTTTTGAGCAAAACATGTAATTGCTTCAGCCAAAAACTGAAGCCAAAATACGTTGGACAAGTTACAAATTACAGTTCCTCAAAGTACAACGATGCTTATCATGGAGTGTTGCCAGGTAAAACAGGACATGGTAGTGCTCAGAAAAACATTGTGAACTTAGCTAATAGTTGGTGTGAAGCACATGTTTTTAAAAATATAAATTTTCAGGCTCCATAGCATAAAAACATAATGAAACTGTAAAACTGTGCAAGTGTGGTGGTTTCTGGCAACAAACATCTACAATAAAACAATCAAACAATGAAATTCTGCAAATGCTGAAATGTATTTCAGGGTCTAATGGTTGTATTTCCACAGTAAATAAACAGTTGAAAACAATTATTTTGTATTACCTGTATGTGGCATAAATGATAAAGCCAATTTATTAATGTAGCAACTAGTTTACTCATTTCCTGAATTAAATCTTCAAAACATCAAGTCTCTAACAACATCTGAGGGCTTTTATTTATACCAGCGGTTCTTGCGAGTTAAAAAAAAATCATAAAATCCAGTCTACAAGCAGATCTAACACTCAACAAGAACATCTTCTTTCTGTGAGCTCATTTCAGTAAGAAATTAGATGACAAGTCATTTTGGTTATATTATAATCTGGTGACGATTATTAGTCATGCAGGTCATATCAATCCCAAAAAGTAAAAACAAAACAACTTTTATCTTTTATATTATAGTCATGCAAATCAAACAAAAATTGCTTTTGAATGTTCAAAAAAAAAAAGTATCCTGGCCTCCAAACACAACTTTTGCCAAACAACAAACAGAGAGAGAAACACACTGACTTCAGCTCACTAATCTTTCCCCAGTGCTCCCTCGCTGATTAAAGACGCACCTGCCCTTCAGAGACAAACGGCCTCCAGAATTTTAATATGTATGGCAGCATGACGGCTCCATGGGTTTGATTCCTAGGGTCTTTCTGTGTGATGTTTGCATATTTTTCTCATACTTGGGTGGGTACTGTGGTTTCCTCCCATGGACCAAAAACAATGCCTGTTAGGATCCATACAGACATACCTGTCCTCCTGCCCAACACTGTCAGGGACGTTTTAGTTGTCAGGGCACGCTGTCATGTTTTCCAGCACCTCTTTGAAGCTGAGGTGTCATTAGCTGAACAGACTCTCCAGACTGCAGGTCTTGTGGTCCTCTTTTTCACAACACCAGGCTTCTGTTCTTGTCCAGATATTACAGATTATTTTACAGAGATGATCCCAGCTAAGACTGTGTGCACCTATGGTTTAATTTGTGTTTTTTGTGTGTGGTAACAGCATCAGTTAAAATAAATTTTTGGACAATTTTTTGCAAAAGTAGTAAATAAGTAGTAGCTTATTTGTCGTAAACAGCTCTTTTGCATGGCATCAGTTTGGAGTATAGAGTTAAGTTTTACGGTTCTGATGAGCTGGCAGCTATTACTTTGGTTTTATAACTAAGACCAAAATGGATTGTTGTAATTCTTATTTAAGCCTATTCTCAAAACTTGGAAAATACTACTTTAAACAGCCTTACACAGCTTTTAATTTCTCAAATACATGGTTAACAACATTGAGCTGTTTGATTACATACAAGCACAAATAGCAAGTAGCTCTGCCAGTGTTCCATGAATCTCTTGGCAGGATTTTAAAAGATTTCCTCAAAATAGTGTATCACAAATGGTGTAAAAGTAAAAGTAAATAAATAAATAACAATTTAAATAATTGCATTTGCATGAACTGCTATGAAATACAAAACAACAAAACTGGAGCTTGAGAAGCTAATATTTGGCTAATCTGGACAAATCATTCTGGCTGCATTTTTTGCATCATCTATACCAGCGGTCCCAATACACTGGACTACTGACCACTACTGGGCTATAGATTATATGGTACTGGGCTACATTAAAATAATAAAATGTTTTATTTTGAAATTGTCATTTTAATTCTGTTAGCCTATTTAGTCATTTATTTTGAAAATAAATCATTTGGAGTTTCTTTAAAGAAGAAAAGCTGAACATGACAGTCAGAAACAAATATTGAAAGCAGCAACTACATTAAATGTGTCTGAATTGCGAACATCGTATTCATCGGCTAACCAAAGTTAAGAAGCCCTTTATTATTGGCCAGAAGCTGATCATGCCTGCTGCCTAGGGGATTTGCTGTGAACTTTTAGGAGAGGAAGCAGCTAAGAAAGTAACATAGGTTCCTATTTCAGCTACAACGATCAGTAGACAAATCTGTGAAATAGCCAAGAACTTCGAGGAGCAGGAGCTGCAGAGGATTACTGAGTCCCCTTAGTATCCAGTCCAGGCTGACATGTATACAGATGTTGGCAAAAAGGTAATAATGCTTGTTTTTGTGCAATACATTTTTCATGTTATGTGCATTACTGTTGCCAACCAACACTACAGCTGAAGGATTATGCCACCCTTTGAATGATTACGTGTCAGGAAACCTGAACAGGTCATTTTATGTTGGTATATGCACAGACGGAGCAGCTGCCATGGCTGGACACTACTAAGGTTAAGGAAGTTGCTTCTTTATGTGAGTCAATGCCCTATTGAGAAATGTCACCTTTATGTACCATATCATTTCCTAAATATGTCCTTTATCATTATATATATATATCTCATATGCCATTTCACCTTTCAACCTAATATTCTCCATGTAGGGGTGATCTGGAGAGCATTAGAGTATTTAAATAAAAAAATCTGAACTATAACACTTCTAAGGAAACAAAAGAAGCAAGAAACACCAATGCAGAGGCACTTATGGTGTTTCAACACACACTTTCCCCAAGGTCTTTAATCAGCATCCATATAATGTGAAGCACAAAAGTCAGAAAAGCACATGTACATTTTCCTAATGCATTTTTTTTCAATCATTTGTGAAGGGGAGTTAAGTAGACACTTCAGAAATCAAAAGAAAAGAGTACATGAAGACAAAAACATTTTCTGGAATAGGATTAAATCGTACTACTTTGAAGTAAATTTCTAAAGTATTTACTTTAATGCAGTGGCTGGCCGTGCATTTAACATCTAGGCCTTCAGTAGTGCTCTGTCTAAATCAAGCCATCCCTCAATAACTATTTTATGGCTATAAAATTTCTACTGCAGGTACAGTTGCGACACATAAAAAA
>JAVKLF010000011.1:881593-893414 GCA_034783495.1 Millerichthys robustus | reverse complement strand
AAACCTGGACAGATCAGATTCACAAACTGTTTTGCAAAATAAGAGTCTTAAAAAGAAGGCATCGAGCTCACGTCATTTAGAATGTGACATTTAAAAAACATGCTTTTGATGGGATACTTATTAGTCACAAACTTAAGGGGAGGGGTGTTTTTTGTCAAAATAAGTGAACCAAAGGAGCTTTCATTACATTTTTTACTCTTATCAAATAAAGAATTTGTGAGCAACAAACTGACATAAAAGACAAAGACAGAATTGTGGGAAGTCCACTCAGGTTTTATTCAAAAATATATGAAACTGACTTGGACTTTATCGGGTTCAAACCTGACCTCAAGTGAACAAAAACACTCAGATTTCACTGTAGTGGTGTTTAAAAACCCAGAAACTAAATAAAAGTAAGGGAAGAAGGGAGCAGGACATTGCCGGAGGGATCGGTGCAGTATTCTGGACTCTGTGCCGGTCCTTTGTGGTGCAGAGGGAACGAACTAACCGTAGGACTGCAGTATGTGGAAAACAGTTTAATACTACAGCTTCTACGCCACGATATCCTACTGTTTATTTTGTATATTATCCAAGTTTTAGCAACAATTATTACTGCTAATGAATCTATTTTTCTTCTTTTTACACATTAATCAACGTTTTGGTCTTACATCATTGCTTTTTTCTGACAAAACTCTGGCATCCATTTCCCACAGCGATCTTCCATCTGAAGGAACAAAACACATGTTAACCGTCACCGTAACAAACCTCTGAAGTCAATTTAAAAATGCAAAAGCTTGAATTTGGTCAACCATTTCTTTCAGTTTTCACATTTCCGTTCAATGAAGTTTATTTATGTAGCACCAATTCACAACCAAAGTCATCGCAGGGCACCGTGAAACAGCATTAACATACATTATAAAATGCCAGTAAGTAAATATGATCTATCAATTATCTAATCGTCACAGCATCACCATCTCCCATCACGAGCAGCAGGAAGAAATCTCCAGCAGAACCAGAACCAGTCTTAAACTTTGTTAAGAAAATAATAACATAGTAATAATGAGTATGGGGGTTGTGCCCATGGAAAACTTACCAAAGCTTCTCTGTCAAACAGCTTATTGTGATACTGACTCAGGTTTTGAGATTCTGATACCCCAGATCCATGCTCACAGGAGCCTAATTGGCCCCTCTGAGCATGGACCCAGCTATGGTGGTCAGTTAGTGTCGGCTCCAAGCATTACCACGTCTGACTGATCTGGATAGAGACTGTGGAGTAGGGAGACTTCAAGCTGGTGTTTTGAAAAAACCGAGTTAAAGCATCATTTCGAGCGTGCCACCTCCAAATAGAAGGCCAAGCTTCACATGACGTCAGAGACAGACTGTGAAGTGGGTGTATATGGTTCTTCCACATGCTATTGAGGCACCTGTTTGTTCATTAAATGAACTTTCAAAGCGCCTACATATCTGTTCCTTAGGACCTCGATCATCTAATCCAACAAACAACATCAAACGAGTGAACAGCTAATAAACAACTGTTTGGCAGAGAAGGTTTTTTAGGAATGCAACCTACATACTCAACTCTGCTCCTCAATCCCCAAATGCTGTTTCATTACAGATGTGGTACCATTTAGGTCAAAAGAAATAGGCGTTACGATGATATAAGATTTAAAGCCAATAAATTTTGTTAGAACAAAAAATAATTGACCAAACACAAATTTTTAAACTTTTTGTGCCATGTTTTAGAACATAAACAAACCATACCGAGCCCTTTTTCGATAAAAACAACTCTAGACTGAGCAGACATGTTGGACCCAGAGATAACCAGCTCCTCTTCACCCTCCACAGAACTGCTGGCTGGATAAAAGCTCTCCACATGTGGCAGCTCCTGGCCGGATCTCTGGGCTGACAAAACAAAGCAACTCGAGTAATTCTTGTTTCGCGATTAACACAAACAAATGATAACACGGATTGAAAAATAGGCAGTGTTTACTCACAACACTCTATGGGAACAGACGCCGTCTGCAGCCACATCATCTGACCATCCTGCTGAGGAACAGCCACTCTGAACACAACTCGCACTCTCGTGTTTTTCCGCCCGACATCAATCTCTCCTTTCTTCAGCTCGATATCAGCATTACGCAGCTTCAGGATGCCAGCGCAGTTAATGCTTTAATGAGATAAATGCAAAGAAAACATGCTTTCAATTAGTTTAGTTCATTGGGCTGCAAAGAAGGAAGGAGAAGAAAGTACCAAAACAAGAACTGAGATCCATGCAAGCCATGACATGAGAGGAAAAGTCAGACAAACAGGAAAAACAAGATGGAGAGAAGAACCTGACAGGTTTTAAAGGACCAGCAAACTAGTCTAAAAAACCTTTAAAGACTTTATACAATAAACCTTCCAATCAAAGAACACATTCCATTTTTTAGATTAAATCTACTAATATGTGGCTGTAAGGAGCCAGAAGATCACTAATTATTGATTAACTGATCCTCGTCAGTGGGACCACTTCCATCAGTTGGGACAGAAGTGGGATCACTTCTTCACAAGTAAGAACCAGCTGCCAATCTTCTCAGACGCAGACATCCGAGCAAATCTCTCTCAAAGGTCAGACGATGCAACGCTCGGAGAAATACGGTCCATCTCAGACTCTACAGACCTCGTTTAGGAGGTCAAAGGTTAAAAGTCATGGCTCGTTTGAAAAGGTTGCAGCAGAAAGTCTCTTCTCCCTGAAAAGAACATGGAAGCATGACAAGACTTCTGGAACAAGAGGACCAAAGAACCGATGTTTGTTGATGTTGCTGGTTTTGCATGATGTGTACTGTAGTGGGAGGGGCTTAATGTCGCCACTGCAATTTCTCTTTGAGTACAAACTGTCCACGTGAAAAAGACCATCTCATAATCACTTCAGCGTGATCTGATGTCTTAGTTCTTGTTGAGTAAAACTACACCTTAAGATTTCTTTTTAAAAGGCGGACCTACAAGCTGCTGGATCAGGGACAGGAACCGGTTTTTCACTCACAGTCAGGTGAGGCTAGTCCCTAAGGGCAAACAATTCATTCGCCTCACAAAGTAGTTCCTTCTAATAAATCCATTACCATCCATCCATCCATCCATTATCTAAAAGCTGATGTTAGGTCAGAGATTTCAAAGATACTCAAACTGATACCTGACAGACATGTTGTTTTCTGGAAGCAGAGGGACATCCAGGACTTTGGTGGAGCCCATCACCTTCTCCTGGCAGATGGTGGTAACGTTCTTTCCCGTCACTCTGTGGACTTGGTAGAACGAATGAGGACGAGTGGATCTGTCATCCGCTGTGCCAATGAACAGCAGCAGACTGAGTGGCTGCTCGCTGTACCCTTTCAACTGCAAAACAGAAAAATAAAAGATGTGGCAAACCGGTATCGGCTCATCTGCCAATCCTGAAAAGGTTTAGCATTTTCACAACTGCTGTGAAGACGCTTCTTTGTTCAAATGAAACAGTTACTGTGGAGTCAAACATGATCAAAAATCTTCGGCATTGCAATGAAATATGAACATGAAATAAAACCATTTGAGCTACTAAATGAACAAAGTGCTTCTCAAACAATTTGAACTAATATCCACTGAGACCAGTTTGGATGAATACAATAATGATATAATCCAACATTAGTTTTTAATTCAGAATAGATAAAGTCCAAAAACAATTTAAAAACAAAACAATAGGACTTGTATTCTGTAGTTTAAATAATTTGTTTCCCATCTGGGCAGCTTCAAGCTTTTTGTGCTGCATGTGAAGTTCTGTTATGTAACCTCGAATTATGCCGATTCAGACGATGCCCTTCAGAGTGGAGTCGTTCGGCTCTGCGTTTGCTTTGGTCACATGCATGAAGGTGTGAATTAGTGACACTGACTGGAACTGTTAAGGTTCTTTCACAGGACACCTCAAGCAGGGACTTAGACACCTTCTGATCACTTGAATAGACCAAGATGGTGGCGGGGGTGGGGGTCAAAGCCCACTCATCTGAAGGGTAATGTTTTAATTGGAAGCCGGAATCAGCTGCAGAAACCCAGTTCTATTCTCAGTAAAATGTTTATTTCCATCTAAAGATACCATTTCACCCCCAGAGTAGGTGCCTCGGGGAATAACTAAACCAATGGTCCAGAGTCATGTAAACTACACGTGCTCAAAGAAAACATTGGTCCCATCCTGGGAGAGGTGCCTCTAACGTTATTAGAATTATGTCATCATAAACAAGGAAATACATTCTGTTAAAGCAACATTTCCACATTGAACTAAATCAATACTAATTGACAATATCTACCTGAAACACACTTTCCTCACTGCTAAAATCCTGAATTATCTCACAGTCACTTTAAATTTATTGAGCTTTGACCTAAATTATCGTTTGTGCTGAGTGAGGTGTGCAAAGGTAGCTAGCAAATTATCTGGCAACCCTGATGCCGGGCTTCAGCATGACACACACAGGCAGCCTGGAGCCGACTGGAGCTCGAGAATTCAGAAACCTTCTTTTGGACCGAGGGTGAGGTTGGGTTGCTCCTGCAGGTTGAAAAGGGTGAGTAGGACAAAAAGATCTTTGTTGTTGGTATTCTGCTGCTTACGTAAATGCAGAATAACTACTGACTGCACTCACAGTTTCACAAAAACCTCCACTCTGAGACCTGGATTCAGAAACCTTTGGTTTCAGAGAGAACGAGCGTTGCTGTTGTGTACACGACCGGCAGAACCGCAGGAGAAAAGCTAGGGTTTCACTCAAAATCGTATCGTTTAAACTGGGTTTTAATGAAAAGGACTTACTCTGATAACAGGATGTCCACCATTTGATGCTTTAATGGATCCTCTGCTGCCCTCTGTCTCATAGTGAGCCCTGTGAAAGGACTTGGGCTGGACCTCCAGTTTTAGCTCAGTCTGGTTATACTGGTTGGGCAGTGGCCAGTCCAGAGGAGGTGGTGATGAGGGGCTGTGGTGAAGAAAACGGACCAGATGTCAATGTTATTGTCAATGTGCATATTGAAATTTTATAGAATTCATTCATCCATTTCTCATTCAGCAAAAGCTTCTAAATTGTATCTACAAAATGTATAATGACGAACAGTCGCCTTTCCACAGACACCATTAATCAACCACTGACTAACCAAAAACTGGTGAGCTCTTTTTAGGAGTCTCTAAATCCACCAAAATGTTGTTGCTGTGAGGATCTCTGAAAGAGACTGAAATCTCTGGTAAACTAACTCTAAGATCTCTGAGACCACCTGAGATATTTGAGAGACCAGGTAAGATATTTAAAATACAATCACTTGAGACACCTACTTTTATCTCTCAAGGATCAGCTGAGGTTTTTTGGGGGTCAGCAGAGATCTCTGTGGAACCAGAACAGATCCCTGAAAGTTGGCTGAGATTTGTGAGAGACAAACTGAGACCACTAAGAGACCATCTCTGAGAAATATGAGATCTATAAGGGACAGGTAAGGTCTCTGAGAGACCAGGTGAGAACTTTTCTAGAGAATCAAGACTGTAGATTAAAAAATGATTCAAACCTGAACAACGGTGGGTTTCCAGGTTTGGGTTTGTTCCAGCTGAAATTGAACGGAACCGGGAGGAAGAGCTCGGCTAAGCCACCCTGTTCTCGTTTCTCCTCTCTACATGGATCCAGGTAAGATTCAGGACCAGGGTCACCAGCTAAGAGGCCAAGATGACTTCCTGATGTTCTTCTGGTTTTGGAAGGGACGTCTAACTCCTGGCAACCAGAAACGAGGAGGGCTCCGGAAGAATCGGCAGGACTTCCCACCCAGTTTTCATCCGTCACACTGCCCCGTGGAGACGTGCCTGGAGTGGGGCTGGGTGAATGGTGAGGAGAAGGTGAGCGAGCGCGACGGTCACTGCTGGCGTGGCGTCTCTTCCCACAGGGAGAAGTCGGTCTGGAAGATGGCCTGACAGAGGAAACCAAGAGCTGGATTCATTTTTAATAACATTCAGAAGCAACGCTGTATTACTTAAGCTAAATAACTACTTTCTCCAAATCACTGTTCATATTAATGCAATTCATTTGTTTAAAGCGTTATCAATCACCTGCTGCAGGGAAGATATTGACTGCTTACAGGCACATCACAAACACAGTCTTCAAAAACTCTAAACTACGGCTGTTCATTTATGGGGAAAAACAAACAAATACGTTGACCAATTAGGGTTACTGAAAAAAACTTTCAATCCATTCGGAAACATTTTGCATTAATTGCTCTTATACATTTTTTTCCTTGTTAACTTCCTGTTAAAAATTCACTTAAGTTGTGTGTAATAAAAACAACAGAACAGACTTTACAAAATCAATTCCATGAAGCATAAACTATGCTTCAACAATGAGCTGCTCTGTGGCTAAAGCAGGATTGTGGTTACTGTTCTCTGGTTCCTACATCACTATTTAGAGTTTAAATATTAATCCAAGCTGACTCACCTGGAGGTGGGCCAGCAGTTCAGCCAGGTATCCTCTGTGATACTGGTGCGAGGGGAGTGGTTTGGTGACTGCCGAGGCGACTGATGTGGTGACAACACCGGGCTGAAACCTACTGGATGCTGGTACTTCTGTTGCCATAGCTCCACCCCAAAAGCACCACCTCCACATCCTGGTGAGCCCAGAGCGAGGAGAGCGGCGTCATGCAGCTGTCCGTCTACGTAGCTGTTCACGTGGGAGAAAGAGTCACAAGAGGAGAGGTCCGAGACCCAGCTCCTGGACGACAGACTGCTGCAGGGACTTGGGCTGAGAGCGGACTCTCGGTAGGAGGCGTCCAGAGGCAGGTAGAGCTGATCTCTGTTCCACGACGGTTCATAGTACGCCCCCTCTGCGCCACCAGCTGCCAAAACCTCCAGGTTACTGCCAGGCTCCACATGAATGCTGTGACTTATGGAGGTAATCTGGATGCTGGGGCAGTCAAAGACTCTGGGGTTGCCCTGGGGGCCAAAGTAGGACCCCTGAGCTTGACTGCCAGAATGTTTGTAATCATCTATGATTTGTAAACATGGAGGAGGACTCTGCAGCTCCTGGCTCAAGAGCTGCTCCAGTGAAACCTGTGTGGACGAGGAGGGCGTCTTTACATCCAAATCTGAGACTGTAGGGTAGGAGAAGAAAAACAAGAAATTGGTTTATTTTCTTTTTTATAATTTCAGTATGTTAGAAAATGTCAACAACCAACTTTGTGAAAGTTAACATAAAACACAAAGAGAACTCTTATTTAAAAAGCAGTTTTTAAACCAAGGTCTTTATTGTTAAGTTGAGTTAAGTTTTGACTGTGGTTTATCACGTCTTTGGAAAGCTGAGTTCAGCTTCTCTGACCAAACACAGGCCTGATTACGTAAAATCACAGCTTCTAAGGACTGTGTGTTTTTTGCCTTAACTGATGGGTGAAATGAAAATCCTTAAGAAAAAAGACAAACCTTTGTTATCATTTTGACAGAGCTGAAGAATTATAACTACTCCATCCTTTCCCCCAACAATCAACAAGCAGTTTAAAAAAAGAATTTCTATTTTTTTAAACATGTTGTGTGATGGTACACATTGTGTTTCTGTTATCATTATTGTTTATATTTTATTGAATATTCTGTTTGTTTTAATTTGCATTTCTACTGGCCAACATCTGTGACTATGTCAACATTTTCTGTGGTCAGCCGACTGTCCTGCTGCTTTTGCTGTTTGATGACTTCATCTTTAGTGTTTGTATTTCCTGTTTTTACTAATGAGGTTTTCTAAAAAAAGAAAACCAAACTTTGGACGAAGGTCAGTTGGAAAAACATTATACATGTATTTGATTTAGGACCACATATGAAAGTGGCAGGGGTTAAAAAGGCTTTGTGATGTTCAGATTGTCCTTATAATAAAAAACTAATGTGGGCAAAATGGACTAATTTGGGCCACGAGTGGATTCACTTTGAATCGACAGAGTATTACCAGCAACTTCGGAGTAAATCTAAGAAATCTACAGATAATTAACTTTATTGTTTCTCCTAATTAAAATGAATTCACCATAAACTAACAGTAAACTTATAGTAAAAGCTATTTTTTTAGTGAAATCACAGTAACATTGCAGTTAGTTGACAATGATTGTTCAGTGACTTTATAGTAAATTTACAGTGGATTTTTATGATTTTTTTTAACTTTTATGATAACTTCTCAGTAAATTTACAGTTCAACAATAAGCAGATATAAGCTCATAACCTCAACTGCAACAAATAATAGTAGACTGTCTGATTTATGGTGACTGATTGTCTGCAACAGTTCAGTCAGTTCATCCACACAGCTGCACACAATCCTGACTATAAATACAACTCAGTCTCACAAAACTGCGTATGCAAAATATGTGTGCAAGCTCTGACTGTGGCCTGCTTTAGTAGCTCCACTCCTTCTTCACAAGTCACCCTGAATGTGCGGCACAGAAACAAGTAAGACGTGATGCAACAGGTGCCTCCCCTTCAGGTCAGAAAGAAGTGGAGAAAAGGAGGGAGGAGTTGACAGCCTCCACCAGATGGGTGCTACAGAGCGGTTACAAAACCAGGAAGTAAAACCAGCCATCGGATATGCTGTCAGTCTGCGCAGAGCTGAAAAACAAGCAGCCGACAACCATGTGTACCAGACACTCCACCTATCTACCAATTATTCTATATAATTCGTTCCACCTCAGTTCTTACACTGTTTAAGGAAAAACCATTAGCTGAACAGTTAATGAACTACACATTTCAATTAAAAGCAAGTCTGATTACATATCTTTCACCAAAAAATGCCTGAGGTGACATTATGTGTTTTGACAACATGCTGAAACATAGTCTAGTACTCTCTGCTCAGTCTGGGTCCTTCAGGAAGCTGGATTACTTCACACCTGGAAATCTCAACAAGGTAACTGATGCAGCTGATCATCTTTCATGACTTTCAACCTGCTGTCTAAGGCTTTTAGAGGCTGAGAATGAGCTAATTTCTCGGAGCATTGCACAGTCTGACCTTCGGGGTGAATATGTTGGGACGTCTGCTCCATGGAAGACTTCTGTCTTTATTTTGAAGCTCTCCCAACCTGACTTCCGCTACAACTTCCGCTAACCCATTCAGCTTGATTGAGTTGTTGTTTAGTCGTCAAAACGATACGTACTTGTCGTGTTTTCAACTTCTTTCTCGATTGTGCGAGTTAAGTTCAGCCTCTAAGCACAGTTTTTCGTATACATTTAATGATTACAGAGTCCAAACTAAAATAGCCGAACTTACCTGTCTCACTCACTTCCATCAGACTGAAAGCAGAACTTCGTCTAAAGGAGGCGCCAACACGAACACGACGACAAATTCTCAGCTAAAAGTTGCTCCACAACAGTTCAGCGGCGGATAAATGCATATGTACGCGGGGAACTACAACCCGAAGCCCGCCGTTGAACCAACTTCTCTACCGGGTCCGTAAAGCGACTTAACTCGGCTGCTGATGCATTCAGGGAACCTCGGAAATTACAGACTCAAGTGTCTGCTTGAATTAAAGCACAAACATTTTGTTGTAAACTAAACTAATTGATTTAATAATGACAAATCAACAATTCGTAGCAAAACGTTAGCATTACACGACTATTTTGGGATAATGTTTCATTGATTCTCGTATGCGGAGAGTATTTATTTTTTCAAAACTGTCCAAACTTGTCCTGTCCTCAGTCCTGCAGGTAAAAAAATGATTTTAGTCACAAATCAGTGATAAAATAGTTTAAGTCATATTTATCTGATAGATTCCAGTTTGTAAATTTTAATATTGAATCTCTTTCATTTCTTCTGGATGACTCTTAGTTTTCTGCTTCTGATCTCAGACAGACAGAGATTCTGGTTTTTGGACCTCAACATGTTATGAATAAACTTTGCAGCTTTTCACTTCCTCTGGATGGCATTAATTTCTTCTCCAGTTCCAATGTAAAGAACCTTGGTGTTATTTTTAATCAGGATTTCTTTTAACCCTCATATCAAAAATGTTAGCGGGACTGCTTTCTTCCACCAGTGTAATGTCACTAAAACAGAAAAACTGATCCATGCATTTATCAGGTCCAGACTAGACTACTGTAATATTTTATAATCTGGGTGTCTAAAAACCTCTTTAAAAGTCTTCAGTTGATCCAAAATGCTGCAGCTAGAGTTCTGATGAGAGATCCAAAGCTGTCAACAACCAAGCTCCATCTTATCCAAATTTCAGATTGACACAAACCACAAAAAATAATGAGTCGTTGTAAAAAAACTTTTTTAAAGTAGCAGGTTTTATGCCTTCTGTTCAAATTCAACCCAAATCATGACAAAATAAATAAAACTTCAACAAATGATTTTCAGGAGAAAGGCAGAATGTTTATCAAATTCCCTGACAGGACTGATGGTTTTAGTTTAGATTCAGTGTAAAAACATCTGAATTCCTCACAGAACTACAGACGTCCAGAGGGAATGAATGCTGACAGCATTTAAGACATAACTTAATGTAGTTAGGACCTAAAATGAAACCAAAATTGAACATTTAAAAAAATCTGTAAGACCTAAAATAAAAAAGGATTCAATTTAAGACTTTCTATGAGCCAGAAGCAACAGAAACCTTGTATGACGCCGAAAAAACAAACAAAAAAACCCCTCAAAATGTTCAGGCCCAAGGACTGAATATGAGAAAAATCAGTCATAGACCAAGAAAAACTTTTGAAAGACCTTCAGAAAGTCAAAACTGTTGATCCGGACAACCAAGATTACAGAAAGAAAACCACCAAAAAACGAGGACTGGATCAAGACTTTTGCACACAAGTCAAAATACCTTCATCAAAATAAGCTTTAACAAAACCTTACAGAAACACAGAGTTTCAGTCATGGAAAAACTGAATGTATCGAAATGTTGGTGGTTTTCTGAAACTAGAATGAAGAACCGGTCAGTACCAGCTCTGATCCAAAACCTGAACCTGCTTCAAACAGAAACTTGATCCTGATTGGATGAAAAACAAAAGCAATGTTGGGATCATTATGTCTAAACTGAAAGAATAAATCAATCACCTCCAGAGTTCAGCAGCTGTTGTTCGTGTCTAAATTTAGAGTTCATGTTGGAAGATGCACAAGAAAAATAACGATTCAGGTCCTAAACCCGAGTTTCCAGAACCATCAGTACCAATTGGAAGTTTGTCTGATTAATCCTCAGTTCCAAACTCCTTCATCTGAGCCCGAGGTTTGGCACTGCGTTGACTGTCACTGTTCGTCCCCACAGCAGGTTCTGAGGTTCCCACTTCCTGCAGGAAGTTGGTCAGATGCAGCTTCTTGCTCCGCCCCTCTGACGTTTCCTCCCTCTTCCTCTTGCACACCAGACCAGAATCCTCCTCACCAATGCGACCCTCTGGGATTCCTAAAACCCGCAGGCAGACGACGGCAGACGCTTGCTCTGCAAATTTTTTTGACTTTTCCCTGTTAGAAAACAAAACAAATCCAAGTAATTATCTGGTCAAAGAACGTGCAAGTATGACTAGAAACACGACCAAATGTTAAATGACAACGTTTCTACTTAGCTTTCTCAACTCATTGACCAGGTCGTCATTGTAAATGAGAATCTGTTCAACAAGCAATAAAATCACAGGTTTGTTTTAGAGACATAAAAACCTGAACCACTTAATTTCCTGCTTTTAAATTTAGACGACACAAAGGTTTTTTTTAATTAAGCATCTTAGGAATACTGGAACTGTATCACTAAAATCATAACCACCTCGTCCTAAAGCATCTAGGCTGGACTACTGTAAAACTTTATGATCTGGGTCCAAAAACCTCTTTAAAAGTCTTGAGTTGATCCAAAACGCTGCAGCTAGAGTTCTGATGAGAGATCA
>JAVKLF010000011.1:850364-861966 GCA_034783495.1 Millerichthys robustus | reverse complement strand
ATTGGCTCGGTTTATACCTGAGAACAGGAGTGAGACCTCTTGTCCAATAGACGATGTCAGACTGGGCGCGGTTGGTCCGGTTCGGATCAGTCCCGGGAGTTGACTGGTCCAGCCCTGCTCAGGTGGGCGATACTGCGAAATTAGGGATCGATCCGCTACCAAGCAAGTAGCTACATCATTGCAAATACCAATCCGATACTGATACTTTTAAATACTTAATATTTTTTAATGTTCACGTTCATGACTAAATTGTATATTTAAGTATAAAATTCTCATTTTTAACTATAATAAATGTTTTTGTTCAGAAACATTAGATCTGTGGCAAAACATTTCCCCATATTTTTATTTATGTTTCGTCAAATAGACAAACCGAATAAAATTATCACTTAAGGACAAATTAATTTTTGCGTGTTCAATAACTACAATGCAAAAAATATCTCATTTTCATAGAAACTAAAACTTCCGTATCGATCTTATTACACCGATATCAAGTTCAATGCCAACGGCGCCAACGATATTATCGATCCGCACCTCCAACGTCTTCTTCCTTTTTTCTCGATCATCCGACCTTGCAGCTGCGACAGACCCGGGGCTCTGGCAAAGGTATACGGCTTTAGGTCACAGTTAACGCACCCTAGACTAAAAAACATGACTGTTAGCGAAATTAAAGTGCTCTAAATGCGCCTCATCGAGCTGCACGATTCAATACTGAAAGAATTGGTCATTTTGAGTGAAGTAAAGAGACGCTGTTGAGCTAACGGCTAGCTAATTAGCTAACGAGCGTGAAGCAACAACTGGGGATTTAGCGGCTATAATGTATGATGTGGCTTACAGATAAAATAAATAACTGACTGCGTGTATTGTTTTATTTTCTTTTTGTTTATTGTAGTGCCTGGGTGATTTCTTAACTGTAGCGCGGATCGGCCAACCCAGGAAATGCTCAAAATATCAATTTTAAAGGTGAGATTTTTTTGTACATTGTCAGCTATTAAAAATAACAAACAGCAGCAGGCCTTTGCCGGGCTTTAATGTTTTTCAAATCTGAATTTTGTCGTTCATTGGTAACTAAAAGTTTTGATTGAATTAAGCTTCTGGCTCCTTTCAGAGTCCGTCAGATGTGATGGTGAACTTCGCTTCCGATTCCATTTTTTAAAATGAGCGCATCCTCCTGTATTAGCTGTAAAAACAATACAAAGACAGTTCTGACTTGGACTAATTCATTCTATACTAAAAGGAGACTCAATAATCTTAGCTCAACCAACAAAGACCTCTTCCTTGCACACAGGCGGCATCTTAACTTGAAAAATAATCAGGTGTTCCAACGATAAAAGATTTATTTCCAAGCAATATTGTTACAACAAAAGAGTAATTGATCAAAAATGCATATTAACCTTTTGTGTTATGTTTATTATAGCACGAGGCATTTAAAGATATCAAAAGCTTGAGTTTTTGACACAGCGTGTGGGCTTCTTACCAAAAACAGCATCTGATCCTCACCTAAATATATGTTTCATCAAAGTACTCAACACTGCCACATGTTAATATTGTGCCATTTCCTTAGCTCTGCCTGTTGAAAATAAAAATGTCTATCGTCTTGTTTTCTTTTTACTCCCAACATTATGTTTTAAGTGTTTAAGAAGTTTTGTACAACACAATTTAAGATGATGTGACTGTTGCACCTTAACATGTCCTTTGGTCTCTAAAGGTGGAGAACCCATCTTGCCTGTGGGGTCGGGTTATTTGTGATCCCGGTGGTGATGCAGAGACCAGGGGACATTACAAGAACCTGCAGACTCGGATGAACCTGTTTTACAACGACATTACTCAAGACCTGCTCACGCTGAAGCCCACAGTGCTAGAGGAGGGGCAGGTATGCTGATAATTTCAGCCTTCATCATCTTTAGTGCTGTAACTAGACACTCATTTTACAGGACGGAGCTACTGAGTCCATAAGATCTAACAATATTTTTAAAGAAGGCCCCCCCCCAATCAGACTCTTAAAAACTTAAAACAGCTACCTTATAATATTAAGTAATAATAATAAATATGCCATAATTTACACTTTTTCTTTCTCAAAATATTCACACAGAAATGTGAAATCAATAGCATGAAAACAAAAATAATTTTTATATTTTTAAAATTACAAGATTTTTAATAGTTTTGCACAATTTTGTGACCAATTTGCATAAACATTTACATTTAGTCAAATATTCTGTACACCTCGTGCCCCAAAGTCTGTTAGTTAGGCCAATAATGTTACAGTCAGAATTTTCCTCCTAAAAACTTTGCAAAATGTCTAAAAGCTTAGGCTCCATTTCTGATGGACACAAAAATGTTGTTGAGATGCCACAAGCCACGCTCACTTCATTTGAGCAATAATACCTTTTAATTCTGTGGTCAGGGCCTTTCGGGCCTTGTCCGAAAAATCTGTGCCAAATTTCTTAAAGATCTGATAAGCCATTTTTGCAGGACAAACCTTTGTGTTATAGACTCCCCAGAAGGCCAATGTTTGTTAAATTTGGTCCACCAACCCAAATTTGGCCCCAAGTAACAGTATCTTACCTTGAGAAGTAGCGTAGTTTAGAAGATGAGGCTAAAAATGTGTTTAGCTAGCTTACCAAAACTATTGGTCTAGGCATATCTTGCATGTTTTAAAAATTTGTTGCTTTTCCTTGAAAACTAATAGTCTCCATGGTATCCAGACCCTTACCTGAAGTGTACATGTGATTAATCGATTGTTCCTTCTTTCCTTCTCAGGCTTATGTGGTGTACTGGGAATGCAAGAAATCTTGGCGTCGTGCTGTGATGGAATCGGTCATCAGCGACACCATTTCCTCTCAGGCACTCTGCTTCCTGGTTGACTGTGGAGAACGGATCGTGGTTTCCACAGACCAGTAAGAAGTCTTTAATATGAAAAAAAATACCACAGTTTCATTGTATTAGAGTATTTAAACCAAAATTCAAATATGTATCGTCAGACAATCTGCCTTCAAAGCTGAAGTGTGGACTCATTTTGGGTTTCAAAATAAAGAAGGCAGCGAGGACTACGATATTATACATATAATAATGTACATTTTATTCTGAAAATTGTTCAGTGTTTTTTGTTTTTTTTCCCTTCTGATTGCATAACAACAAACTGAATTCAATTAGATTTTATGCATGTAATTCATGTGCTCTTTACACTGAGCTTTTTCAAATTAAAATTTTTGGAGGGATAAAAGGCAATATATCACCTTGTGTTTTCACTTGGTCATTGTGGAGAACTCGGTGTGTACTAAGAATTTTTTAATTGATTGTAGCATCAGGCTGCAAAATATTTAAACAGGTTCTGAACACTTTTTGAAGCTGCTGTATGTTACTAGGATCCGGGTAGCCCTGGCTGATTTCCTTCAGCTGCCTTACTGGGCCAGGAAGTTTCATCTATCAGGAATTAAACCAACAACTCTGGGAGTGTCTGTACACGAAGAGAAGGCAAAGCTCAGGTAGGACAAGGTTTTTGCTTACCAAGGTCCTGTATTACAAAGCTGGATTAACCTTTTCTGGTTTTTTTTTTTTGAAGATCTAGAACTGCACTGCATGCATCTGCCGACCGTCTCCGCTCAGATCCGCTTAGCTGCAAACTTTTCCGCACTCCTAATTTACTCTACGTCTGTATCCGCTCCACCGCGGTCTGGTCCGCAGCCAGACCGCGGGTCCCCCTTCAGCTCGGGGCACGGCTCTGGGTCGTGGAGCAGAGCGCTAATGCTACATCCTAGCATCTTCTGTTGTCACAATCTCTGTACTGGCTCGAAATAAACAAACAACGCTTAGCTTGACGAGAGAGCATTTAAAGACTGGTGGGTCGCCAGCCCTAAAGGCGTTTAACCCGGTAAAAAGTTAACTAGATTTGTGAGACTAAAAATCCCAATCTCAACCTGAAGTCATTCAGCTGAGTAATCAATTCTGCTTTGTCGTACAGGCCTGTAGTTACTTTTCTCTTTTAATTTACAGAATATAAAACATGTCCGCAGTATTTAACATGTTCTTCCCTCTGCAGACCATCTAGTTTTTGGGATAGCTCTACTACACTCTACCTGCACAAGTTGCTTCAAGGTTAGAACTGGTTGTCATATTTTCTAATTTGTTTTCAATTTGGACTGATGCAAAAAAAATATATTTTTTACAGCATCCACGCAAACAGAGGCTGTTCTACTTGAACTGGAGTCAGACTCTACATCTATTGAACTCTATCTGACTATCAACAGCTTCAAGGTCAGGTTTCAGTCATACCTTTTCTCACTTCTGAGCTCAATGTTTTTTAAGAAGTTGTGTTTAGAAGTATAAAATACCCTGCTTAATTTAAATGAGATTGATGTAAAATCTATAATTTTTATTTTTTTCCAGATCTGTGTGAATGATGACTTGGTGGCTAAGAAGTTTGCATATTACAGCAGACATCCTGCAGACTGCAACGGTCTAGATGGAGGAGACTGGCTTCCTGTCATGTTGTCCCCCGACATCTTAACTCAGACTTCCACCGAATCATCTAACAGACAGATGGCACAAACCAAACAGCTCTACTGTGAACACACAGGTACAATATGAGAGCTACAGCTCAAAAAAATTACAGATACATGCAAAGTTTTACACAATCTAG
This sequence comes from Millerichthys robustus, assembly GCA_034783495.1. Classification (NCBI taxonomy): domain Eukaryota; kingdom Metazoa; phylum Chordata; class Actinopteri; order Cyprinodontiformes; family Rivulidae; genus Millerichthys; species Millerichthys robustus. The sequence continues at coordinate 857,330 of JAVKLF010000011.1, read as the reverse complement.
AATTACACATCTATCTCTGAAATGATTTAAAACTGCAAACGTTGAACAGCATTCCTTGTCTTTTATTAGATATTTACCACAAATTAGACCTAATTTGCATTATTGTTCAGTTCAAGATTTTGTGTAAGTACACAAGTAAAAATCAAGTTCACAAAAAAGATTGTAGCCTTTAATAACATTTTTGTAGCAGCTGCTTTTGAAGCAACTTGTGCTAACAGATGATCTTGGTACTTCTCAATGAGATGTCTACATTTTCTTACAAGTAGTTTTGGTACACTCTGCCGGAGCAAACTGCAGAGCTGTTTCAGATACAATAGACGGCAGTTTTCAGGTCTTTCCAAAGATGTTTGATTGGATTAAGACTTGAACTGATAGATGGTCTATGACCATTCTGTTGTTTTTTTGGTGTCATATGAATGTGCACACATGCAGCGTCGGCGTCTCGCCAGCTGGAGATTACACTTGGATTTTTGTAATCTGTAATCTGCTGTTGTCTTCAGGGACATCACAGATTTCTCATTCAGCGGATGCAGGTGATTGGCTGATGGCTCCGCCTCTACCTCAGGTCTGTAACTCTGCACACCTCTCACAACTGATAGAAGCTTTACTCTGAGCTCCCCCTGGATGATACAGCTTCTTTAACCTTTGTGTTGCTTTAGAGCCACCTGCCTGAACTGGTTACCGGTTATGGAGACAACACATCACCGCTTTCACAAAAACCGAGTTCAACCACCCAATCCAGGAAGAGTACGGAAACTTCAGAGACAAACAGGTGAGCCCTGTGGTTTAACGCTGAACGTCCCTGGGTTAAAAAACAATGAAAATAGAAATTCTTTTGACCCCTGCCTGATAACATAATCTAATCCAAAGACAGGTTTTGTTAAACATTTTCAGGCCGTAACATACCAATATTGTTTGTTGTAACTCTGTGTTTTAAAATACTGCAGGTTTTGGACGGGATACTGTGTAACTTACTTCTACAGCTACTAGTGCTGTTGCATTTTTGTAGTGATAGTTGCTGTTTTTTTCTATTATAATATAAGGGGTTCAAACAACGGACGAGTGAAGTCAAGACAAGTAGCTTGCCTAAAATTACAGTATCTGTAATTAACTAAGCTCATGTTTCAGTGACATATCAGAGGACACTGACTCATCTCTGGCTACAGCTTTTACTGAAAACCTCAGTTTATTCAGGTGAGGCTGGGACTCTGACATGAACTCAGTAAAATCAGCATGTTCTTATCTAACCGGTTGCTGTAAACTGCACAGGTTCCAGAAGTTTCTGAACCCTGGCAGCAGCTACCAACAAGCACCGTCTGATGTACCGGTAAGTTCATCGAAAATGAAAGATCTAAAAGGCATTTGCACATAAATAGCTATATTTACTAAACACTAAAGAAAAGTAGCTGACAGTTGAATTTAAATATTTGAATAATGTAATTATTGTTTTTTTTTATTTGCAGGTGGATCAGAGTCATGAGCTAAATGACAATCGGTCAGAGAAAATGTTTGGTTCTATGCAAGCATTTGAGGTTTCTGAGGGGAAGAACTCATCAGAGACTGTGTACAGTTTGATCACTTTGCCTTACTGTCTTTAAATCAAACTCCAGCTGCAGAATTTTATTTTTCTTAATGTTAGTGATTTGGACTTGAGGTGTTGTGTAACTGTGCATCTAAAATTGTCTGTTCTGTCGTACAGATTAACCCCTTTACACAACAGTAACTCTGTACCACTGGAGCTGCAGCCCAAACTGAGTCATTGCAGGTGAATTTATCTTCCCGTTTTCTGTCTTAGTTATAATAACCTGTCACCAAAGGTACAAAGGAAAAATAGTGGGTTTTTTGCCAGCGTGTATTTTCATTTGAATGTTTTAGAACCACATGATGGATTTTTTTTTCATACTTTAAAAGTTATCATTAGATATACATTAGATATAGTGTGTGTTGTGACTGGCAAATGTGCACAGAAAATGAACTGGGCTAAAAATAGCAATATTTATATCTTCTGGGTATACTGGTACCTGGCTGCAATGCGACACACATGCAGTCCTAGCATGAGAAACGCAGCAGTTGCATCCAAAAGTGGGAAATACAGAAATCTTGGTTTGGGTTGCTTCTACATGGTAAAAATTATCAGTAGGACAAACAGAACTTTGCTATCTGCATCTGCTTGTGCAAGCGCAGAAAAGCTATTGACTGGGTAGAAATCACCTGTGATTTCACACTTCTGCTGGGCGGTTTCCCAAAATCCTTTGTTCTGAAACCTGGATTCAGAAACCTTGAGTTTCAGAAGAAACAAGTGCTCTTACATAAACGACCAACCTGCAGACGAAAAGCTACGGTTTCACTCAAAACAGGCATTGTGTCAGCTGGACCTAAGGTAAATTTACACACGATGAGCTGAAGTTGGTCTGGTAGTAGCTAAGATTTATTCACAACACAAACTGATGAAATCTTGTAACATTGTGCTCGGTTGTGTTTACCCTCACTTATGAGGTTTGACCCAGTTCGCTCAGGAGATGATCAAAGTCTAACACTCTGGCATAAAAGGCATCGTGCAATATGCTAAGCCTTTATTTTGAACCTTTATTCATAAGTTTAGCTTGGTAACTTCAGTGTTTCTATTAATGTCGGGAACTCATTTTGTCTCTGCAGAGGTCTGCCAGCCGAAGATGATCTTTACAGCAGTCAGAGTGAAAGTCCTGCCGATGAACAAACGAAGTATTAAAACACGATACAGTCAAGAGTAAATCGTACATGCCACTCAAATTAGAAACTAGGTTTAACCATTTGTTTGTTGTTCTTCAGTAGTTTGAGTAAATCAGTGGAGTTGGGGCAAGAAGCACACGGGACTTGGAAGACTAAAGAGGTCCAGATCTGTTCACGGTGAGCTGCAGCTCTTCAAGAATCTGAGAATCACAGATGTTTTTGTGCAGGAGTTAGTGTTAAATCTGCACCTGTTTAATGACATCCTTTGACTTCCTGAAATGTTTCCTGGTTCTGGACTGACCTGAGAACTTGCTCCGATTGTTTGTGATTTGGCTTTAAAAGCTTTTGCAGTCGTTGGTTTATGTAAAGGCGTAAAGCTAAGAGCTTTTCATGGTCAGCATTACGTTAAAGCTCTGCAGGAGTTTGACTCAGAATTCTCTGTTTTCCTATGTGTCCAGTTTTTTGGAGTGGTTGAACCCAGAACCTTTCAACTCCGGTCCAGATGCTGCAAATGTGGTAAAAAAAAAAAAAAATTGACCATCGAACTTTAAAAACAAAAAACAAGCTATTTAAAAAAATATATAAAAGTTGTTGTTTAAAGTTGTGAAAGAGCTGAAAACATAAAAAACAAATAATTTCAGCTAAAGCTAAACATATTTATTGTTTTAAGAAAAGATTATTTAAAGACTTCCGATTAGTCAGTCCTTTGACTTCTGCTTGTGTTGGTAATTTATTACAAAAGTCATTTCAAACTGCATCAAAGAACATTGGCACTTGTGTTAATGATGTTTGTTTTGTCACATTGTTCAGATTAGTCCCAGTGATCCTAGGAAGAGTGGGATTCTGGTCCACTCAGCCCATTTAGAGGAGCCCTGTAATAAATTGGAAGATGCGCCCATCACAGATGTTCTTCGACGGGTAAACAGTATTGTGTTTTACACGGTGGGGTCCGGCTGTGTACTGATGAAAACAACAACAAGAAACATAAATAGAGACGAACGATGCAGCAGAAACTTTTAAATGACATCCTGGGCGAAGTAGCATTGCATTAGCTGAATCTGACTTGGCTTCTGGTTTGTCTCCAGGTGTTGATGAAGAAAAAGTACTGCACTCTGTCTCCAGCTGATCGCTACAGCTGGCCAGCTGTGGCTCGTGGACACAACACTGTCATTATCTCCCACAATGCTGAGCAGCCACTTAGCTACCTCGCCCCCCTTCTCTCCCACATTCAACTCAACTCTATCTTCACCTCCATCACCTCTAGTTTAGGGGTGAGTACAGAAACTATGTATGTACTACTTCAAATTGTTTGGTAAAACCAAACCATTCTCAATAATTTGTCAACATGCAGCCCATAGCAGTGCTGCTGTGTCCAGGATGGGAGAGGGCTCAGGTGGTCTATGACATGCTGGAAGAAACCAAGGTCTCGCAAACCCTCCACCCAGTCATCGCTGTGCTGGGCATCAGCAAGAATGAAGCCAAGGCTGTGAAAATCCCCAAAAACTGCAAGTACATTGTAATCCCAATCTGATGGTAGTTATAAGGCACTTTCAGAAAACACTTCAAGCTGGGACTCTAAAGCCTCCTGGCTATATCGGCATGAGTATAGCATGAAAGTGCTTTGTAAATGACTCATAAGTTCAGTTTTTAAAATAAATTCTCGTGTTATTTGCAGTTAATCTATAGTTAAACATTCAGGAATGTTTCCATTTTCTTTTGAACAGGCCTACTTTTAGTGACCACCCCTTTCACTCTGGTCCGCCTGCTGTCCTGTCACTGCTTCATGTTCCTACGGATGTGCCACCTGATTCTAGATGAGGCTGAGGAGATTTTTGCTCTTGTTCCTGATCAGGTACCAGTTTGTCAGTTCAAACTAAAAACGTCTTCACAACCTTATTTTAACAAACCCAACATCACTCCTGTTGATGGATGTTTCCAAGTCACGGGGTCATATCAGAATCAGAATACTTTATTAATCCCAGAGGGAAATTGAGGTTCCATATGCAGGATATATGCAGTGATTTCTCTTTCCGATTACTAAAACACTAGTAGCACATTCTCTACTGCCATGCCCCCAGAAAATATAAAAAACTTGGTGTGATTTAATAAATGTTGAGTGTAATCTCACAGCACAAAAAAGACTAGATTAATACTGGTTTATTTAAGATTCAGAAAACTAATTTTATTCTTTAAACTTTAACAGAACAGTGTTACAGGTCAGCAAGTGAACATTACTGTTTACACTATTAATTTTACAATATATTTAACTTTACAAGTTTATTTGTAAAGCACTTCAAAAAACACTTGGCTGAGGTGCCGTACACCGATAAAAACAATAAAGACATTTAAAACAATAAAAAAAGAACCTTTAATAACAATAAAACATTAAGAGCCAACATTTCTTTGCATCAACTGAAATAGTTTCACTACTATTACTTTTTATATGGAGTAACTTGTAATTGTAACCAGTTACGCTGTCCTTTCAGATGGAAACCATCTTGCAGCATTTCCAGAAAGTGACGTGCAGCGATGAAAATGCGTTCTGTCCTAAGCAGATTGTTGTTGTGGCGAGACGATGGACCAATCACATGGAGTGTCTGATAGGCAGTTACATGCCTTCACCTTACATCATCATAAGTGTTCCTGAAGAAGCGGCTCTCTATGGGAACGTTCAACAGGTCTGTTAAATCTCACAAGGTCCACTTAACTTTTTAAATCATAAAATACGTGAAGAAATCATTTCACTAGTCAACACAAAGTACGGTCGACACGTGAGTTATTGAAGTGTGTTACCACTGCACACATATTCCTCAAGGCTTCAGGTAAACCTCGGACTAGACATGGTTTTGGACATATTTATGTCCAGACATTCAAAATATTTAAAATAAATTTGAAACTTTTTTAACAGAGTAAAGATTCAGTTTTGTTCTAATCCAATATGTGATGTGTATCAGACTAAACACATGACACAGATTGTCACGTCACCTGATCTGTCTGTTTTTGTGCAGGTTATCCTCATGGCGGTAGAGAGCAGCAAGATGTCAGCTCTGTTGGGTGTGTTGGATTTCAATCCTGCTGTTGGTCAGAAGTCGTTGATCGTAACAAACGATGTTCAGGAGGTGGAAGACGTGTTCAAGGTGACTACTGCACCATCTGCTCATTTGAACGCAGAACCTCTTAGATTCTGCAAAGGTATTAATTTAAATAAAACTTTAAGATCACTGTGTCAAAATTAGCAGCATTGACAGAGCTGAAGATGTCGAGGTTCTCCTCAGTGGGGGCAAGGACAGATAAAATTTGTAATTAAATCATCAGAGGTAAAGCACAAGTTGAATGACTGAGATAAAGTGCGTTGGACATGTTCCGAGGATCGACAGTGGGTGTATTTCTTTTGAAAGATTTTAGAAATATGGTTGGCAGGAAAAATATGGATAGAAGACCAAAGAGGAGATGGCCAAAATTGATTTAATAGAAGACAATCAACGACACCAAACCATAAATAAAAGGACTGAATTTCTTCAAAAGACATACTGAGAAGCCACAAAGCTTCTGGCAGAATGTCTTCTGGACAGATGAAAACTGGAGCTTTTTGGCAACAATTCAAATCATCTCTATGTTCACAGACATAAAAATGAAATGGACAAAAAAAGAACATTGTACATACAGTGAAGCATGGAGCAGGCTTGGTTATGTTCCGTATCTGTGGAAGGAGCTGAAACACCATCTACAGAAGAAATCCTGTAAACTTGAAACAGCTGAATCAGTTTAAAGACAATGAGTGGACAGGTCCAAATGTCTCAAAGAAAGTTATACAAGTCACTTGACTGCAGTGGTTGTCCCAAAAGGTTCTGGAATAACACCGTAGATTAATGAACCAGCCTTTTGTCAAGGTCAGTTTTGCAAATTTGTATTATTTTAAAAGTTCAGTTTAAATTAAAATTCTAAATTGACTGATTTTCATTAAAAAACTTCCAGTAGTTTTGTTACTTTTATCAATTTAAAATTATATCAGTGGCCTAGGTGTTTCATTTATTTATTTAACCAAAAATGTACAAACAAATTTATTATTTCTGTACATTACATATGTGCAGTGTTGCTCTTCACTCCCCACCAGAACAAAATCAAAGTTCAGCTCACTCAGATTGAACCGGCATTCAAGTTTTTAATTCACCACCGACATTCACAGTTCTGAAATAAACTTGTTGAAGTTCATTTATCAATTTCAGAAGATAACGTATTCTTTAAAAAAGTTGTTAA
>JAVKLF010000011.1:792256-803508 GCA_034783495.1 Millerichthys robustus | reverse complement strand
CTGTGACTGATGGATATGGGCACCAGTGACCCTGAAAGGAAGAAGCGGGTAACAGATAATGGATGGATAAATGATCATTTAACCCTCCCCCTGCCCTGGGGTCAAAATGACGTTTCACACTTTCTACTCTGGAACCATATTATTCACAATTCTGGAAAAAAGTTTGAAAACATCCTTTATTGTAATAAAAACTTAAAATTGAAGTCCTGATTCTTTAATTCTTGTGTTTGTGCTTCAGAGAGTCTGAACCGATGATTTCAGTGCAATAACAAAGCTGAGCTAAAGTGAAATTGGATCCAACTTTATTTGCACGTGACAGAGTTATAAACATTTATTTTCATACTGTTTATTTTCTGACTTTGCAAAGGTGGGATTTCATATTATTCTGTTCTAGATCTGACTGGAGTGAGGATCAGCACCTCCAGTCCTCCTCTGAGGAGGTGGACCATCACCTCCGGGTTTGGAGTGAGGCCCTCAGATGGGGCAGTTTTTGGGTTTTTTTCAGGAGTGAGGGGAAAACGGGGCTTGAAACTAACCGGAAGCAGAGGAGGAGCTCCACCCTCAACTTTCACTTTCTGCCAGCTCTCACGCGACACATCACTCTGACAGGTATGTAGAGTTGATCCTGCTGCTGGATCCAACAGATTATAACTTCTTTAATCCGCAGGATTTTCTCAGTTTGATTCTCTTGACATGAATCAGGACCGACTGGTTTTTTTTGGCGCTCTTGTTTTCTGCCTTCTGTTGCTGCAGAGTTTCACTTCCATGCCGACAAACGGGAACGCGCGTGCCCTGTCGCGGGAACGCGCACCGCTCAAAACTCCCTCGTTCTCGACGAGAAAACGGATTAAAATATGACCCACGACACATTTTTTAAAAAAAATGTGTAGAATACATTGTATGTTCTCTAAATGTCCTGGAAAGTAAGAAATCCAGGATTTTTCTTTGCTTTTGTGTGTGTGTGTGTGTGTGTGTGTGGGGGGGGGGGATGTTTAACTATACTTGTGAGGACATTTTGTCTAGTCCACAAAAGGACTCAGGGTCAGGGTTTAGGGTCAGGTATGAACTAAGTTTAGGTCAGGGTTAGTGTCAGGTTTGGACCTGTGGGGTCAGGGTCAGGGTTAGGGTCAGGTATGGACCTGTGAGGTTAGGTTTAATCTTTAAAATAATGCACAGTTCTGCAAGCTTTTTATCTTTATGCACCTGCAGGCTCGTTATATTAAAGCATGATATAAACCAACAATAAAAAATAACACCACCATGATTGTTTCTGTGTATTCAGGAATTCTAAATAGACCGACTATTATTCAAGTCTCACGATAGAGTCTCATCTTAACACCAAAATATATAATACAGACAAAAAAAATTCACCCCAGTAGCACAGAGGGCATGCATCAATATGTAGAAAACTTGATATTACCTTACTGATACTACCCTTATTCTATATATTTTGAAGTTTATGTTTGGAACGTGACAAAATGTGGAAGACTTTTTAAAGATCTTACACACTTTCTTCCTATTTCAGCCAGTTATGGAGCTGGTAAAGGATATCCTGTCCCTTGCCTATGAGATCTACTCACTAGTTGAGAACGTGAAGGCCAACAAGAAGCGCTGCCAGCGGGTTTCTGAGCGAGTCCAAGCCTTAGAGGGGCTGCTGAGGCCCATCTCACAAAGAGAAACAGTCCAACCCTCTGATCAGGTAGAGAAAGCCCTGACAGGACTCTCCATCACTCTCAAATCAGCTCAGGAGCTCATTAGGAAATACATCGCAGCCAACTTGGTGAAGCGTATCCTGAAGTCTGGCAGTCACGGAGACGAGTTCAGCAGCGTGAACGACCGCCTGAACGACGCCTTTCAGAGTCTGGCGTTAGCTCTGCAGTTGGAGAACGGGAATTCAGTGTTTAAGGTGTTCGAGCAGAACTCCAGACGGATAGAAGACGAAGTGGACCGGAAGGAGGACGACGCTGAGCTGAAGAGAAGTGAGTTCAACTGGTTGTGGTTCCGCCTCGCTGCAGGAGGAGCTCATTTAAATGGAACTTTTTGTTGTTTAAACTTGACTTTCCTTCTTTGGGACTTTAGTGCAATATTCATATTCACCAAAATATCCAATTATTTATTGTCAAAATACAAAGTCTCTGTAAATAATTCAATAAATACAGATTTGGGGTCCAAGTTTCCCTTTAGTTTATTTAATTGTCTGTTTAATGCAAGAGAGAAATCTTTTTTTTTCTGTTTTGTTTGCTTTGCACTGAAGTTTTATTTTGTCTCTCAGTGCTTTTAGAATATGCAGAATACGTGGAGGCAATGCAGCGAGATCTTGATGACATCAAAACCAGCGTCAATAAAATTGTGGAAATGTGTGAGTATACAACAACTTTTACCCAGAAATGATGTTTTTTTTTAAGCCCACACTCTCACATGACTCTCTGCTGTTCATGACAGTGGGCAATAAAACAATTCTTTAAGTTCAGTCTCACAAATCATCTAATGTTTTGATGACTGTCCTTAACGTCAGATTCTGTCTTCCCAGTGAATAAACCCAGCATCATCAGTGTGGGCATTCGACTGATTAAACCAGAGGATTTAAAATATGACCCAGAAACTTTCATCATGGAAACAACGAGCTCAAAGGTCTACAAAGGACAGTTTTGTGGATTCACAGTGGCCATCAAGAAATACCTCGACCCGCTGAACACCAGCGCAGGGTATGTGCCACACCTGCAACACCGAGCTGACATAAACACAAGAAAATTATCTGCCAAGTTTGTTTTTTTAGTGCTGGACTTGTGTCTGTGTCCTATTTCAACGATGACTTCTTGTCAAACTCTGCACCTGAAGTCAAAGCAGCACGGATGTCGAAAAGACAGGAGCACTTGTTAATCTGGGATCATCAGTTATTCTCCTGAAGCAAATAAAGTCTTAATATTTTAGAGATCCAGACACTCTAGAGAACAAAGATGGACACTAGATTGGATCTGTGTGACATGCAGTGACCGTTACATCCAGGTGGGCTCTGACGTTTCCTTCGTTTTCCTGACGTTTTTTTTCCCCCAGGGCGGAGTGATTACACAACACACAGCTTTAATGATTGTTGTTTGAATTTATTTGGAAGTTCCTTTCCACCTGAAACCAGTTCTGATGGCTTCGGGATCTTGTTGTAACCCACCACTGTGCCCAGTTTTTCTCAAGAAATCGGAAATACAATTTGATTTGAGATGAAGTTGCAGAGTTTAAAGCTAGACCTCCTCCTTCATCCACTTTGTGTAACGTATCAGCACCACAGCATGATGCTTCCACCGCCGTGCTTGACAGCTGTTACAGTGTTATTAACCCTGAAAGCTTCACCGTGACTCTTCCAAACATCCTTCTTGTCATCGTGGCCAAACAGTTTGGTCTTTGTCTGGTCTGACCAAAGAAAGTAACAGGCTGTGTCAAGTTTTAAGACATTTTGGAACCTTTATTACGACTTATTAACAGATTTCGGCGAATATATAAATATAGTTGACCCAGTGTAGGTCAGAGAAAATGAGGAAATAAATCAAATTTATTTTTCAAAATCACTGAAGTTGTATGTTAATAAAACACAGTTATTCCAACATTTCTGGGTTTCTAATCAGAACTTTGGTCTCCATAAACCAACACTTTGTCCACATGCAGGGAGGTAAAGTCTGTCTTCGATAAGGAAGTGGACACCATGAAACGCTTTGAGTCTCCAAATATCCTGCGAATGTTTGGCATCTGTATCCTGGATGAGAAAAGTGAGTAGCTGCTGCACGAGATTCACACGCGCCCGGTGTCTTTTTGAGAAAACAGAAACCTAATTTCTTCTTCTGGCTGCAGCACCTAAACCCCAGTACCTCATCATCATGGAGTACTGTGAGAGGGGAAGTCTGCGAGACGTTCTGAGCGCTAAATGGGAGCTGTCCTGGACCAGGAAGGCTTGCATGTGCCTGGATGCAGCACAGGGACTTTATCGGTAAACTCGTCTTTGTCCTTATTTGTGGAGCGTTTTAAACCATTCCTTTCACCTCTACAGGTAATCAAAGTAATCTCGCATTCAGTACAGACTTGTTTCAAGTGGAAATACAAGATACAAATGTAGATACTGATACAGTAAATGTAAGATATACTGCTGTTAAACACAAACGCAGGATAAAATCATTTCTTGAAAGAATCCATGTCTCTGTACAAAAACAACCCATCTGAGCAGATTGTGTTACGTTGTTAGCACCGATGTGTTGTGATCAAATCTCAGCCACAACCAGTTTTAGCTCAATATCCTTGAAATGGACTGATTTTATAATTACACTGACTCCAAAAGTTTATTTGTAGATGTTCATCCACTAATTACAATCGGAGAGTTTTATTCAAACCTGTCTAGCGTCTCATGAGATATTTTGCTAACATACAAACACAGTTTACTCTAATATTTAATACCAAAATGTCACACAAAGCAGTACTTGGAGTATATAATTGCAGATACTGTCACACCAAATGTTTGCTCAGTATCAGTCAAATTAACTGAACTCCACCTTTGAAGAGTTAAACACAAAAACAATATATTTAGATATAATCTGACTCCAACGATGTCTGTATCTCTCACAAAGAGGCTGGTTGACGGTAGATTTGTAACTTAAAAGTTAAAGTTCATGTAAGCATTAATGACATCATCAGCTGTGTTTTTTAACAGCTTGTTTGTAGAACGTCTGAAAATAATTTCAATATTTTCCTGATTCTAAAATAAACGACTGGAATTTTTAATAAAAGGTTTCAGTTAAAAAAATAAAATGCACCGATGTCGTCTCTTAGACTGCACCTGACTGAGGAAAAATGTAAAGTTCACGGAAACATCACCAGCAGCAAGTTCCTCGTGGATGAAAACTTCCGAGTCAAGGTACTGATCGAAGGCAAACGGAGTTTTGTTTTTTGAAGTTTTCAGTTAGATTTATGCACAAAATCAGTTTGTTTGTTTGTACTGTTAAAACCAACGCTGTCTCAGCACCAACTCTTGTTTCTTCACCGGCCGTGGACGAACACTGAAACCACCTTTAAACAAAACAATTTAGAAGTCGTTTTGCTTCTTTCCTTTCCAAAGTGAAAACCGTGAAGCTGCAAACGTTTGAATTGTGTCGAGTTGTTACTCTTGGTCTCACGCCTTCTAAAGGTTTTTGGAGTCTTTGTTAGTCCATTTGTCTTTGGTTCAACTTGTTAGGATGACCATATCCTGTCTGACTGAGAATCTACGTGATCGGGACTGTACAGACTCTGATTGTTATTTCAGCTGGGGGGGTTTGAACTGGCAAAAACAGAGACGTCACTGAGGAGAACGCCGAAGAACAAAGAGAAAGACAAAGACGTGATGTCGTTGTGCTACTCATCTCCTCAGATGCTCAACACCATCCACCACCCCTACAGCAAAGAATGTGAAATGTACAGGTCAGCATCCCTCATCGTTACTTTAGTCATTTAATCTACCTGTCTTTCAACAAAAGAAAGGTGTGTTAGATTGTGTTTCTAAAACTGATGACTTAATTAAATGATGTTGTCTTCTTCTTCTTGTCTTTCAGCTTTGGGATTGTCCTGTGGGAAATAGCGACACGTAAGCAACCTTTTGAAGGTGTGTATCTGCAGGGCGGCACTGTGACCCGTTGACCCGTCACACACGAGGTGCACCCACGTGGAAATAAGCATGGCGTGGAGTGGGACCTGCAACTTTCTGCTGTATTGACATTATTCCAGAAACAATGTCACACGCATCCCAGTGCAGTTCAAGTGTGAGATTGTAGACCTGTATGAATTTGGTTAAAGTTTTCTCTGTCGTCATCCAGGTTGTACCATTAATGACCTTCATAAGAAAGTCTACGAGGAGAAATATCAAGAGCCGCTTCTGCCTGACTGCCCTGAAGCCCTGGGACAGCTGATCAAAGCATGCAGGGCCTTCGACGGTGTCCAAAGACCAACCGCTGGAGGTACAAAGTCATTTTCAAGTTTCAGTGTGGAACCTGAACGGTACACAATATGTGTGTTCAGTAAAGTAAATCACTCAGCTTTAAGGAAAACTCCCGTATCGTTTAAAATATTGTGGCCTTTCTCTTCTGCAGTGTTGGTGGATAAACTTCGCAGCGTAGTGGTGCAGTTGGAGCAGCAGTGAAACGTCTGCTGGTTGGGATCAGAGAAGAATCTCTAACCTCGTTATCTAACCCTCTAACCACAGATTTGACCAACAAAGTGTCACTTTATAAAAATAAAAAGGAACCCCAGGTGGACTGCAACACAAACACAAAGTCAGAACTAAAAACCAGACATTATTTTGTTGTCTTCTCTCTCTCAGGACTAACAGGAAAATGATTTGTGTTTATGGGGGGTAAAAAAAACAATGCCAGTAACCAAATGTTTGACGCAGTTTATGTCTTGTTGCATTACAGATTTTTCAAAAGATTACCACAATAAAGAACAAAAGACATAAAAATACATTTTACCCAGTGAACTAAACCTCTGAGCAATATGTGTTTTTTTAAATAAATGCATCTTTTTTGTACTTTCATCCAGTTGAAATAGTTTTCTTTTTAACCCTTTACATTCTGAGCAAACTTGGGACAGTTTTTCAGCAAAGATAATGTTGGGTTTGTTGCTAAAATGCAGCTAAAGCCTTAAAAATATTTCAAATCTGTGTTGAAGCTCAGAGTAGACATGACGTCTAAATAAGATCGCTCCACCTACACTCTGAATTTATTTTTATTTTTACAAAAGACTTGATTGTTTGACTTATGCTGCATAATGTTTTATAAGGTTGATGATTCCACGAAACAAGTCTGTTGTTCTGTGTGTTTAACGTGAGGAAGTTTCCTCATTCTGTCTTATAACCATTCAGTGGTGGCTCTAATTGTCTCAACATCACCCAAACCCACATAATTAAAGTCAAGGTGAATCAAAGCATTTGTTTTAATTTAAAAATTAAGTCACAATCCAACAAACTGGAAAAAAATATATATTTCGCTTTAACTATCTGCTTTTTTTAAATCAGAAAACTTAATGATTTTTTCCACATATGAAGAGAATAATCTATTTTTTTTACCATCTATAATTTTTTGTCCTAAAATGTAAAAATATTAATAGATGTGCATTATATTTATCATTATATAGTTTTAGAAATGCCTCAACGTGTTGATGATCACAGCTGTAGCATGTTTTGTGTCTCTGGATACATTTTTTAGTGGATGAAGAGGCAGAAACGTCTCCTTTTCTTAAAAAGGTTGCAGAGCCCTGGACTAAACTGAATTTTCTCGGTGGTCTGGACGATTTTTGGGGGGACAGTTGCAACTCTGTGCCTCTGGTCGTCTGCTTGAACTCATTGTGTTTGACCGTTTTCCACCCAGGATGAGTCTTCTGCGGTCTTTGTTGTTGTCATGGTTCTGTGTTGGTTTATTTTCCTCTCTTTATGTTTAAGAAATTAAAGTAAACCACATGCACCTGCTTAACACCCCACCCCCAGCAGCTCTCATGGGTTGAAGGAGAGCCCGTTTCTGGAAATCACTCTAATCCTCTTTAGATAAAACAGATCCTTCATCCAGTCCCCTGCAGCAATCCTTCCTCATATCGCCTCTCACCTCTCGATCTGTTTCTTTTATTTAAACTGCAGCACAGAGGGCATTCTGCTGCAGAGTTCCACCTTACGACTTCTGACAAACCAGCAGAGGGGATAAATGGAGCCGGTGCTCAAACCCGGGTTTTGCCCGGGAAGCAATCTGAAAGAAGAAAGAGGAACCCGAAGAAGCAACAGATGACGTTCCTGTATGATGGACTTCACTAACATCTTCTTGTACAAACCTAGAGTTTCTCTTTTTATCAGATCGTCCCAGATGGATTTAAAATTCTGTGAATTGTTGGAAGTTTTTCTGACTATAATAAAAATCTAAGAGACCACAGCAGCTACAGGACCGTTTGATCCAAATGTAATGGAATACATTCAGAAGCAAAAACAAGCATGAAGTGAAAGGAACTTTGAGAACAGACGATGAAGAGTACGACGCTGGTAATGAGGAATGTGCTGAGACTTCTGGGATATTTCTGCTTTTGGATTATGACTGAGGCTCAAATGAAGATCCCACCAGAGACGTAAGTACCCTTTAATTCACCTTCTCTTCTGAATCTTCATCATCTTCATCAGTCATGCTTATAGAGTCCAGTTCTTCCAAAAGGTTTCACTGTACGGGCCTGTGATTGGATCCGTTCTGCATACATAAACCAAGCTACAGAACAAACTTTTATGAACATAAAGAGAGAATTATCTGTCATCGGTATGTTGTTTTTTCTTAACATCTGAGTCACAATACAAAGCTTGATTTTACAACTGTCATGATCAGAAATGCATTTGGCAGCTGTAATCACTGCCTAATTTGTAATCCTATCATAGCAACTAGTTTAGTTGCATTTCAATCCTATAACCCTAATCCTAACTTTAACCCAAAACAAAACACATGTTTCTATTTCAGGAACCAGGATATAATCTGGACTAGTTTTTATTTTCCCTTCAGCTTCTACGACAAGACCTAGGGCCAGGTTACCAGGTTGGTTAGACATTTACCCCAGAATATGTCTGGGGTAACACTGAGAAGGAAATAATTTACAGAAATAAACTGTGGAGATGTTGGTGTATCCCCGGACGCTCAGAGGAACCAGGATGAAGGACGTCCTGATGTTGTCAGAAGGGATACCAAAGACTGGATCAGGGATCAGGATTTGGCTTCTTTTGCTGTATTTCCTGCTGACTCTGTGTTTTTCTGTTTGCAGGGTGCAGCAGTGGGCGTCGGTGTTCGCTGGCGAGCTTCAAGACCTTACGGTCAAATATTCTGGCTCTCTGCTCCTGCAGAAGGTAAATATAGTCAAACTGAGTCAGCTCAGCACACGCATGGTAGTATTTCAGGTACTTTATTCTGCAGGACCACAAAGCTATAGCTTGATTTTACTTTTTATTTTTATTATTCATTCAGTAAATGTTCATCATTTGAGGCGTAATGAGATCTCGTGAAGTTAAGGTTACAGTTAAAGTTGCTGTAATTAAACCTTTCCTTGGGAACCAGATCTTGATTCAGGAGTTCTGGCCAATTGAACACCTATAGCCGATCTCCCGTTCATCTAAAAACATCTTGAGCAGATAGTTGCCAATCTTTATTTAAATATACACATAGATGTAAATATGTCCTTATAGCACTGTTCATGAATACCACACAAAAACTAAACATTTTAAAGCTTTTTCCTAATGTCTTTGCTTATCAATTAAAGTTAAATAAAAAATAAATAACCGAATAAAACCATAAGTGTGGTTTTTTTGTTACCCCACAGAAACTGAAGGATGTGGAGTCTGTTGTTACGATCGTGGAAGTGAGAGGAGACGATTTGGTCAAAGACTACTCCGATGACATCGAGCGAATGTTGAAAAGTAAAATGAAATCGGTCAAGGTGAGTCCAAAAAAAGTTTTGAAAAATCTACCAAAGCACGCCAGGTTTCAACTAGAACAAAAGACAGCTTTTTCTGTACAAAGCCGAAGTATTAAATTTGTAATAAGTGTCAATTGTATGAATTTAACATAAAATAAAATACAATATAAAAAGAGAAATCAAAAAACAAGTTAATTAATAAAAACAACCAAAATGGAACACTAAAGTGGTCTTTTTTGTAAAAATGCAGAGTGAAGGCTGAAATTTGTTGAAGTTGAACTGAACTGTAAAGTGCAAAAAAGCAGAACGGAAGCTAAAACCTAAATTAAGCAAAACTGTAACAAGTTAAAGTTAGCAAAACTGTAGCTAAATGCAGGAATCTGCAAATAAAAGTAAAATTAACAACACAGTAAGTAAAATTTAAATTAGCCAAAATGTAGCCAATAAGTAAAAGCAAGCAAATTGTTACAAACACTCTTTTTTATTAGCAAAACTGTAGCTAAAATGTACATTTAGCCTTAAAGAAAGAGCAAAAGCAATTTGAAGCATGTTTACTGCTGCAGTGACATCATCACAACAACAAAACAAAAAGCCAGACTTTCATTAAATCCTTCACAATAAAAGTCTCAATCAGTATTTACAGGTTGTGTTTTTCTCCAATCATAAGTTTCAGAAAATGTTTTTAAAGATTTTTTTATTACCAAACTTTATTCTGACATATAAAGTCACTAGAAAATATTTTGCTGACTAAGGGTTTTACAACAATGGTTTAGTTTTTTATTCTTCTCTTATTCTAAAAAAAAGAAAAACTTTATTTTTACATTTCAGTTTTATTCTTGAATGTCTTTTAAACATTTTTTTTCAACATTTCAGCTTCAACTTTCCCAGATAAAAATATTGTAACTTTTTTTGTATTTTGAGTTCCTCCTAAGTTTAATTTCTTCTTTGCTGTTGTGTAAAACTGAGTTATCATAAGTGAAAATAAAGAGTCTTAGGAGACTCTGTCATCTATTATCTAAACTGTTTACTGCTCTACACAAACCAGACTTAGGTTTAATGACATTTATTTCACGTCATTACCAACACACACATTCTGATGTGAAACTGTGTTTTTCCCACCAAAATTCAGCGCTTTGAATGTTTTTTTTCCGGCTTGTTTCCAATCCTGACCTTGAAGACCTTCCCTCCGACACACTTTCTTCTTTTTTCTGTTGGTTTGGTGTCTGTCATGTTATTTGTGTCTCTCTCAGAGGTTAGCAGAGTCTGCAGAAGATGCTGACCTGTACCATGAATTTAATGCTTCCATGCAGGTCAGTGATTGGGTTTTTTTTCCCCTCTTTGGTTCATTTACCCACTCAGCTGCAAGTAATTGATTTCCCTCCAGTGCCAGGGGCTTCATGTATCCATATGCACAAGAAGGTTGTGTGTGCCAGCTTCCACACACACACACACGTCAGGACATGCGTGTGTGTGATGCATGTTGTGTGTAAAAATAACTTTTCACCAGCTGTGAGAATGTGTTTACCTCCACTCAAACCTTTTCACTCAACAGTAGAAAGCTAAAAAGTACTGATATTCACTTAAATACACCGAATTCAATCTGTTTTCTGAACTTAAGGGACGATGTTTTCTCACCAAGGCTCCGTCTCGCTGTCTAATTCACTCATAAGTTGACAAATGTCAGAAACCAGCTGGGCAGTTGTGAAGCGTACGAGTACTTTTTTTCATAACTTATGAGCAACTTCATTAAATTAAGTGAAATAATCTGTCAGTGGAAAAAGGTAATTATACTATAATTTCTTGAAAAAAGAAAC
>JAVKLF010000011.1:752873-764899 GCA_034783495.1 Millerichthys robustus | reverse complement strand
TAAATATAATATATAAATATAATATTCCACCTTCAGTGTTAGGCAGTCGTGTCTAACTTTTAGGTGTTGATTTTTTTTTTTAAATCTTCAAATTTAAACACAAATAGTTTTAATGCAGGTATATATTTTCATTGAATCATCTAACCTTCTAAATACAGATTAAGAATTTTCTAGAATTTTATTTGATTCACATGACTTTCAAAACAAGAAATATCTCATAAAAGAAAGTGTTGATGTGTGCCACTGAGAAGCTGCAGTTAGGCTGAAATAAGTTCACAAAATGAAGGATTGTTTAACATGACTCATCAGAATTATGATTAAATGATGTAGAAATCATTTGGGTTTGAACCGCTGATCTTCTCATAACCAAGTCACGTGACTCTGCTCCAACCTCCCAGCTGCAAGAATCAGGTTCATTTGTTTTTGTTTGTTTGTTTGTTTGCTTGTGTTTTTTTACGTGACCGTCATCCTGAGCCGCGCTTTGAGTCCAAACAGGGTTTTGCGTTTGGAGGTGACCTTGCAGATGTTTTCATAAACAACATCTGGCCGGCTCAAAGGATTAGAGGACCAATCAGCTGTTACTTTGTGGTGCAATATAATTTAATTACAACGACTGCCATCATCAACCTTGATGGAGCTTTAGTCCGTGTTGTTAAAACATTTGAGGGTTTTGACCGGTCCTGCTGCTCTGAAAAGTCAGAAATAGTTTTTAACTTTATCTTTTGATGAAAGTTCAAAGCTACTACTTTTCAACTTGGATCGTTGCAGTTCTCTCCCAGATTGTAATGTACAGAAGATTTGTCTTTAAGGTCCTTGTAGGTCAGGGGCGTCAAACATTTTCACCAAGGACCACATGAGCACATTATGGTTGTCCTAAAAGAACCAGTTATTAACTTTCATGTTTGACTTTGACTCGACACAAAATGTCACGTTCCTTGTCCCATCGCTACGGCTGAGCATCACTAACAAACAATAACTGAGCTCTACCTGGTATGCCCTGCATAGAAATAGTGTTGTAATACATCCTTTTACAAAAACTGAAAACTACTATGTTTACGACTGACAAAATATGTACAAAATAATACTAAAATTCTATTAAAGTAAAATAATTGGTTAATTGCTTTAAAATGAGCCTTAGGTATTTTAATCCAGGAATTTTGAGATACTCCCACCTTGTAAATATACAGAATATATATATATATATATACATACAGATCCTAATTCCAGACACCCTGTTCAAAAGATTCCTATGGTTTAAATAAACTTTTAGCCAAAGTCTGATTTCAGATCAGGGTTAATTATTGCTTCAGAGTATTTTTCCTGTTAAATCATTAAGTGAACATAACTGTTTAAATCGAGTTCAGATAATTCAGAGTTATAAATAATTAGTAAGTTTTCAGTGTTAATTCCAATTAAATGTATTGACATTAATGTTTTTTTCATTCAATTTTGTTTTATTTAAACTTTGTGATCAAATCTTACAGGGCAAAGTTCGTCCCTCGTTGATAATATCTGACAAATAACAAGATTTACAAAAAGTGAGCAATAAACCGATGAATATTATTAAATTATTATTGATGTTTAAGTTTGATCTGGTGTCAGCTTTTAAAGAGAACTTAAAAACATTAGCAAATGAAGTTCCACTTCTCTTCATCCTGTTGTTCAAAAATAAAATTTAACTTCTTTGCAGAAAGTTGTGAAACTAAGACTGAAAATTTAAATAAGACTTTAGTTTTCCTGCCACGGCTTCATAGGTTGGATTAACCAACAGAGACAAGACAGCAGGTCAGGGTGGATAAATGGGCCAAGCAAACAGTGACTTGGAAATGTTTGACCCTTACCTGTTTAATATCAGAGGTCATTGTTCATGTTGACATTTCTACTAGTTTTGTGTCTTTTTCAGGTCAGTCGCTTCTTTGGCGAGATAGACGGTTCTGTCATGGCTGCACTTATCAAGATGGGAATGTTCAAAAAGTACGAACGGGTCAGACTCACTTTCAGCACCGTTCCGTCCACAGCTGCCACCGAATTTAATCTGAAAGTTTCCTTTTTTTGTTGTTGTTGTTTCAGAGTTTCACTCTTTGACTACCAGGCTATGTGTAAAAACAGCCACCATCACGCTAGCAGCGCTCGACCTCTGCTCAGTGTGAGTCCTGCACGGAGACGTGTCCTCAGTGGCGATCCCACCGTTAGACTCCATACAGAAAATATAATCAGAGCTTTTAATTCATTTTAGCAAACACAATAAATGCAAAATCTAAAAATGTAAACTAAATGATTTCTTTTGCAGCCGTTTTATGTCATTCTTGCCATGATAAGGTGGTTCTTCTCCAATGCTCTGATGTAAGTTGTGTGTGTGTGTGTGTGTGTGTGTGTGTAGAGAACATGCAGGAAGTTGCTCTAGGTTTTATGCACTTTGTGGTTTTTTATTCAGTGTGTGTGTTTCCCATCAGGTTTCTGCTGGACTTTAACCTCTGTGGTCTCTGGCACTCTGATTATTTTGTGGATGGTAGGATCCTTGTCTTTTTGTCTGTAAAATCTAAAACAAATGTAATGAACCCAACAGGACTTGTATTGTGTAGTTTAAAATGTGTCACGTCTCACCCAGGGAGCTTTATCACTTCACAAGTGCAGTTAAAAGATTAAATGCATGAAATGCTCCTTTTATGTAGTTAAATTCCATGTAGCGACACCTCCTCCTCTGCTTAAAGTTGGTCTTCCTTCACAAACCTCTCAAACCATCTGTCTTCTCTGTCCAAACTGTGATCCAGGTTTTATGAGGGAACTGAACGATCTGACCTGCATGTGAATGAAACGGAGCATCTCACACGCTTTGAAGTTTTAAACTCCGCACTTTAAAGTTTGAAAAAAAGAAAAAAGAAAAACAAACTCACTTGGGGAGAAAATACCTTCCACTATAAAACTGAAGTCTATTTGCTTTGTTTTTAAACTTTTGTGGGGATTTGCCATGTCCCGAATGCCATGAATACATCATCATATTCTTCTTCTGTGGTTTCTTTATTATTCCATGAAGAAGACAGGTAGAGCTGTTGACACCTGGGCTAATATCCCCAGCTGATGTAATCAAACGTGCACTTGGCATTACCCTCTGTAACCAGCCTGATCATTTGCGTGCCAGTGAATGTAAACTACCAGCTGCAGTCGATCGTGATCACTAACAGGAAGTTGTTAGATCTCGGTTTTATCAAGTCAAGGAAAAACATTTTTGTCGAATAAGTTCAGAACAAACAGATGTTTGTGTTTTCATCACGACGTTAACACTTTATGTCTGGTTTTCAAACATCACTCATCGACGACTGCATCGTCTTCATCCTCACCTGTTTCGTCTTCATCCCCCTCCTGCTGCATCCTCCGTGTGATCCCTGCGCTCCATCTTCATCCTTTCAGCCAAAGCCGGTTATCACATGCGTGAGTACCACGTGTCCGTGTCGGTGACGAACCACAGCACCACACGGAGGAATGCTCTGTCTGTTTCAGCTCACAAACAGAGGAAGGTGGAGGCCATGCAGCCCTGCGACACCGCGTACCCCGGCTTCACCTACGACCCGTCCGTCAGAGAGGCCAACAGCCTCATCAAGTGTGGACGCTGCCAGAAGTAGGTGGATTTTTTTTAACTTTAGATAATAAATAAAACTTGACTGGTCTTCATTGACCCCAGTTTTCAAAGTAAAATGTGTGACAGACGTAAACTATAGAACCTAAATCTGGGTCATAGAGTATATTGCTTTGTAAGAATAGAAGATTTAAATGTTTCTCATAAATTCACAGACAGAGCATTATGTTGGTTCAGCTGCTTGGTGACTTTGTAGGTTTGATGTGAAATTAAAACAAAATCAAAGTTTTCAAATTTCACCACCAGCCACAATCGTAATAAAACTATAATCCACATCAAGCTTTAGATGAAGAGAAGCGACCGTGAGTGAGACTCTGTGAACTGGGTTCTGCTTCAGGATGTTCGTGGTGCAGCAGGTTCCCAACAGTAACCTGGTTCTGGTTGTGACCCAAGCCGACTGTGACTGCTCTCGTCAGTTTGGACCCATCCTGCTGGAGCCCAAAGAGATCAAATATATCCTTTACTTGTTCGGCCACACTGCCACCTGGTGGCGCACAAAGTTACAGCAGACTGAACATTCAGTAGCTGCTGTCCAGTCCAGAAGGACAACAGGTCAGAGGTCATGTTATCCTAAAGGTGATATTTTGATCCAGTCTAACATCAACTAGTAGTACTCTGTCTGGGTTTTCACCAGTCAGGTTTCCTTAATGTCTCTGAACATAACGCCACTGTGAAGTGCAACAGGATGAAGTCCCAGAAGGCCCGGCGGCGCCCAGAGTCCTGCCATGCCTACCACCCAAAGGTCAGTGTGGGGTTGTCACGTGTTCCTGAACATTTGACATTAAAGTACTAACAAAGAACAGAGAGGGCGTAGAAACGAGTGTTCGATGAAGGGAAAAGGAGGAAAGCGCTGCGTATTTTAAACAAAATAAAATGGAACTTACATTTCTTGAAAACATAATGCATGTTGCCTACCACGTTGCGTTCTCAGGGCTTCAATAAAGATTTATAAGCAATACATAATACCGCCTGGTCAGTACCTGATACTTACCTGGTATTTTTGGGGTCCAGGCTGTTTTATGAAGAGACTTCCACTGCGTGAGTTAAGAGCAATTGTTGTGTTTTCTTAGATAAATTATTTATAGCAGGCTTCTTGAAAAGTTATTTTTTTTCTGAGAGTTTCATTAAAGCCAACTGTCAAAATACTGGAAATCTTTTAATGATTTTGATTTGACACTTCTGTGTGGGTACATTCATTCACCCTGGAGAGGATTTTCTACCGACATAAATTCAAATCAAAACCATAAAAATGTTGTATTTTGACAGCTGTAACCGAATTAAAACCCATCCTCTGGCTGAAAAGATATTTTGCTAACAAACAGACAAACGTTCAAGAAGAATTACACGATCCTTCCAGTGGGAGATGAGAGAATTGTTGCTCGGGGTAAATGTTGGATTTCTGTGTTTTGCTCACCAGGAGAACGCTAAAGAGTGCGGCAGAGCTTCATCCACCGGCCTGTCCTCGGCTCTGCTCTCTGCCAATCTGCTGCTGCTGGTGGTCCGACTGCTGGGAGTAAACCAGGACTAATCCCCCAAACAAGAGAACATAAGGGGCATGAATTTAGAAATGTTAAGAAACCACTTTTTAAATGTTTTCATTTTAGAATAACACCTGAGAGCGAACAGAACTCAGAACAAAAGGGTCGTCTCTCTGCTGCACAAAGAGCTCGGAGTTTTCTGCAAGTTAAAATATTAGTTTCTGATTTCTCTGCAAACAAAAGAGGTTATATTTAAAAAATTTATATACAATATTGCATTATTAATACTTGTCTGACAAGCTACAGACTCCATTTACTGATTTATAAAGTCATGATATTTGACTCTTGTTGCCTCATCCAGCAAATACGTCTCGTTTGTGTTCATCAGGACCACATTTGTTGATGATGCTCTACTGGACCTGTGACCCAGCTGTATTACTTTTAATTCCCTTTGTAATAAAATGTTACAAAACACAAGTTTATCTCTTGAGCTGACCACCACACCCTCCTCTCGTCTCTGACCACACATCAGTGCAAAATAAATCTTCCTGGATTTTGCAGTTGATATTTATTTCTCTATTAAAATGAAACTACCATATATAATTTAGACAATTAGTTTCTAGGTGGGTAAACTTACAAAAACAAAGTCACATAACTATTACCAGTGTTGATACTGAAAAGAATTAACCTGCAGTTAAACCACACGTCACCAAGTTGGAGCTACAGCTTAAAAGGTTAAATGTAACAAAAGTGCATCCATATCCTGTGAACCAGAAGCATAATAATAATAATAAAGGCCTAGCACTCCTTGAAAGAATGCATTTCCCCCACAGAGTTTTAAAATAAGGTCGTCTTTTGTTGAGAAATAACAGATATGGGTAAAACCTTGTAAATTATCTTCACTTTCATTCGAGATGAGAACTTCCTCACAAGGTCTGTTAGCGCTCTGACTGTTGGGATGATTCTGCTAAGACTAAAGTTAAAACTGACACCGAATTACCGGTAGAACGACTTTTTCCAAGTCGTTCTGGGAATCTGCATCTTGAGAGCACTGTCTAAAGAGGAGTTAATAAAAATACAGAACGAGTCAAACTTTCTGCTTTAAACGAACCTGCATCGATCAGCGAGGCCTCTTCAGGTTTGTTGAATTGTATCAGAAATACGTCAGACAAAGGCAGATCTTTAATGATATTTAATAAAATTCTGGTCTGGAGCTGCAGCTTCTTCACCGCTCAGGTTTGCACATAATTCACAAGGATTTATTTTACAGCATCAGAATATATAAAAACCAATCTAACGTCTGTTGTGTGGAGCAGGTGAACATTTCTCCAGCAGGAATCTGAAGAGAATAGCAAATACGTTTGAAGCTCACTTTGAAAAGTATTGAAACAGAAGTATGTCTGACCTGAACTTCAGGAGGACAGACATCAGAGAGGACTCCCTCTTTAATAAAATACATCAAAAGAGTCAGTGCTTCCAGTTTTTATGTGCATTCTGCACTCAGTTCAGGAAGATTCCAGCCAGCTGCTGTCTGCTCAGCCTCAGCTGCTTTAAACACTTTGTTTGAACAGAAGCAAAAAGTTGAGCGCAGCTTCAGTCGAGGTTTTCTGAACCAGTTCTTTGTCCGAGCGTTCCGGACTCTACGTGGCCTTCGGTTTGTCTGGGGTCAGACCCGTTTCCTCAGGCTCCCCTCCTCTCTCCTTGTTCCAGTCTCTGAGCCCTTCTGGGAGGCTCGTGTCCTCCTCCAAGCTACCCGTTCCCTCCACAAACTCCTCGTACGTCGACTTCTCCTGGAACGGCCGCTGGCCCAGCAGCTCCACCATGTCGGCCTTGTCCAGCACCTCCTTCTCCAGCAGACGTTTCCCCACCTGAGGATGAGATCAGGAATGAACATTTACAGCAGCAGCCAGGCCTCCTTCACATTTAGAATCGACCTGTGTCCCGTTTTGTTGGTCGGTTGATTTTTCAAAATCAACGTGTGAGGTGAAGAAGACTGTCTCACCATCTCTACCATGTCCTTCTTGTCCTTAATAAGCTGCAGTGTGCGTTCGTACGCTCGATCCACCAGACTTCGGACCTCCTGGTCGATCAGCTCCGCCGTCGCCTCGCTGTACGGTTTCTCCAGGACCATCTCACCCTGACGAGGGAGGTCAAAAGAAACCTGGCCCACTTTCTCACTCATTCCGAACTGCACCACCTGAAGCCAAGACCAGAGTGAGAGGTCGCAACACAAACAGAGGGTGCCTGTGTCTGCGTGATAGGGACAGAATCAGAACCCCGACCTGAGCGTAGGCAGACTGGGTGACCTTTTTCAAGTCGTCCTGCGCTCCGGTGGTGATGCGACTGAAGAAGACCTCCTCAGCCACCCGTCCTCCCAACATCATGCACATTCTGTCGAACAGCTGCTCTTTGGTGTAAAGGTACTGCTCCCTGGGCAAGTACTGAGCGTAACCCAGACCCTTTCCCCGAGGGATGATCGACACCTGCGCACACAGCACCAAGTCTCAGAAAGGGTAACCCTAACATTAAAATGAACCTTAGTCAGACACAATTCGATTCCAATGATAAGGTGAAATGGTCCAGTAGTTTTTGGAGATGAATTATACGTAAAGAAAGATCTGTCTATTTGTTTCTAACCGGCCAATTCAGAGACATCACCAAGACTGTTGTTTTGTCTACAGCTGCATATATTTAACGTTACATCAGTACTCAATTGTAGCAATTTCTTCTTAGGCAAAGACTAGGGCAAGACCACGACACCACACTGAAGACTGAATTCTGAGGTTTGAGCGTGGACCGGGTCACCAGCCTCACACCAAACCTCCGGGGATGGATCACTCTTTTTCGTCTTCGTGTTCAGATCCGGTACCTTGAGCAGAGGATCAGCATGTTGCAGGAACCAACCAACAACAGCATGACCAGCCTCGTGATACGCTACTGTCTTTTTCTCTGTGGGCTGCAGGACCTGAGTCTTCTTTTCCAGACCTGAAAACAAAAGTAAATCCAAAGTAAAAACAAATACTAGAGCAGTTTGAGGTGGCTCGGTCCATTATGCCACACTGACCTCCGATGACCCGGTCTATTGCTTGCTCAAAGTGTTTTGCGTTGACAGCAGGACTCAGGTGTCTGGCAGCGATCAGAGCCGCCTCGTTACAGACGTTGGCAATGTCAGCACCTAAATCATTTGCAGAGAAACAAACGGGCTGAAAAAAGCTGATTAAACAGCACACCGTCACCTCCTGTTGGACTGGGGTGGAACTGTAAACCTGTGAGTCCAGCTCTACGACGAAACGGATACAAATTAATCGTCAGCTCAATGTGGATAGAAACCACACTCAGAGCCTTATTGGAGACAGGAATGTTTGAGCAGACTGGTTTAAAGAGACACGTTTCAGCAAAGTTTGTCTTTCTGTAACAAGCAGAAGAACAAATGTACAAAGATATTTGATGACACCAAATCAAACATCATTCTAAAGTTACGCACCGGTGAACCCTGGAGTGGCAGCGGCCATTTTCCTGGCCAGAGCTTCCTTGTCCAGACTGGAATCCAGTTTGATCGGTCGTAGGTGGACTTTAAAGATGGATGCCCTGCCTTTGATGTCTGGAGGACCTGAGATGAGACAGAAGTACTATGAATCCTCAATCATTCAAAGCCTTAAAGAAAAAACACTTAGACCTAATAAATAAAATGTGAAAAAAATTAAAAGTTGAAAAGAAAAAAGCATTTTGTCTATTTAAATAAATTAATGCCTTAAATTAAAAGTAATGAGTGTTTGTACCAATGTAAATCTGTCGGTCAAAGCGTCCTGGTCTCATTAATGCCGGATCCAAGATGTCAGGCCTGTTTGTTCCAGCCAGGACCACCACATTAGTAGCTGTGTTAAAACCTGCGGGCAAACAAAACAAAAGTGGATAAAAGTACCTATGTTTAGTTTGATAAAAATAAAAAATCCTCCTGTGGTTCTGCTACAACCTACCGTCCATCTCTACCAGCAGCTGGTTCAAGGTGTTCTCCTGTTCACTCTGACCTCCAAAGTTACCCCCTCCTCTCTTTCTGCCCACAGCATCGATCTCGTCGATGAACAGGATGCAGGGTGCGTTCTTCCTCGCCATGGCAAACATGTCCCTCACCTTTCCAGAACAGAGCTTGCTCAAACCTTCAGTCTCTAAGACATGTCACATCTGAAGGGTTTCTTCCACTCACCCTAGCAGGTCCGACTCCCACAAACATCTCCAAGAACTCCGAACCGTTCACTGTGATGAAGGGAACGTTGGCTTCTCCTGCTGTGGCTTTGGCCAGTAGAGTCTTTCCTGTTCCAGGAGGTCCAGACAGCACCGCTCCCTGCCACAACACACCAGCCTCATTTAATTAACCTCACTGACAGTAAGTGACACCCGACCAGACCCTCATTTTGCGAGTTACTACCTTAGGAATCTTGGCTCCAAGGTCCTGGTACTGCTGTGGGTGTTTCAGGAAGTTAACAAACTCCAGGATCTCCAGCTTGGCCTCTTCACAGCCAGCCACATCCTTAAACTTCACTTGAATGTTGTCCTTCATCATCTTGGCTGTGGACTCGCTCATGTTGAAGGGGCTCCGCCCGCCACTGGAAGCTCCTCCCATAAAGCCTCGCCGCAGCACAAAGATCAGGAAGCCAGTGAGCAGCAGGGTGGGGATAATGCTCATCAGGAAGGACCTGGAGAGATGTAAACACAAGATCCTCTCATCAGTTTCAGCTCTACACGGTACAATGGTCCAGGTCCACACGGAGCGATTCTTATCTTGATCAGCGGTTCCCATTTGGGTTCTCAGGGACAACGTTAACTCAGAGTGCTGAGGACCAGAGTTAGAACCAGTAATGTAAGTTCTGCCACCCACCCGTCGCTCTCGGTGCTGTAGACGACAGCAGCTCTATGAGACGGCTCCAGGCCGAGCTCCGTGTGTGCAGCCTCGAGGTTCCTCTCAAACGTATCCACGCTGCCAATGTTGAACCAGACAAAGCTCTGAAGGTCACACAGCACAGGTACATGTGAAACTGAAGCACGCCAAAATCCAGGACAATTCAACAGCAACGTTTTAAAAATACAATAAACAATGTCCTTAGTTTTGTCGAGTTAACTCTGTTCTGGTGACGTTTTTACTTCAGCAAACAGGCTTAAATCTGAGGCAACCAGAGTTTTAGATCCAGATCTACATCTACATGATACTGATGCTGTAAAAAGGCACCTCCGGCCCGGTGCGAATCTACTTACTGATTCTGTATCAGCTCCTGGAACCAGGATGACTCTGACAAACTGTTTGTTGACAACCTCCAACCGATCCACCTGGAAAAGGTATCGAACTGTTAGCACTCTTCTTTAAGAAAGAATCTCACTGGGCTGCAAATATGGAGCTAAACGAGGGCCGTAATGTTTGTTTATTTGAAAAAATAAATAAAGGGATTGTCTGAAAACAACATTTTTTGCCAACTTGAAAATAAATGTAATTAATTTTTATTTGTAATAACTTTTTATTTTTTAGAATCGCTTTATTTTTTTCCGATTCAGATTGCTCTTTGTACATTTGTTTTCACCCGACCAAGCACGTTAATGTTCTTTCATCTTAAACATGACGAACGTTCCTTACCAAGCCTCTGCCCAGGTACCGGTGGACAAAGTCTTTCCAGCTGATCTCTCTGCCGCTGTCTCTGAAGTACAGGTAGAGGAGAAGTGAGCTGACTCCGGCCACAGTTATAACGAGGTATCGAAAATCCTTTTCATCCCAGGGGAAGTCCCCCTGAACACCAACACAGACAGACAGGTGGGTGTTGATGTTAGAGAATTGATCACATCATCTGGCAGCTTATACAGGTGAAACAACCCAGTGCAACGTTTCATGTAGAGTGAAGAGTTTGTATTGAACTCATTTTGTTCAGTATGAAAAGGTTAGCTTTTTATTAAATAACATTTAGGGAAGTTTATGGTTTTTCACCCAAACTCTCCCTGCATGGTGTCGGTGACATCAAAACCAAACTGAGAAAACACCGGAGGAGGCAGAACTTTAGTCCTGGTTTATCTTTGTTCTTATTGGTAGAATATCAGATGATGCTAAGAAGTGTTGCCAGTTTCCTGTCTGTGCACAAACCAGTCTGTAGTCACAAACTTCCTGTTCTTTTAAATATTTGAGCTCTGTTGTTAACCTCAGTGACACAGATCCCACAGAATCTTCTTTAAATACCTCAAAGCAGAAATGTTTGTCTAACAAAAAAAATTAAAACTAAATTATCATTCCGACCCTCCTGACTACTCTGCTGGTTTTCAGCAGTTTGAGCCCATTTCTTTTTCAGTTTAAAGGAAATAGCTTATTATTCAAAACCTTCTAATTCTCCACAAGCTAACCATGCCGCTCATCTTTTTATGACAACTCTCCACATCTTTGGACCTTTGTTTTTTTCCCCACTTATTTGTTTCAGACAAACCTTCTGCATTCGACTCCACCAGTCCTTTCCTCCAGATCCTTTCTTCCCTCCTCCTCCTCCTGCTGGTCCTTCTTTTCCATCTGAAACACACGTGACAGAGCTGGCTGTAGATCTGAGCGTCCACTCAACAGCCTGATTCCTATCCCAATAATACCACTAATACTACTTTTATTTATAAAGTACTTCAAAACAACTATAGCTCCAACGAAGTGCTATACGTGTAAAATAAAATAACATTTAGGCATAAAACAAAGACAACAATAACAGTCAACAGTCAGACAGACTGAAGGACAGACAGAAAATCATGGACAGAAAGACAAAACAGTTTTTGTGAAAACATGAATGGAAAAACTGAAAGTTGCTTTTGAGCTGTAAACCACTACCATCACTTCTATGCACGCCTGAATCTATTTGATTTGGTTTAAAAGTTTGTAGTTACTTGTGCAGTGAATAGAATTG
>JAVKLF010000011.1:542392-554880 GCA_034783495.1 Millerichthys robustus | reverse complement strand
TGTGTGTGTGTGTGTGTGTGTGTGTGTGTGTGTGTGTGTGTGTGTGTGTGTGTGTGTGTGTGTGTGTGTGTGTAGATCATAGTGGAGTAAACCAGCTCGGAGGTGTGTTTGTGAATGGGAGACCTTTGCCCGACTCCACCAGACAGAAGATTGTGGAGCTTGCCCACAGTGGCGCTCGGCCGTGCGACATATCCAGAATACTTCAGGTACTTTGGTTACAGAACTCCATCAGTCTGACTCACGGCCACAGTATGTGCTGGTGCACCATTACAGGTTTGGGCTTCGACTTCGGACTTGCAGATTTTATTGTCCGTTCTGGTGCAGATCATTTTCACAATATTGGAGCGAGTGTTTGGATTGCTTCTTACAGAAACGCTTAAGTTACTTTAAGAGATTGTATTTCCTTGTTTATGATGACATCATTGGAATGCTGATGTTCATGGGCACAGTATGATTCTGGGTTTCAATCAGAACATTTATCCTTCAGGATCATAGGAAATATTGTATGAAGAGCCATTTTGTTGAACCTTGAAAAGATCATTAAACGTGATCTCACAAGATAGAAATGTAAAACCAGAAAGGAAAAACTCCAGATGCCACTGGGCTGTGCATTGGTGTGTGAGCTGCTATGTGCTTTTAAATAGCCAACCTGGGTTCGAATTTCAGGTAGATTCCCAGTTTATTTTAGTTTTTATAAACACAGTGTAGCCACTGTGAATGCTGATATCAAACCAGAAGAACACTTTTTCACTGCTGGCATGGCAAGAGAGGTTTGTCAGCTGGATGTGGGCCAGGTCAGGCAATGATGGCGCTGTTTAAGATGGAATGCCACCACTGGCCCAGTTGTGGTTTGGTTTATGTGGTTCTTGTGGTTTATTGCAGCAGGGGATCTTTTTTTTGTCTTCCAATCACGACTATGATGAGTCACTAAGTCAAAGATAAATGCTGTTTTATTCATTTTAATTTATTTATTTAATCCAGGTTTCGAATGGCTGTGTGAGTAAGATCTTGGGCCGATATTATGAGACAGGTTCAATCCGTCCACGAGCCATAGGAGGGAGCAAACCCAGGGTGGCGACTCCCGAGGTGGTGGGGAAGATCGCTCTGTACAAGAGAGAGTGTCCGTCCATCTTTGCCTGGGAGATTAGAGATCGACTGCTGGCAGAGGGAGTCTGCACGAACGACAACATCCCCAGCGTAAGTCTCAAATTATGTTTGGGAGGAAATACAGACATAAATACAAAAAGGTTTTTTTTTTCTTGTTAGATTTGAACTGTTGAGAATACAGTTAAAGTACTATATCAAGAATGAGACAAAATGTGGAAGAAATGAGATTATGTTGAGAATAAAAGAGGAATCAAAAAACAAACCCAATATTGGCACAAAGACCTACCACTTGTTTTGTGTAAAAGATAATTTTATATCAGTTACTCCCAAAATTATTTTGTTTGCCTCAATCCACTAATTTGGCATTTTGTAAGTTAAGTACTGTGATAAACGACACGCAATTTACAGAGTTTTGTGTGGCTAGTACTGGAGAAATAAATAACTGCACGATTGGTAGTATTTTATACAAACTAGACAGAATCAATGTAAAAAACATAACTTCTGTTTTTACATGACAGAAGCTGTGTCGAGTCGGTCCACAACACAACAAATGATGAACAATGATGCATTAATGAAATTAATTATCTTTGTGGTTAACTATTTTTAAACTAAAGGCGACGTTGCTCTGCATCGTCCTCAGTGTTAAACCTGTTTATTCCTGAGATCCAGGTGAATACAAACCAAAGGTCATCACTTATACCATACGTCATATTTTCTGGTGTTGGGTTCTGACAGGCGTGGTATACTGCCAATAAAATATTTCTCTTCCTGTTTTCTGTGTAGGTTTCCTCAGTAAACAGAGTCCTGAGGAATCTGGCCACCGATAAGCAACAAGTGGGCACGATGGGATCTGAAGAAATGTTTAACAAACTCAAGCTGCTCAACGTCCAAACCACGTGGGGAGGGCGGTCAGGGTGGTACACCAGGACTACAATCTCCAACGGGGGTGAGGTTCTGACTCAGATAAAATGGCAACACGGCTTATTTAAAATAACTCTCAGCATTTTAAACGCAGCAGGTTAGGTGTTGTGTACCTTCACAGAACAATTCAGTGCAACAGAAAAACACTAATGATATTTTAATGGCATTTTTTAGGTTGACGGTTTTATCCCCTAATTTTTTATTTATGTTTATATTTAGAATGATTTATATCATTTTCTTCACTAATTAAATTAAATAATCTGAAATATTTTGTAGTATTTCTTTTTACTTATAACCAATTAAAAATCCAAATAAATTTTATGTTGTAAGGGAACAAGGGAGCGTTCCACTTGGTTTTTTTTGTGTGTTTCTTCTTGGAGTTTTAGAGTTTCGACCCTCTCTGGCTCCTGACACGTTTCCCTCCTCATGACTAAGATCAGCACAATTTTATGCCAGCAGTTTGTCATCGGCACCTGAGGTGGTCGTTTTGAACCGGGTCCTGTACGGTTTTATTTAGCTGAACTCACGTTAGTTTTGGTCGAAGTGTTTTACTCCAGATGCTCTTCCTAACACAACTCTCACCATTTACCTGGGCTTTGAACCAGCATGGGAGATACACTGACTTTTGCTCCCTAGTGGCAGATTTAAGCATTTTACAGATTTTCTCGCTCATTTTCAGTGATGTTGTCTTTTTATTTGTGTAGTTTTTCCAGTGTTAAGGACTGCAGTGGATGATAAGTTCATATTCTCAGCGTGAGAACGGCAGTACTTGCTTGCAAAAAGGAAAACAAAAAATAATGTCAATGCATAGTTTAGAGCAGAAAATGTTGTCTCTGTGCCAGGTTGTGTGGATGAAGTCCCACTGTTGTTGTGTGGGGTGGGCTCATGTGCTGCTGCTCCTCCTCCGTCGACCTGGGATTACAACAATGAAACAAAGCCATGCTGCACCGCCTCCCCGTCGGGAAACAACATGTTTGTGCATGTGTCTGTTTGTGTGTGTGTGTGTGTGACCGGAGAAGGGAGAGGGGTGTCTGCTCCCATTTGCTTCTCTTTCTGCCTGACTGACTGTGACACGGAGCAAAGGCTTCATTCTGTTTTGCAGCCTTTATCTTTTGGGGATAATGAATAATTAGGTTAGCGATGCAAAAACAAAAAAAAAACCTCTAGTACCACAGGGAACAGGAGTCAAGCTCCTGTCTGCTCGGAGATTACATGTTGGAGCGGTCCGGTCGGAATGTTTCTTTACCAACATGCGTCGTCCTGAAACATCATTTTATTTAGAATGACTACACTTTGCATTTGGTGAACTATGCAGCTGAACATCCAAGTACCTCAGCTGAAAACTATTCATTATGTAGCTCAGCCCCTCACCTACCACCATGACATCCTGCAGTACCAGCAATTAGCAAACGACAACCAAATAAAAACTCAGTTATATATAAATACTGTGAAAAACAATCCTGTTAACTAACCTTTATTTAGTGATAAAATGTAAGGAGAATGCATTTTTTTGCAGACCCCAGTTTTATTCGGTTTTAGTTTTATCTAAACTATTTTTGGCATTTTATTGTTCCTTGTTTCATGTAACCACATTGTTTGGACAAAAAGTGACTTATAATATGTTGCACTGATAAAATATAAGAACTATGAGAATCAGTCGGCGCATGAAATGACCACTGTTCCTTTTCTGCTTTCAACGTTTGGTGTTCTGAGCTTGCACGAATGAATACGTAGTTTATTTGTGTTACTGGTCATCTGTTATGTTTAAATATTACAACATATTACACTTCTTGTGAATCAATAATCAGGTTAAATATTAGAAGTGTAATGACCTGTGTATTTGTACTGTATCAGTTCAGTACAGATGTCTTCAATGGGCACAGTGAGCTGATGATGAGTGTATGGGTCACAGGGCCCGGACACTGGTGGTGGAACAGGCCTAATGACCAGTGGGGCTGCAGGAGCTTGGGATTGAAGGAGGAGATGGGGTGGAGGAGAGTCTTCCAGTCTGAATGGTCGATGA
This sequence comes from Millerichthys robustus, assembly GCA_034783495.1. NCBI lineage: Eukaryota > Metazoa > Chordata > Actinopteri > Cyprinodontiformes > Rivulidae > Millerichthys > Millerichthys robustus. Next base: position 550,829 of record JAVKLF010000011.1, on the reverse strand, counting down.
AGCTTCATCTTGCTAGAAGCTCTGACAGAAACGAAGCAGAGGATGCTCAAAACACACCATCACAGATGGATCCGTCTGTCCAATCAGCACGTTCTGTCAGTTCAAAGGTTCATTCAGCAGCTTCAGGAGACCAATGTGTGGAAATGTTCAGTTTAGAAAACTGACAAACTCAACTGGCACGCAAACGTTTAGAGCTTTATTATTCCCTGATGTGCTGATGCAGTTTAAAAAGCTTGAAACTCCACATTCTCCACTTATTGAATTTAGACAGATGGGAAGTGAACGTTTTCGGTTGTTTCATTTTTTTTTTGTGGTTGTTGTTTTTTGGCTTTCGATGTAACCACTTTGAATAATCAAATGTCACCGCCTGATTTTCACAAACATCTCTGAGTCTCAAACCTATGTGCTTGTGGCAGTTAGCAAAGCAGCTATCTTACTTTGCACGTTTTAAAATTTAGTTTACAAATTGGTCATTTCTTTATTCTTGTTCTTTATCCTAAAATACGTCCCTTTGTTCTAAATGGAAACATTTATAAAAACTAGGAGTTCTGCTGTACTGCTGAATAAAATACATACTTTATTTGTAAAACAACCACAGCTGCAACAAAGTTATGTGCATGTATGTAAGAATAAAAACACACTATTATGTGTTTTGTAACTGAATGCACTGAAACCTTTTCTTCCTCTTCTCCCTCGGTGCAGACTGTCCTCAGACGGGAGGAGGCGAGAACAACGTATCGCTCAGTTCCAACAGTGACGACTCAGAAGAGACTCAGATGAGGCTACAGCTGAAAAGGAAACTGCAGAGAAACAGAACCTCTTTTACACAGGACCAAATAGAAGCACTTGAAAAAGGTACTTGTGAGGGCTTAATTAAAAAAATTGTTTGCTATTACCAGGATGCTTAAAAACCGTACACAGTAACATTTAATTTATCTAAAGAGGGTGATAAATGAGCACTCTGAAGTGGTGTTTTAGAAACACTGTTTGCTATCTTTGTTTTACACTTAAAATAGTCTTAAATTGAAATATCAGACACACAAACACCTGCGTACATTATATAATGAAGATGTGACGTAAGTCAGTCTGTCTACAAATGTATACAATCTCAGCCACTTCTGAACACGTAAGCTTTCTTTCTGTGCAATAAAATGCTCTAAACTTTTTTTCTCCAGAATTTGAAAGGACTCATTATCCAGATGTTTTTGCTCGTGAACGCCTCGCTAACAAAATAGATCTTCCTGAAGCAAGAATACAGGTAAGTTGCAGATTTGATGTCTTTTAGCTCAACGTGGAGCTTGTGAGATACCACCTCTATATGTCAGGGTCTTCTAACTATAGCTATAATAATTATTAATACGCTGGTCCGAAACAAACTATCTCCAAATTACTCTCCAGTAAACTAATTATTGTGGAGACAAGGTGGGTACAGAGTGGGTGGAGGCAGGTACATTGTGTAAGAGCCAGAATACAAATTATGCTTATGAAAATAAAGTGATAAAAAAAAAACACAACCTCGCAGCTCAATGGTTGCCCGGTCACAAACACTCAGAACAAATCTTTTCCAAAGGACCTGCATTTTTTCATGAGTTAATAGATGGCAGTTTGTCCAGATTTTCTTTTTTCAACAGTCACCCCAAGAACAGATTGTTGAATGCAAGAGGAAAGGCATTAGACCAGGCAATTATGATGTTTCGGACGTTACTTACAGTAACAGTGACTGAGCAGCTTCCGGTCACTGATTCAAGTGTTGTTTTCCATCATAACTGTACATCAAAGTGTGTGTTTTTCATATTTGGTACGTGCAGGTTTGGTTTTCAAACAGACGAGCAAAGTGGAGAAGAGAAGAGAAGTTAAGGAATCAGCGTCGGCAGCTGTCCAACTCCTCCGGTCACATTCCTATCTGCAGCAGCTTCAGCACCACCGCCTGCCAATCTCTACCCCAGCTGACCACACCAGGTGCTGACAGCAGACCGTCTGCGCTGCTGCCCAACACAACAGACACATTTCAAATCTATCCATTTTTATTGCCTTCAATCAACTTCTGGGCTCAATTTTGACTGATGGAAGCCTGCGTTGCTGATGCTTGGACTTTGTCAGAATTTATGTGTGTGTGTGTGTGTGTGTGGGGGGGGGGGGGATAACCGGCAGAGACGTTCTTCTTGTAAACCGTAAGCTGAGTCGTTGTGATGTCAAACGGACAGGTCTGTGTTTGTGTGTTTGGGCTCGACCCACACAGCGCAGATCTGGTAGCAGGACGGAGCATCAGGTCCAGTCAGGTGTGCCACCAGGACCACGTCAGCTATATATTTTAGAAGAGCAATAGCTCCGAAGTAGAGAAGAGAACAGGAGATAAAACACATCCTTAGGAGAGTCCAGTATTTAAAACCAATTTGATTTAACCGCTCATGGTAGCGTTCACATTATCTGATGCCTCAGATAATGGTGCCCCCATCCTGCAGCTGAATCAACTTTATGAGGTGGTCCTGGTGCTCGTTGGACTTTACAATACCAACTGAACAACAAATCCAAGCACCACCCTTCTTTTAAAGCATCCTATCTCCTGTAGATAACCCGGCCCGTCTGCGACAACACCTGTGCTCACCTGTGGTAACGAGAGGACCCCTGAAAGGACGTCAGCAGCTCCGTTTGTGGCTGAAACTGACTTTGTATGGCAAAAAGTGACTTTGTAATTAATTGCAATTGATCTGAACCCTCATCATTACATTCAAGAGGATTTGTAAATTGTCATCATAAAAACCGAGGCAGCAAATTTAGTCAGAGTTGCTGTTTGTTTTAATCTAAAATTAAAACACGGTTGTACAACTTCAGTGTTCTTGACTTGTGAAAACTAAATTGAGGAGCGTTTGAGACACCAAAGACCCTTCTGTAAATAATTTCAGATAAAAACTGTCTGGGGTGTTTTTTTTTAACATGTTCATAAGTCAAGTGACAAAAACAAAAGCCTCTACAGCTCAGGCATGGAACTGCCACAGATGTTTCGAGACATTTTGGAACACTCGGGCCTTTTTGGGTCATAAAACAACAGGTGTGGGGTCTTACAAGGTGGTCACAAGTTTCTGCAGCCTTCATTTTGTAGGTAAAAAGTAGGAAAGTATGTGATCTAATGTTCTACAGGACACGAGTGCCACTAAAACTTAAATATTTTAGTGGCCCAATTGTCTAAACGTTTGTGTATTTTTATATCTCTGACTCTCTGTTTAGTGTCCTTTCCTTCGGGATCCATTTTGGCCCGGTCCGATCCAGTTTTATCCAACAGCTATGGCCTACCGGCAGTGCCCAGCTTCAACATGGCTCCCAGTCTGCCCATGCAAGTAAGAACGCTTTACAAGACCTTGCAATACAGAGGTAGTTTTTAGTCTGCATGAAAGCACATCGTGGTCCAGTGGACCCGGCTCAGTCGGTGTGCCAGGCTGACGGAACATAAAAGACAGCATCATTACTGCTCTGGGTTTGAGCTCTGACCTTTAGTGATGTAAAGAAATAGTCTGCTTTTGGGTTTTGTTTTGTACAGCCAAGTCTTTTCTTTGTGGAATGTATTCTGCGTTCTGTATAAATGTATGGATTGTCTCTGCGGTCCAACAACGTGCGTGTTGGTGAGGCATTAACTACCCTGTTTCTCAGTCTTTATGGTTTCCACTTAATATTTTGTACATCCTAAAGTCATGAGGATTTTTAAAAAGTGATAAAATCAATGATTATGATTATGACTCTACAACTTTCAGGAAGATATGCCCTGTAGTGATGGATGAGCTTCTTGGACTTTCTTTTTTGTTCTCTGCAGTTATTTGGGCTGAATCCCTTTTCACCCCATCCCCTCACCATTTCACAGCACCAACACAAAGCAAAGGACAGGGACTGGATGGAGTACAGGGGAGCGTGCTGAAGTTATATCTCCAACGACTCACTGCAACAAGCCACAGTCCACTCTGAACTTTCCTCGGCTCCCTCTGTCTCCTGACACGTTTCCCTTCTCGTAGTCTTTGACTAACAGAGGCGCAGTTCTGTCCTGCTTGTTGTCTTTAGCCCAGGCTTCGACCCATCCAGTATGGTGTCATTCGGACAAACTTGCATGTTTGTTGTTCTTCGCTGGATGCAGACGTCACCATTAACCTGGTCTTGGGACCAGCTCGACAGATACACCGACTTGTGCCCCCAAGAGGCTACAACTTTGAACGCCATCTCTAAAATCAACACTAACAAAATAATGCTTTTGTCTGTCTGTGCATGCATATGTGTGGGTATTTGTCTGTCATGTTAACATTTCAGGAACCACTGGACCGATGTAAATTGAACTAATAATCATATATACATCTATAATCGATTCACCCAACTCAAGATGGTTGTTCCAGCTTGATTTGACCTCAGCAAACACAAACTATCATTTCTGAACATAAGATGATCTTAAAATAGAACTCTGGGATCTAAGACACGGCAGTTTTTAGGCTTTTATTTTGTCATTTCCCTTTGAACATACCTTTTTATGTTTTAATAGATATCAATAATGTGTTTTCAGGCATCAAACCAAACTTCCTATTCCTGCATGTTGCCCAACAGCCCCACTGTAAATGGTCGAAGTTATGACACATACACTCCTCCACATATGCAGCCGAACTTCAGCAGCCAGACAGTGCCGTCCTCCACAACATCATCAACAGGTAGGAGGCAGCAGCGTGTCCTTAAACTTCTCCTCGGTCCGAGCTGAGGTCTCTGCAGAACACAAACACGGTGTGTTTCCATCAAAGTGGGTGCAGTCACCAAACCTGATTGGTCCACTCCACAGAGTCAGGAAGTAGATGTTCAAAAATCAGAAGAGGTGGCAAACCACAGACTTGCAGCTAAAAGTTGATTTATACTTTGCAAGGTTCTGAGAACTCTGTTCTCATGTTTGGTTTTCTCCAAACTCGTTGCTGTGCATTATGGGTAAACAGCGCTACTTTGGGCTCAGGCTAGGTTGTGCTTTCTTATATACAAGCAGTTATCACTTCAATACACTGTATGTATATTTTATGTATCACAGTTGGACAATTAAACACGCTACAACAGAAAAAATTACTTAAAATAAAAAACAGATTTTTGTCCTGGATCCCCAGCCTTGATATGAAGTGATTTTGGGCAGATCACTGAAGATCCACGTTGCTCATCGTCTTATTATACATTTAGGTAAAACAGCAAAGAAACAACACTGTATAGAAAAGCATTTTATGAATGTAAAAGATGTTGTTTGACTTGGATAAGCTTTAAAGTCTCTGTTCTGGTGTGAACGGTTCATCATAGCGCTCTTAAACCCTCTTGCTGCTCTTTCACCAGGTCTTATTTCCCCTGGCGTCTCAGTTCCAGTCCAAGTTCCAGGAAGTGAATCAGAAATGTCACAGTATTGGCCACGCCTGCAGTGATGCCGCACCCCCTCCTTCAGGGACTTCAGCACCAGGAGCTACCCACTGTTACAGTTTGAATGTCACAAATGACCAAAACACGGATGGACAATGACTTTTATTAAGTTTGTGACACCATCTTAACTGAGTCTAAATGTTTATGAAAAATAAAGGATTTAAATCTTGACATAAACCAGAACAAGTTCAGGAACTGGAATAAGTGTCATTGTTTTCATTGGCTGCTGTGTAGATTTTGGTTGACGAAGATAATTTGGCAGATCCCGCCTTTTATTTGGCAGTTTTTAACTAACAGACGGGTGTTACTTATGACGAGATAAAAGTTCTGACGTAACTGTAAAGAAAAAACTCTGTGAACCTTGAAATGTTACTTTTGATGCTTTTCTTTGGTTGGTTTTCATCAGATTGCAAAAGCCCATGTTTAAGTTAATGTACAGAATTTCAAACTACAAATTCTTGTTATAAATGTTGGAAGTTGTAAACCATGACGTGTGTGTGATCTGCTAACTGACGTGACTCAGGCTTGGAGTTAGAAAATATTGGATTCAAACACTTTAATGTCCAAAGAATGTGAATTAGTTTTTAATTTTAAAGTGTGAACATTTTTGTTTCAATGGATCTAGCAAGATCTCAAAAAATAAAGTTATAACAGTAAAATTCCTGTTAACATTCTATAATGTGCATAAAAATATAAAACATTTTACAAAAACAGAATGTTTGGGAATTAAAGCCTGCTGATGTATGATTTTATGAAGGCCTTCCAAATGGAAAATAAGAAGAGTCCACCGAGGATGGGCGTTGTTACGAAGAGCATCATCAGGTAACAAACATAAGTTAGAAACAGTCAGGAATTAAACAACGCATGCAGACATTTGTTGGTGCCTTTGTAGTTTGTTGAAACTTTATTTTATCTTAGAATGTGACAGGGTAAACCTAAAAATGAAATGTTTGGTTATTTTATAAAGACACACTGAATAGTATGTATTGATTTGTTGATATCCTTAGAAAAATACTATAAATCTTTCCATTATAGTCATGTTTCAAACTAAGGGCCTGATTTACTAAGGTCCCAGGAAGTTTTTTTTAGTAGATTTGGTTTTTATTTGTGACTGGCATCAAATGTCACCCCCCAGTTTACACCTGCCTTTCAAATGAGACGAAAAAAACAGCACCCACAATCAGTTTCGGGTTTGAAGAACCACACTGCGGTGCTGGATGACTACATCGGCACATCCTCCTCCCAGTATTTTGTACATTCTGATAATCATCATATATTCTGCACATTCATGACGGCAAACACGCTAAATGGATGACTTTACTTTACATTACAAGTGTTTAAATTCAAAAAGCCTTCAAGCTTTTCGTCAGATTCAGCCTGTTTAAGGGAACAAACAGCCACTGGGTAGTTCCGTATCATTCTGAGCGCTGCTCTGAAAAAAGCTGTAGCTCTCAATGCTAAAAGCTAAAAGCTACAAGACCATCTCCAAGCTGCTGCATGTTCCTCTGACCACAGCTGGCAAGATTATTAAAGAGAAAGCTCACATTACTGTAGCCAACCTCCCAGGACGTGGACGCAAGAGGAAATGCGACCCCACGTTGATCAGATGGAAAGCAAAAAGTGAGCAAAAGAAACCATCCAAAACCATTCAGTCTAAACTTTAAGGTTTAAAGTTTAGGGTTAGCTGCGGTGCAATAATCTGTAGTCAAACCTCATACTGAAACGCCACGTACATCAGCTCTTTTAAATGCATTAGAAATATGACATTTAAGCATTTTAACGTGGGGGGGGGGGCACTGTGGTGGGGGGTTCTGATGGAGATGGATTAAGCTTTGGGTCTTCTACTGTCATCAGAAGTAAGTCAGCTTTAAAAAGTCAAGAAAATAGCATGAAACACCGTCAATAAATATCAGAAGACATATTTGGTCCTGTTTTCATCTGACTGTTAAAAACTAAAGTTCTCTGACCACGAAGCACCGTTTTATACAGAAAACACAGAAAGTAAAAAGTACTAAAGTCTCAAAAAACTTTTCTGATGTGATCCTTTTATTCTTGCTGATAAGAGGAACAGTAGATGTACGTTAGGCGTACTCCAGTCTGAAGCTGCAAATGACAGAAATAATTGGTCATTTTATGCGTTTAATGCATGAGGCTGTTGCTGAGCTGCAGAGCTCCTTCAGTGACAGACTGCTGCGTCCTGAACGCACAAAGAACCGTCACCGTAGATCCTTCCTCCCAGCAGCCACCACGGCTTCACACAAACATTCAGTCCTTTTTTTATCTGTCCAACTTTTATTCACTCTGAGGAATGTCCTGCTGCTCTTTGTACATTTCTACAGTTGCACAATATTCATATTGTCATTACTGTAATTAGTTTATTTATTAACGCTCTGTGATATTTGCACTTTTTGTACGGTACATATCAGTTGCAGTTGCCGCATGTGTCCTTACTATCCTTGTTTCTGTGCTTTAAGTTTCCTTCCTGTGCTCGTTTGCAGCTTCTCTTTGTTTCTTCTCCTCGTGTCGTTCTGCTCCTCCCCCTTCCACCTGTGCCTCTGTCCCCAGGTGTTTCTCATTCAGTTCATCAGTGTCTGCCTTTAAATGTTCGTCTCCCCGGTGGCTCCGACAGCGGAGCATTAACCGAATCCTCACTCAGACCAGTTTATTGTGCCTGGCTGCCTCGTCAGCATTTTTGGTTCACCTGTTGCGCACTCTTAGGTTTCACCACCGACTCCGACAGAAATCCATTTTTGATTGAATTTGGGTGAAATGACAACTAAAGTTTTGCTAGATAGCTGCACAAAATTTCCAGCGGGAAAAAGAATTGTCCCGTGAGGAATTTTGATTTATTTTTGCACTTTTTTGTAAAGAATAAAGTTTTACTAAAAGCTGGACATTGTCTGGTGATAATGAGTCCAACTTTACCTCTTCCTGTAGCAACACCCAGGAGTCACCTCTGTGTGTGTGTGTGTGTGTGTGTGTGTGTGTGTGTGTGTGTGTGTGTGTGTGTGTGTGTGTGTGTGTG
>JAVKLF010000011.1:464983-475302 GCA_034783495.1 Millerichthys robustus | reverse complement strand
TTTCTTTTTGTAAAGCACTTTGTGATGTCATATCTGTGAAAGGTGCTATATAAATAAAATTTACTTACTTACTTATTCCACAGGTATTGGACGCTGCAGTAGGCGGGTCGGCAGCTACAATGGGCTTGGTTGGAGAGGTTTCGGGAGCTGCTCATCAAGCTGCTATGGCAACAGTGGACCAGACTCAGATCATCACCTTACAGGTAAGAGTAAAGGTTTTTCAAAAGTTCAATTCTGTTTTTGCAAAGTTTTCAATGCACCACAGTAAATACCATTCATACCTCTAAAACCTCAGCTTTTAACTTTTCTCTGTTGTCAGGTGGTAAACATAAAAGAACAAGCAGCCTTGGGCCTAGGGGAGCTCCAGCTGGTCCATGTGCCTGTTTCTGCCACTACTGTTGAGGCCCTGCAGCAAGGCACGTTTGTAGAGACCACTGCCATGTCAAAGGATGGAGGTCCAGTCATCTGTCACACACTGCCTCTCCCTGAAGGTTTTCAGGTACACCAGCACAGAAAAGACAGTATGTGGATCAGCAGAATGGGTCGTTTTAAGCTGTTAGCAGGGAAGTCTTACAAATTGTTCAGTAATGATGTAAAGAGTGAACTAGTTTTAGTGAAGGGTGAATTACATGAATTAGAGAACCTTGTAAATAAATTTAGTTTTCTTACCAAAGCTGCACTTTGGGCACTCTAAGATGTTGGAAAGGGAAATTCCTGAGCTTTCTATTTTGATGATGCGAGTAAATAAATAATTATTGGTTATTTTAGGTGGTTAAAGTTGGTGCTAATGGGGAGGTGGAAACCGTGGAGCAGGAAAAAGGAGAAGAAGCCCACTCTGAAGGTGAGGAGGAACTTGAGGAGGTGGGAAACCAGCTGCTGGAAGAAGACGTAGGCGAGCCTCTAAATGATGACTCCAACTGGCACAAAGACCCGGACTATCAACCTCCATCAGGAATGGTCAAAAAGACCAAAAAGGTGATGTTATAGTGCGTTCATTTTTGGGTGTGTGTGTGATTGTTCTGTGCTGTTTGCTGTTTGACTGAACTTGTTGCTCGTTCAGGGTAAAAAGAGTCGTCTGCGTTATACTGAAGGTGACAAGGACATGGATGTCAGTGTCTACGATTTTGAAGAGGAACAGCAGGAGGGTCTGTTGTCTGAAGTTAATGCAGAGAAAGTAGTTGGTAACATGAAGCCACCCAAACCTACCAAGATCAAGAAGAAAGGTAAAAGACGGCACACGTTTTGCTGCAGAGCGACAGTATTTTGGTTCCTTTGGCCCGCCACTGACAGCAGCTGTGTGTTCTCCGCTGCACGTTAGGCGTGAAGAAGACATTTCAGTGCGAGCTCTGCAGCTACACGTGTCCTCGGCGCTCCAACCTGGACAGGCACATGAAGAGCCACACCGACGAGAGACCTCACAAATGTCACCTGTGTGGAAGAGCCTTCCGGACGGTGACTCTGCTACGAAACCACCTCAACACACATACAGGTACACTCTGATCCTCTTACATTTTACTGATGCATGTCCGAACAGTGACGGCATGTTGTATTTCTGACAATTCTCCTTCAGTCAAATAAATCATCTTTTGGAGGCCTGTAAGAGTTGTAAAAGTTTAGAATTTTTAAATACGTCACACGTGATGAAATGGTGACCAAAAAATGAAGTCGATTCTACAGGTATTGGATGCTGCAGCAGGCGGGTCAGCAGCTACAGTGGGCTTGGTTGGAGAGGTGGTATTTTGTTATTGTTATTAAATGTTTCCCATCATTATTTTGTCTAGTACAGTGTTAGATATAAAAAAATAAGTTTTCATCCATTTTACAGTTCTATATTCTGGCTGCTCTGTGCCTCTAAGATTCTTGTCTTACATTCTTTGCCACAAACATTTTGATTCTCTCTCGCCTCGCTGCTTCTCACCAGAGGTAGCAGAGGAGGGAGATAAATTGGGATGAAAATTAGCCATTGTGCTAACTTTGACCCATTTGTATTCTTTGAATGTTGGCTAATGTGCGCTGCATTATGAATGAATAAATGAAATTATGTAGCCTCAAAATTAACAACAAATAAAGGTGTTTTCCCTCTTACCGTCTGACCTACTGGGCACAATGATCACCTGACTCCGTTGTTCGTCAGCAGAAATGTTGCTATATAGGAGAGCTCTCTGAATCTGCTCATTTTATTGCCATTAGCATGTTTAAATTTGTTTTAGCTCGTTCTGTCAGGTGTCCTTGAGTGTTTCGAAAGCCGTCAGAAACAGAATATATTATTGTGATTAATATTTTTAAAAAACAGACAGAAAACTAGTCTTTTTATGTCAATCCAGGAACTCGACCACACAAATGCACAGACTGTGACATGGCGTTTGTGACCAGCGGAGAGCTCGTTCGTCATCGTCGCTACAAACACACACACGAGAAACCCTTCAAATGTTCCATGTGTGACTACGCCAGTGTGGAGGTAAAAGGATCGCTTGTTTTATTTGTTGTTGTTGGTTTTTAGACAAAGGTTAAAGCTGACGACTTTACGTCTGTTGGAAAGGTGAGCAAACTGAAGCGCCACATTCGTTCGCACACCGGTGAACGTCCTTTCCAGTGCAGTCTTTGTAGCTACGCCAGCAGAGACACATACAAGCTGAAGAGACACATGAGGACACACTCAGGTAAAAGTCACACCTACAATACATTCTTCGTACGCATCCTAAGGTGAGAAATATAATCACATCTACTGTTAACAAGTATTTTGTTCAGATTATTGTGTTTTTATTCCTCCTAGGTAGAAATGTTTCTCTTGGGTTCTGGATTTAGCTTTAGTTTCTACTAATATAAGGGTTCTTAGAAAAGTCTGGACTTTATTCTGATCTGGATAGAGTTGAGAAATACAGAAAAACATTTGTGTTTCCAGACTGTTCTCTAGTGTAGCGGACATAACACCAAATAAGCAGTTTTTGGCTGGACAAAAAACGTTTATACGTGTGTGATAGTCTCATGATTTTGCTTCATATACAGATTTTTACTTTTGAAACCATGTGGCGTTTATTTCAGTTGACCTGCTAGATGCAGAATAATACGACACAGCACTATATAACATTTCCAGATGTGAAAATAGATCTAAGATGGTGTGAAATAAAATGTGTGCTTGCTTCTAGATGTATTTGTTGTGTAGTTTCTGGCACTCGTCCCAAACATCTGTACCAGAACGTCACAGTACATAGATGTACCTTTAAAACCCTGTAATGGTGAACTTACACATTGAATGTTGTTCTCAGGTGAAAAACCTTACGAGTGCTACATCTGCCACGCCCGATTCACCCAAAGTGGAACCATGAAGATGCACATTCTGCAGAAACACACGGAGAATGTGGCCAAATTCCACTGTCCGCACTGTGACACAGTCATTGCTCGCAAGAGTGACTTGGGTAAAATACTCACACCTGAGATGAGGGAGTAGTTTGGCTTTTTGTCGTGTTTCACTTTTCTAATTTGTTTGTTTTGTCAAGGCGTGCATCTTCGTAAGCAGCACTCGTTCATTGAGACTGGAAAGAAGTGTCGTTACTGCGACGCTGTGTTTCATGAGCGGTACGCTCTGATCCAGCATCAGAAGTCCCACAAGAACGAGAAGAGGTTCAGGTGCGACATGTGTGACTACTGCTGCCGCCAGGTTTGTTTCTACTCGCTTATCTTCGTTCTAACCTTATTGTAGGGCGGTGACTCGTCAAGATTGTGCCATAAAAATGTTAGGTCTCAAAGGCATCATTGCCTTTTATTGTTTCATCCGTAACAAATGAAGACATGACAAGTGTAAAATGGAAATCAGCTGCTGTGCCCCCTTGGTTTAGATGGATGCAGACCAGACTGTGTACCCCCACATTAATTCTGTTTTATAATTCTGTTCTCACGTTCAGGAGCGCCACATGGTAATGCATCGCCGCACCCACACTGGAGAGAAACCGTACGCATGCAGCCAGTGCGAAAAGACCTTCAGACAGAAGCAGCTCCTGGACATGCACTTCAAACGCTATCATGACCCAAACTTTGTCCCCACTGCTTTTGTTTGCCCCAAGTGTAACAAGACCTTCACACGCAGGGTAAGGACACTCACCCGCGGGGCATTTTTCTGGATTATACTGCGCTCAGAGGATTATTAGAATATCAGGCTGACGGACAAGCTAACGCTAGTCTCATTAGGACTGTGACCATTTTAAAATAAATCTGATCTGATAAACCCTGCAGCAGTTCTTCTCTACACTGGCTTCACTTTTGGATCAGAGGGTTATCTAAAGTCTGTGGTTATTCACGCTGAAGACAGAGTTGTTCTGAGGTCCGTTACGGGTAATGGTCCACACACAGTCAGAGGCCCAGATTAACTGAAGGTTGGCATGGCTTTTGCAAACAAAATTTTTGATTTTTGTGCATCTGTTTAATTCACAAAAGCCTTCACTAAGTAAGCTTCTCTGTGCAGTGCTGCAGTTCACACACTTTTCAACAAGATATAATGCAGCATTTAGAGGAAAGTCTTCCCAGATTTATGGAAATAACTACCAGGACTAAAAACATGTAATTCATACATACAGTGTAGTTTTCTGTCCTGGGAGCTGCTGGTGTTTACGTTTCTGATGAAGAAAGCGATGACGTTTAGCTTTCAGCTGCATGAGGAAAATTATCAAATTTCTTTTCCAGTTGTGAAAGCCAGACGTTATCAAATCTATGAATAAATTGTCACAATGTGTAAAATGTTGCTGGTCCCCAACCTGCAGCTACTCTGAGGGTGGGGGGTGAAGGTCCGGTGCACACATCGTAATTCAGTTAAATTAGTGTCATTGTTTATATTATTGTTTGTACTTTTTTTTAGAACACCATGGCTCGCCACTCTGAGAACTGCAGTGGTGAAGTGGAGGATGGAGAGAATGGAGGTCTGAGCCCAAAGAAGGGGAGGCGAGGAAGAAAGAGGAAGATGAGAAGCAGAAGAGATGAGGATGACAGCGGTAGTTTTGATGCTGTGTGCAAGTTGTGGTGCGACGTTTTGTCTGCTGATCGCATCGTTTCAACCTGTCTGCTACTCCTTACTGTCATCCAGAGGAGGACCAGCCTGAACTGGAAGAGGAAGATGAAGATGAGGGTGAGGAAGAAGCTGCACTGCTGCAGGAAGAGGATGAACCGGAGGGCATGGAACTGGATCAAGCCCCCGCTGCCGTCCCAGTACCGGCCCCCGATGAGCCACCGGTCAAGAGGAAACGAGGCCGACCCCCAAAGAACCCCCCCAAGCCTCCGACGCCCAGCAAGTCGATGAAGAACGCTGTCAGAACCCCTGATGATGGTGAGAACGCTCACAGAATCTACAGCGCCAGGGTTTACGATGAAGTGATTCAAAACTTTAAACTAAATATTTTTTGTTAGACAAAATGCTGAGCAGTTCTGAGTTCAAAGCCCTACTTCCTGTTTTACACCAAACACAACTAAATCCAAATCTGCTATTATCTCAGAGTTTCAGAGTTGCAGTTTTCTAATTGTCTTTATGAATCTGTTTCTTTTATATAGTTATTAATAGAAATACTTGCTGAAGCCCTGAATTTTCTTGAATTCTTTTTAAATTTTGATTGAAGTGGTGTCTAATGCAGGTCATCTTTCTCCAACCGAAAATCATTTTCTTGAACCTCAAATCTCTTTAGCGCCCCCTTGTGGGGGGAAGTGGTAACAAGTATGTTTTCATTGTGAGCTTATTACCTGTATGACTGTAGCACAACATCACAAGAAGGAAGGACATCACTTTGGATGCCAACGAGTCTGGTGAATTATTTGAGCTGCTTTCACTTTTCGGATCGTCTCGCTTTTATTAATTATTTTTATGTCATTCGACATTTTCTGAAGAATTTCACGGCTCCCTTTGCCAGATGTTGACTAACACACGTTTGTTGTTGCGTAGACGCTGCCGTCATTCAGGCGGAGCACGAAGGCACCGAGGCGGTGGAGGACATGGTCCTGAAGGAGGAGGAGGAGGGCGACGCCCCAGCGGAGGGAGAGACCCTGTCCGTGGAGGCGGGGGTGGCAGGTGATGTTGGGGTGGAGACTGTGGAGTTTTCTGTGAGCGAGGAAACAGCTGCAGCTGCTGCCAACAGTGATCTAACACCAGAAATGATTCTGAGTATGATGGACCGGTGAATGCCACACACACACAAATCATAGCAGCCATTTTTAATCAATGAAATAACTCCAAAAATGGTAATGACAAAAAAAAAAAACACTGCGTACAAAAAAGCTGTATGTAAATATTTACACACACAATTTAAAAATATTCGTTTAAATCAACCCTCGTTATGTTTGTTAGGTAGGCAGGCGCAAATGAATAACATGTTCGCACACAGCTGCTTCTGCACGTCTGTACAGATCCACGCCGAGGCTCCTTCCTCATCTTCACCGCTGCTCTCAGCTTGAAATAATCTGAGTGTTTTTGCTACTTCTTCCTCCTCAAAGCCACATCCTGTGTCAGTCTGTGCCCACACACTGATTCAACTCTTCATTACACACAGAAACTGCTTAGTCTGAGTAAAGTCCTCGCCACACACACACACACACACACACACACAAAGTGAAGAAAAACCAGGGGCCTGTAAAACCTGGAAGGACCGACCTTGAAGAAGTAACCTGTGATAAACAGGGCGGCACATTGCTGCTTAACTAGATCGAATCACCTCTTCCCCATAAACCAGTAACTCACAGATCAGAGACACGTTAGCAAACCCCAATCACGAGGGGGTCTCTGAAACGTCACGGAGTCCATCGTTGCCTTGTGTGTTGCAGAGGCCGCAGGCTTGTTGCTTAACATTTGGATCATGTTCGTGAGCTCCTGTCCTTCCCAAGAAGTTTCTGTTTCACCAGCTGCAGCTCTCAGAAACATCGGAGGCCACAGCCCAGAATGTCAAGGCCTATATTTATTCAAAACTGGTTCAAATCTTCCGTTTTTCATTCCTACGGTTTACTTCAGCCGCATAAAATCATAACTCTGAGGCGGGGCTGCCAGGTTGGGTTCGACGTGGCCAGAAAGTAATGTGCACGGCCGGCAGTACAGTTCTGCATTTTGATTTTAAAGGCTTGGCCTTGAAAAATCCGAGCTTTACTTTGTCCCGCTACGTTCAGCTTGGGGGGTGGATGTTGTGACCGGTTGTGGGATGGAAGAGGAAGGGGCGGGACTTTCTGGTTCATTACTTCATGCATTAGGGACAGTTTGTGTTATTAAACATTTACTGTAAAGTTCCAGATGAAGCCGAAAGGCTGCACAGCGTTTGTAGTCTCTGGACGGGTGTCGTCTTTTAAAAAGAAAATGTTATGAAATGAGTTTTGGGGGATGAACCCTTTAAATGAGTGAATTTAGCTTCTAAACGTGCTCACGAATTTCTCCGTTTTCTCTATTTGAAATACTTTCACTGGTCCAAAAACTATTGTAACATTTATTTTGTTTTTTAAATTTAATTTGGAGGAAAAAATTTTTAGTTTGATTTATTTTGATGGAATAAAATTTTAGTTTGATTTATTTTGGTGATGTTTTTCTTTCCTATGAAGCATAAATAATGTTTTAAATGTCTGCTGCAGCTTTAATAACTAGTTTTGTTGTGTAGGAGCAAACTATCTTCATGTAAAAAGTAACGGATGGTGTTTTGAGCTCTTGAAGTTGTAATGTTTTCATCAGGAGTCTTTGAGACTTCAAACGAAGGGCCGAGGTGTAGGGAGTAGTGGACAAAACTAGGAAACAAGACTTCAATGGAATCAGGAGTGTAGATTTGTCCACGTAGACCGATAACTATCATGATTCCCTCCACTGTCCTCATCTCTGTCTCCTCCTGAACAGACTGTTTTAGGTGACAGTTTCTTTTTTTTATATATAAATCCTGTAAAAAGTAAACAGGAGGAGGTGAACATGGTTAAAGTCTGTTTGTCTCTGTTTTCTGTAAGTTTCTTCTTTTCTTTCATGTTGATAACAGGAAGTGGTTTTCTGCCTTAAAGAGTTTTCACCAACATTTGTTTGTTTGTCCATTTTACGTACCGACAAATTGACACTGTTTCTGTTTTGTATCTGATTTTTATTGGCCAGGTCATCTCTAGCTCCGCCCACAAAATGAAAAAGACTTGTTTTGTTGTGTTTTTTTCCTGTAGATTGGGTCATCCATACTTCTTGATTAAAATGACTTTACTCTGAACATGAGTCAGCTGCTTGTTATTGTTGGTAACGGTGGTGCTTATTTTGTCGACTAATCTGCTTTCACTTCCTGTTCTGGGTTTGCCCACGCGTGAAGTTTCACCTGACGTCTCCACAGCGCGTCGAAACGATCACCTGTGGACCACATGAATCTGGAACCAATCAAACGTGATTTGACTTCACACAACCGTCACAATAAAACAAACTAAAAACATTGTAATCTTTGTCTTTTTTTAACAAAAAAAGGGCAACAATGAAACAAAATATGACCACGAGTGTCTGTGGAAGCCGTTTAAGCCACAGACTGCTTCTATCTTTGTGCGTTCACGTCGAGCTGGAGGACCCCGGGCTCACGTCTCTGTTCACACGTAAAAATGTTCCTTCCTTCATCAAATGCACATTTTTGTGCCGGAGTTACAAACTAAGATGGTATGATTGAAAATGATGAGTCATGTGTTGCTGCTACACCTAATTTAACACAAACTCACTAAACTCCTAACAAGTCTTGTGTGTTTTAAGGTTTGACTAGCCGCGGCAGCCATCTTGAATTTGGTTGGTGCCAAAAGTTAGCTAAAGGTCATTTTGTTCTGAGAGTTCAATGAAAACAATCCTTCAGTGATTCACAAGATATTTTACTAACAGTACAAACAGGTGCAGACCACGTTCTGGAGAAGGTTCTCAGTCATCCAGGACACCAAAAATCTAAAATAATTAAAAAGCAAACCAAGCAACCTGACGACTTCTCTGCAGCTGAAGATGTTTCTAACGTCGCCTTCGGTGTTGATGTTGTGTTAACGTTGTCGAGCAGTCGCACAATGACATCTTTTTTCTTCCATAGTGTTTACCACCGATCTCGTTCCACAGTGTTTGTGTTCATTTCAACAACTCGTACAGCACAATGTTCAGATCATCCAGGACATTACGGCTACTTCTCATGGTACTTCAGCTATTTATACTTCTTTTTTTTTAGCTTTTTCACTTTTAGCCACATTTTTTATCATTTAATGGAGATAGTTTAAACATCCTTAAAAACCTAAAAAAGTTACTGCACTTTACAGCTCCTGTTCTGCTTCTTATAACTTCCTTGGGCCAATTTGAGCTTATTTTTTGTTAATTTTAGCTTTTTTTCTGCTATTTTGACTTTCATTTAGCTCCTTTCTGCTATTCTTCTGCTAATTTTATTACTTTTTATGCTTCTTTCATCTTCTAATTTGAGCTTTTTATGCTTCTTTCAGTTGCTTTCTGCTAATATCTCTTGTGTTTTGCATTTTTGGCTACTTTTTAGCTAGTGTCTGTCAAATTTAGCTGTTTATGGTTAACTTCACATTTTGGTGGCAGTTTTCTGCTTAATTCAGAAAATGTGTTCCTTTGAATTCTAATGCTAATTTCTGCAGTTTCAGCTACATTTTAGCTGCTTTGCTGCAATTTTGGGCCGTTTTAGCTGTTTTAGAACAAATTGTAACTTTTTAATATATGTATATATATATATATTTTTTTTTTTTAATTCAGCTAATAAAATGTTGTGCGCTCCTTCCACTGTCTGTCATCTGATTTCAACACCTCTCTGGTACCTTTAACATTTTTTGCTGATTTCAGCTACCTTTTCGGCTTTTTCAGCTAAACGTTTCAACAAAAAACATTCAAACTTGCATTTTCGCAGGAAATGCAATTTCTCTAGTTATTATTCTCTAAAATAAATAATAGGAGCAGTCAGAAAAGGATGGAGGCTCTGTGGCAGGATAAAGAGGGTTTGAGGGTTAGTTTGTTTAAATAAAGTTAATTAATTTAAAATAAAAGAAGGATAAAAGGGGGTTTGTGGCCCCCTGGTGGTCAGATGTTGCAACAACACCTTGGTATTGGCTGCAGTTCACGCAGACCAAACAGAAAACTCACGCATGACGACAACAAAGTGCGGTCCTGTCTGTAAGAGTTAGTCTTCTGAACAAACACGTCTTTAATTTATTTAAGCTGCAAACGTCTGTCAGATATTAAAGACCTCCCTGAATATTTCCTGCAGTTTGTTGCTCGAAATGTAGAACAGGATGTTTGAGCTCACATAAGTGTGTGTGTGTGTGTGTGTGTGTGTGTGTGTGTGTGTGTGTGTGTGTGTGTGTGTGTGTGTGTGTGTGTG
>JAVKLF010000011.1:295568-307929 GCA_034783495.1 Millerichthys robustus | reverse complement strand
TTAACACAAGAAGAACGAGCACCGATTCACCCTGTTGGTTCTTTAACGGCTAAATTCTCTCATCAACTAGTCCAGGAAGGAGCCATTTTTACCATCTCCTAATAAAACAGTACATTATGTTGATTAACTTGAGCCTTAAAATGAAATTTAAAAAACGATGAAGTTTCTGTGTCCTTTAACTACAGTAATATATACTATACTACAGTATAATATAGTATACTACAGTATAATATAGTATACTACAGTAATATATACTATACTACAGTATAATATAGTATACTACAGCATAATATACTATACTACAGTATAATATAGTATACTACAGTTTATGTTGCATGGTGACAGTTTTCTCCCGTTTTATTGTTAAGCAGAAAGAACATAAATTATTTAGTTCTACACCCCGTGTCCCCGCGGGTCAGATCTGGCCCTCGTTAACATTTTACCTGGCTCCAAAATTAATACTTAAAATGTGAAATAGTTTCATAGTTTCCCTTTTTGTCTCTGGATTCAGTGCGTTCCTCTGACAGCTGGCCAACTTTTAGGCTAAAATTAATTTAGTTAGAAATTTTCAGTCATAACTGACTTTGTTGACAGAAGTTGGACCTTGGCTTGGACCAGGTTTTGAATTTTGAACCCCTCTGATCTAAACAAAAAAACTTACAGAACTGGTTCAGACCGAAGTCTTTTTGAAAAACATCAGACATAAATCTGATTTAGTACCACATACTGGGTTGGATCTGTCCCGTTCAGACGGTCAGGAACCGTTCTGACATGGGTCTCATTTGCCTGAATTATGAATGTAGCATAAATGTATTTTTATTTTTACAGAATCATCAGAAGACCAGATTCTGTTTGATATAAAAATAGTGGTTGAGCAGGAGGAGGGACCGTGACGTCACTATTTTCATCGTTTCCATGGGGACACCAGACTGAAATAAAGAAATAACTAAACTCTTCGCCTCTGTAAGTGCAGCTTCCTTTTGTACGTCTCAAAGCAGAACTGTGGCCCGAGGATACTTTCACATCCACCGACCTACATCTCCCCCGAACGTGTTCCCAGAATGCATCTGTGGCCTGAAACGAGCGGCGGCTCCTCGGTTCTGTAAACAACAGCAGCATTCAGTCCACATGGAAATATGAAGGCACACCACGACCCGCTGCGGCACGAGCCGGGACGTTTCCTGTTGTTCAGCGTTGGTCATCACGTCAAGCAGAAGTCAGTCTTTCAGTCGGAGTGACGCCCCTCTACCCCTCACCCCCTCTACCCCCCACCACCAACCCTCGCCCCCCTCTACCCCCCACCACCAACCCTCGCCCCCCTAACTCACTGACGTTCCTTTCCCTCCGTCTTACGCACGAGGGAAGAACGACGGTGACGCCAAAAAGCCACGCAGAAGCTGAGAAACTGGGATCTCCTGCTCTTTATTGTCGCCGCCTCTCCTCAGGTGCCAACAAGTATTAGAGATGCAACGTTTCAGCTCCTGAACATCAAAAATTCATGAAGGACTTTGAATTGGACCAAAGCAAACAGATGACCCCCCCCCCCCACACACACACACACACACCACAGAGCGAACAGCCTGTCAGCTGCTGCACTAATAAAACACAATCATTCAAACTAAATTATTAATATTTGTTCCCCATTGATCCTGGAGGAGCAGCTGCCAGGTTCGGCTCCTGGACTTTGTTCTTCTCCATCGGCTGAAACACACTTTGGCTTCTGTCAGAAAACGGCAGCCGGTGTGATAAAACGTGGCAACATGTCTGCTGTAGGCTAGGATTTAATCAAATGGAGAGCAGATCCTGAACGGCTCGTTGGACAGAAGCGAGAAACAGGAAACCCTCAGTCCAATTATTGGACCAGAACCAGAACACAGGAAAAGATCATTAAAGTTGATTCTCTGTTGCTCTTTTCACACCAAAATCAAAGACAGTGAAAAGTTCAAACTTCATTTTCTTGGCTTCTCATGAGATGACTGCACTGAACAAAGTGGCAAAAGGAGAAATAATAAAACTATTTTTCATTTAAAGCATTACCTTCAGGGGCCGGATGAGAGGTTAGTGAGGGACAGATGTGGCCCCTGGGCCTTCAGTTTGACACATTAGTACTCCAACTAAAACAGTGAGAAACCTGAATCGTGTTGTGTTTGCAGCAGATCAGTGCAGCGATGAATATTTTAGAAGTCCAAAGTGACTCGTGTCTGCGGGGCACGCGCTCCCTCCCTCTAATTATTTTTCACAATTTTAAAGCCAATTTTGGAAAAAAACAAAACCAAAAATCCCACAAAGGTTGTAAAAGATTTCTGCCAAATAAAAGCAGCTGTTTGAGTTTTGCATTTTGCACAACTTTAAAATCTCCTCGTGAGGAGCAGAAACCTAAACCCACCGGGACTTCTGATCGACATCAGCTGAAGCCACGCCAGATCCAGATTAACGAGTGATCTTCACAAACCAGAACCTCGGTGATCCAGTGCTCTGACCGGCGCCGGCGGAGCAAATATTAACCACGTCCAACATTTGTACTAAAGTTTTGAGCTGACTTTACCACAAACTAATCAAACTGAAAAACACAGCAGCTTTACAGCAAAATGTTAAAAATCAGCATTTATGAATACCAAAAATAAAAAAGAAACAAAGAGGACGTGTTTTGATGAAAACAGAAACAATTAAAATAAATATTTTTACAGAATTTACGTGTAAAAAATCTTTTTTTCCCCTGAGTTTTATGTTTTTGTTTCTTTAAGCTTCGACTCACCTTGCCGTGGGGTTTGTTACTGCCCTCCCAGTTCCTTTTCTCCAGGGAGGGGGGCACCTGGTACACATCCTGGCCGGGTGCCGTACCCCCACCTGAAGCTGCTGCCGGGCCTAGCCCAGGACCTGGAGAGGGGGGCACCTGGTAGATATCTTGTCCCGGCGACTGAAACTGTCTCTGGCCAAAAATAGGGGCCTTGCTCGGTGGTCCAGGTGGGGCTTGAACGGACGGCCCAGTTGGACCAGATGGAACCTGATACAGGCTTTGGGAACTCAGCTTTGGACCGTGGGAGGGGGGCATCATGTAAACAGAATCGGGGCTGGCCTTGGCAGCACCGGGAGCAGAGTAAGCTGGGTGCATGGACGTGTACTGAACCGAAGGAAGGGACTTATTAGGGAAGCCGGGAGAGGAAGCAGAGCCGGCAGGTGTCGGTTTGGAGTAGGCGCTCTGAGCAGGAAGGGGTCGCTGCACCTGGGGGGCGGGACAGGTAGCAGGTGCATCCTGTGCGGAAGGCGTGCCCGGTTGTTGCTGCTTACTGTCGTACATGCCGACCAGGATCTTCAGACGGTTCCCCGGGACGATGCCTTGGCGCCCGTGGAGCGAGCAGAGCCACCATCCGTCCAGACCCTGCGTGTCACGCTCCAACACCGTCATGATGTCGCCTTTACGGAACGAGAGCTCGTCGGGGGACTCTGCCACGTTGTCGTACAGAGCCTTGGCCAAGATGTTCTGTAGAAGAACGACAAAATAAAAAGGAAGAAAACAATCAATAACTAATGACAGGTATAAGACAGATAAGACTTTATACAACTGGATATAAAGGTAGGGACTACAAGAATCAACAATAAAAAGATTTTAGCTATACATTTGTTTTATTTGAACAATGCATTGTTTGTTTGTGTGAAGGGGGCGGGGCTTAAAACCTGATGGTTGGTTCCATTTCAGCTTCTACTTACAGGTTCTGGTCAGAGATCTGGATATGAACGTCTGTAAAAATGATGCAATAATGTAATATTTAACACGTACACACACACGCACGCACGCACACACACACACACACACACACACAGCCTGTATGCAAACAGCAACACCTTCAGCTTGTAGGACTTTAAAAATGAACCAATATTTGTGATCCACGTCTGACCTCGACCTTTTCTTTTCCCAACCTGTTATTACAGACTGGTACAGGCTGTACTCAACACCCCCCACCCCCACACACACACACACACACACAACACTGTACCATAAACAAAGTACTATCAATCTAAGAAAACGCGACAGAACTTCCTTGTTTGAAGCAATTGAACAAGGTCAAAGATAGATAAATAAATAAAATAAGATGGCAACTAAAAATCTGCCCATTTTCTCAAACTTTGAGTCCAACAGTCCAGTGAGATCTGACCCTCAGCTCCCGTTCCCACCAACCGGCTCATCTCTGGTCTTATTGTGGAGCTAAGAAGAGGATGTGCATTCAGACATTTTGTCCGAATTATTTCACGAATAAAAGTTCTGATCATGATTACTGACCAAGTAAATATTCCACATTTTTTAACCCCCTCAGTTCGTAGTGTTTCTCTCTCACACCTTTGTTTGTTTCTCCATATTCAGCACATTGTAAGAGTTTCTGACTCAGCCTTGCCCGAGGGACGTTCTGCACGCTGCAAAGCAGAGATTAGACCCCCGATCGTCTCGCTGGGCTACAGCTAACCTGGGCTAACCGAGACATTCAGATTATAGTTTTTAAATTTGTAAATCAGAAACATTACTGCCTGCCACCGAAGGCAAAAGTGCAGTAATTATTTTAGCCATGTCTCTGTGTGTGTGTATCTGTTAGTAAAATATTTAAACATCACAACACATACTCCAAACTAACATATCTTGTTGGATATGTTCATATTTTCTGATTAAATAACTGAATTTGAGATAAACTTATGACAAGAATTGATTTTTTATGAGGAAATGAGAACCTACTTCCTTGTTTACGATGACATCATTGCCGTGCCGATACAAGAGGGACCACCCCAGGGTGTGGTATCAAGGTTAGCTTTGTAGATATGACTGGAGGTCATTTTTTGATTACAGACACACAGAAATGTGTTTTAGATGTGAACATAAACATTCAGTGCTCAGAACTGGTTGTCTTTGTATAATTCGGGCTGAACAATCTGAACATTGTCCTTCATTGTGATGAGATTGTGGATGATTTACCACTGGACCTATGGTCTGACTCCGCCCCTTCTAATAATGCTAGGCTTTTATCATTTATGTATTCTCAGCACCAGAACAGCATTCAACAAATCCGTCCAGCTCCATCCAAATCTGTCGGCACTATAAGACGGTCCTCAAGTAGAAGAAGAGGTGAAGAACTCCGGTGTGTTTTCCATCTAGATATAATAAGCAAATCTTATTTCTTTGCTTAAGTTCTCACTCAGGTAAAGAGCTACAACACAACTTAAAAAAAACCTCTTTAAAACATCACCGTTGGCCAAAGTGCTGCACACTGATGAAAACCCATGAAAGCAAACATAAAAACAATGAACTAAATAAAACGAGCCTGAAAAATCGAAACAGCAAAAAACCCCATTAGAACCACCTCAAGCTGAGTTAAAAGCTAAACAAAGATAAAAAGAGATAGGACCAGATGCTGAAGCTCCGTTAGCAAACGCAGTAAATTCGATTCGATTCACATGAACTCATAATCATCCTCCTCTCCCCACAGAACCCCGCTAACCCAACATAGCACAAGCCGACACTCGCTGAGAGGAGACATTCTTCCCTCTCCTCTCCTGTCTTGGCTCGTCACTTCATGAGAAACATTTGTCAGTGCTTCGCCCGGTGGAGCATCTGGCTGTAGCTGAAATCAGCTTTAAAACACCTGAATACAGTGTAATGAGGGGAACCTTTAAATAAACCTGCTTTACTAATAACACTCAAAGAATTCAGCTCTCTGATAATACAAACATTATACTGATAATTTAATAATTGTGGGTCTTCTATGGAATCAATTTTAGTTTAAAATGTGACGGATGGTGTGATCAGAAAGTGTGATAACATCACCTTGGACTTCTGTTTAAATGGTTAAATGGCCTAATTGTAATAATCTAAGCTGACAAAATCCCCAAGTTTTGCTGTTTAAATGGAACGTCACATCAAATATATCAAATCTGCAAACGAAAGTTTAGAGACTGAATAAATAAGAAGAGTGTGTCGTCATTCAACTTGAACTGTGGCTGGGTAAAACACGTAGATATGTCAGTTCAGTCCATAAAGTCTGTGATCCGTTTAAACTTTTATTGAAGTTTCAGGTGTAAAGTTGTAGAGATCCAAACAGGACTGGAGTTTAACACGCACATATTCTATTGTTGTCTATGAGGCATTTTTGCAGTATTGTTTTGCTAATTGAACAGCTGTTACAAACTCAAATTATATATATATTATAACAGATGAGGAAGCACTGAAAAAGACTGGACAAACTGGTCTCCACGAACCTTTTCTCGTGAAGCAACGTCTACGTCCAAACCCCTTAAGTTCTGATTGCAGTTCTTGTTTTGGCGAGCCATTATTGTGCGCCCGAGGCGATGAGTCAGAGCAGAAACACCGGCAGAGATTGTGCAGCCCGGAGCGCAGCAAACACTCGGAGGAGTGGCGGCTCCATGTTGCCCAACCTGTTGACAGAACAACCCTCCTCTTTGTTGAGGAGCAGACGAGCCGAACCGGAGGCTGAATGAAACACAGCTGATTTTCTGCTGCAGAGATTTGACTCTGACAATCTGGAAATTCAACTTTTAGAGCACTTAAGTTGAAAATCGTTCTTTAATTTGCAACAGATAGGCGGCCCTACAGAGATAAATATGAAACTAATCAAACTGTATAATTCAGCTTTTATTTCCTCAATCATTTTTTTCAAACTCTACCATTTGTTCTTTTGGTTTAGCTGCTCAGTAATCCTTCAGGTTTCTGTTTACCAAAGGGAGATTTGGAAATGTGAGGTACTGACACCTTTGGAAATGATTACTCTGGGTGTGTAGGAGAGGATCTACAGAGCAGAGTGTGTTTATGAGCTCTGCTAACCTGCGATTACGCACCTGGTCCGAAACCTGTCCACACACGCTCTCCGAGCACCGTGACGGCCCCACGACGCACACATGAAGCTGTACACCACGGTGGAACCAGCTGCGTGAAGGTAACGGATGCTTATTTAAACCGATTTCACCAGTTAATCTGCAGACGTGCAACACTTTGATCCTGAAATCAAATCTGCAGCTGAGGCTGATTCAGCTCTGAGTCGTGGGACAAACATCCAGGAAGTTACAGCTTGTTGTTTGTCTGCTAACTGAGGTGTGAAACCAGGAGCCGAACCAGACCACGGATCAGCTTCTCATATGATCCCTTCTGGTTCTGAGAAGCCGAGCCCTTCGGAGCTGCTTCAGGAACAACTTAAACCAACCAGACTGCGTACAGAGCGGCAGCAGGAAAAAACAAGCTGAGAGCACAAAAAGCAACATACAAAAACACAACTGGAATGGGTTTTTTTTTCTATTCTGAGTCAAACAACAACTCCATCCGTGCAGAGAGTCCACGTTTCTGTGGCAGCACGGGTGAAACGTGATCCTTTCTGTTGACGTTTAACAAATGACTGCATGAAAAGATGTCTGAAGGCCGACCTCTGAGCCGTGCGGGATGAGTCATTACAGCGTGTGTCTGAGCTGACGTCCGCATTCAGCTTCATGCTTTTACATTTACAGGAGTGACTTTTCACTGACAGTTTGGTCATCAGCGTGATAAAAACTACACATCCACCAGGAGCATGCTTTAATCTGTTTGATGCAAAGTGTCATTCTCTGGCAGATTTCACAAACCTCAAAGTTTTCCTGCAGCCTCTGTTGTACTTTGGGAGCAGAAGGGTGCACACTTAAATACAGAGAAATTAAAACGTGTCAAGATTTTGGGGTCTACGTGGTTAAAGTCTGTGTGGTCATCTGAGTCTGCCTGTCCTGCTCCGTGAGCGAGACTGAAGTTCTGTTTGGGATCATTGCCTCCGCACAGCACCAGGCATGACCGTCAGTTCAAAACTTTGCAGAATCTCATTAAAACACATCTTTTTTTTAAGTCCATGCACCGTGTGAGGCTCAGTAGTTCATGTGCTGTAAGTCTGTGTTCAGATCATCGTGGAATAAAACAAAAAGGTAGTCGTTTGAAAATCGTATCCTATTTTATTTCACCTAACACAATGTCCCAAGTGTTTTTAAAATACATTAAACAATATGAGCTGAAGAGAGCTTTGTACTTTTAGACAAAAACTGCAAATATAGACGTGGATTAATTTTGTTTGAGCCTTTCGATAAAACTTTGGTTCATTTTGAAGCATCTTTATTTCACAAAAGAAAGAAATTTAGAGTGACCAACTTCTTCTACAACTATATTGGAGTTACTGCTACATGTTTAAGCACCTTATTGTACCGAACCTGATGAGTGGAAACTGGATCATTTGGAGTAAAAAAAAAGGCTGGTTTTACTGCGTCACGGCTGAAATAACTCACTGACTTGATTCTGACGTTGCTCGGTCTCTGACTCGTGGGTTAGAGAAGCTGTGCGTGTGTGTGTGTGTGTGTGTGTGTGTACTCAGCGGGGGGAGAGGGGAATTCCTGCCAGGCCTCCATGACTCAGAAAGTCAGGACAAAAGATCCAGACAACACAAAAGGGGTTGTGGTCAAGTTGTACTCCGGTCCCCCGTCTCCCACCCAGTGATGGTCTGTTTTATTTATTTATTTTTAACACAAAACTGTAATAACTTCGAAGCCATGCACGTACCATAAGTATGTGTCATTATAGGCACCAGCTTTAAACTATTAATAGGTTTTATTTTTGTTGAAAGCCAAATAGAGATCCGTCCTCCACCTCCTGCAGCAAAAGGAGAAACTTCTCCAAGTCGGTGTTCTGGACTCCGACTGCAGGAAGAATGAAAAATATGAAATACGGTGGAAGAACAAACTAATGTGTTGCTGTTTTTTGACAGACATAAAAATGTCAGATTACTTTCTGAGCTTAAAGCCTTAATAGCAGTCACATAAGCATTTTTAAAATTCTTTTGTTAATGTGCAGTCTCTGAAAAAACAACAACCCTAAATATGCATATTTTTTTAGGTCTATTGAATAATTTGCAATCTGAGTCATGTTCTCTCTTCTTCTGAAAAGAACTGGCGACTAAAAGCTGACAGAGGTAGAGAGAATAGAGAAAATAGCTGCACTTTGGGTTGAAGTCTCTGAATTCTGAGCGTTTGCAACCCTGAAGGTGTCAACATTCAGCTCTGGACCTCTTAATTATTAATAATTAATAATTAAAAACTAAATTGAGAAGGGTTTGCGATGCCTGCAAAAACTCCGCAACTGCTTTAAGAAAATCTGTTGCACAGATTTCTCAAACAGAATCAGACTGTGACCCCCAATAAATCTCTGAAACATTTTGGAGACTTTCTTATAAATGCTGTTCAACAGCTAGTCTACTAAAAGTGAACCCAGCAGGTAGAATTATAAATCTGGGGGCGGCTGTCAATGATCAGTGGTTAGCAGTGGAATAATGTTCAGGGTCTCCAGTACCATTTTGCAATCTGTGCACACAGCTGAAAACAGCTGCACATCTCACTGGTTGCAAACATTCAGAATTTAGTTAGACTGCAACACAAAGTTTGTTAATCGTCTCACAACAGGAGAAAAATCGGGTATTTCCGTTGTCTGAGGTAGAAACACTATTTGTAAAATTGTCCCATCTCCTTCCACAAGTTGTTTTACTTTCTTTAAAAGATTGATTTTACTTTCTTTGTCATTTTTTGCTGGAACAGTTGTGATGTTGGCTGTATTTTCTCACAGCCTCGGCCAGCAGAAGATGCTGTTCTTAGAGCTCGGCTCTCTGCAGCCACTGTACATAAACAAACACGACCACGACGGTCTGACCAATCACACAAAGCTCGATGTGTGGAGGTGTGAGAACTAACTCTGACTGGGGGGGACATACACAAGACGGGGTCTCAGCAGGTGGTCCGAGGAGCAAACTATGCAATTTTCATAACTCACCTGTGTAAACGAGATGCCAGAATGGGCCTTCTTATTGACTGTAAGTCAGACCTTAGAGTGAATGTACCTCTACAAAGTGCAGAGATGCAGTTTGACAGTACTCATAGAATAAATTAAAGTAAAGTTAAATGCTAAGTCACTGTTTGCTATTTAACAGTAATTCCTCTCTAATTACTGGCATGTAATTAGCTGGTAGCATTTTTCAGTGTTTGGAATGTGTCAGAAAATCTCTGTCAGACTCATCACGAGGGTCAGGATTCTCTGCTGCAGCTCTGAAAATCAGACAGTCCTTAAATGTTTTCCTAACAACCGTCCCATCTCTGTGGTTTTTAAACCTGGGAGACGTTGATGCTTTATTATCGCCCGTTGCCAAAAGGTGATGGTGGATGAGAATGATTTGCTTGTGTCTGTCTGTCTGCAAAGTATCTCAAGAGCCACTGAAGGAATTATAACAAACAATACTAGGAAATAATCATTTGATGTACAACTACAACTGATAAACTTTGAAGCCAACCCAATAAAAAATGGCCACCACAGCCAACTGACTTTGAAAAACATCCATAATTGTCTTATTTTATTCACTTTCACATATATTGTGCTAAAGTTTGCAGTGGTTGTAGCTGAGAGTCACTCCCAACACATAATCCAAGAGCTACGTGTTCCAAGGTCTGTCAGCAAAATATCTCCTGAACCACCGAGCAAATTTTAATGACTTTCAGAAAATGATCACTGTCAACAACTGATTGGAGTCAATCCAGTTCAAGATGGCTGCCGAGGCTAATCAAGATAATAACACGACAACTAAAAACTGTTCGATGCCCAGATACTGACCTGAGTGTGACATCTTGTGTATTTACCTTTTACTTTCTATTTTATGTCAGGTTACTTTTGTTTTGCGTTTTATTTACCATCCTGTTTGTTTAACAGTTTGGTTGTTTTAAGGGTTTTAAGTAAAGCTGGTTTGTCGTCTGACTTTTACGTTGACAAAAACATTTTTGCGGATCACCTTCTTTTGTCCTTCAGCCGTAAAACATTTATTTCCTGAGTCAGCACACAGACCATGTTTGTTCTCCCCTCCTATTTCGATATTCTCTCTTCTTTTCTTTCAGATTCTCTCCATTCAGAGCCAGAGGTTTCCTGAATCTCTAACGTTCATGGTAAAAAAAAGGACAAAACAAAAATAAAGGCAGAATGTCTGAAACACTGAGAACAGCTCCAGCGTTGTTAGGAAATGTCACAACCGTTTGTATTCCTTTAAACACAGCAGCAGATATTTTTCACTTTTCCTCCGATCAGCAGCCTGACTGAAGGTTCGGTTAGTTTTCACCTCGGACTGTGGGGAAAATGGGATTGAGCATTTAGGAACTTTGGACTTTTTGTCCTCGCACATTCCATTACAGGACGGCCAAGTTTCCTCAACCTGCCTGTGTACACACACACACACACACACACACACACTCCCTGCTGGGAGACGACAAAAGGTAGGACTACAAGCAGAAGAAAAAGTGAACTCCAGCTTTTTTTTTCTCCTCCCCCTTCACATTTTTCTGTCCTCGGGCACCCTCCACCCCCGCCTCAGATGAAGTCCTGGTAAAACACTCAAATACTAAAGCCAGGAGAGGACAAACACTAAGGGAAGCTGTGATTTCCCACCAACACACTCACCAGAAAGTTCATTTTGTCCCTGCAGCACGGAGACGGACGTTGGAACTCCAGGACAAGGTTGTAAGTCAGTCCCTGTGAGACACTTAGATCCAAGCCCCGACAGCTCCTCAAAAACTCCTCAAACTCTCCTCCTCCCTCCTTCCTTCCTATGTCCCTTGGTTGTTGCCTTTGTCCTGTCTTGTTTTCAGCAGTTATCCAGATCCCGACACATTCTGACACTTCCTGATCTTACACAAGAATGAGACCGCTGCATGGCCCATTTACCAGAACCCTGCTGCCCCGTCTTCCTCCCCTGGTCCCTCTCACCCTCCTGCCAAAGGAAAAGAGGGAGGAGTGTGTAACCTGACATGTCACTTCCTGTGGGATCCAGTCTGACCATTTGCCCTCCCACTGTCCCCTCCAGCCCGTCTCTCTCTCCCCCCCTGGCTGTTAGAGGCTGTTGGTGCTGTGGAACAGACAGGTTCCACAGATTTATGTTCTTTAAACAAAGACTGTAAAGTGCTGCTGCAAACAAACTACAAAATAAAAAGTGGCTCAGCGGACAGGTGATGGGTTTGATGAGGAACAAACTAAAAGACTTCTATAAAAAACAGAAAACGGTCCACCTGCAAAACCAAATAAAACCATACAGGTCCTGATATTTTTATTATTATTACACTTTGTATAACCAGGCCCATCCCGTGATGTAATCATGTTTTTGGACTCTGGGAGGAAACTGGCATACCTGGAGAAAAGACTCCAGACTCAAACAAACTGAAACAGAGGACTCAGAGTAGAAGAACCAGACTCAGGACTGAAACAGAAGACTCAGAGTAGAAGAACCAGACTCAGGACTGAAACAGAAGACTCAGAGTAGAAGAACCAGACTCAGGA
>JAVKLF010000011.1:156825-170850 GCA_034783495.1 Millerichthys robustus | reverse complement strand
AGACACAGCTTGGGAAACAACAACAGGTGAGGAGCAGACACAATTAGACATAGACAGACACTTAGACAGGGACACAGACTATAACAATTTAGGTTTAACAAAGCTAACATCTTCAGTTGTGTGTAGACCTGGTGCTAATTAGCATGTTAGTCTTAAACTACACAACGTGACGATTACAACATTCAGCGTTCCATTTCGAAATACTAAAATGTAAACTTCAACATTTACCTTCAGCATTTACATTTTCTTGAACATTTAAATTGAACATTTAGTAGCTAGATGTAAGAACAGTGAACTAAATAACAATAAAATGTTAGTGGAATTCTTTTACTAGGATTTTACACACAGAAAGTGAGCTAAATAACGTAAATGTGTTGGTGACATCTTTTAACATTGTATTTTACACTCGGTGCCCCTTATAGATGTAAACACACATCAGTGGGCTCACATGAGGAGCACAGACCGCTGTCTAAGAGACACTTTCAGAAGAAAACTGTCAGATCAGCAGATTAACTCAGAACCACTCACCTGTTCCTCAGGTGCAGACAACATGTTCAGAAATGGCTGAAGTTGAGATTAATTTGTGGAACAACATCAGCTGTGGCTGCTGGGTGACGTCACCACAAGAAGAACTGGGAGGCAGCCTGTTAGGGAGAATCATCATCATCATCATCATCAAGAACTTTATTTATAAAGCTCTTTAACACCAGCCAAAGCTGAAACAAAGTGCTGAACATCAAAGATAAACAGAACAATGAAAAC
The DNA here is from genome assembly GCA_034783495.1 of Millerichthys robustus. Lineage (NCBI taxonomy): Eukaryota > Metazoa > Chordata > Actinopteri > Cyprinodontiformes > Rivulidae > Millerichthys > Millerichthys robustus. The sequence continues at coordinate 170,088 of JAVKLF010000011.1, read as the reverse complement.
TAAAAACAGTAAAATAAGACAAAGCAAAAACTGATCAAATATTAAAAGAAGGTAAAGGAGCCAGTGTAGGGGCCTCCCATAGGGGCCCCAAATCACACAGACCCGAGCAGCTGAATCTCATGAATTCATGATAAAATGATAAAACCCTTTAAATCGTGCACGTGCTGCGACTCCTTTCTTCACATCAACTATTTATTAAATAGTTCCAACAAACTCACAAGTCCCTCTGTGTTTACAGAAACTTATTGGAAAGGTGGAAATGGAAACATCTCAGCAGCGTCACGCGCGCGCGCACACGCAGAACAGCATGATGCAGGTAAATAACCACACTCAGGTGACGCAGAGCCACACCCTCCTGCAGCACGAGCTGAAGTGTTTCATGGAAATAAATATTTATTTAATGGTTTTTGAACTGATTTACTCTGATGTTAGATTTAATGAACAAATAAAGATGCTGGTTGTCGTTTAACTAAACTAGAATGATAAGAAAAGTTGAACTTTGTTACGTTTTCCCAGCCTGTTTCACCTGAGGGAAGTCTCTGAAGACAGGAGGTCCAAACGAGGCTGATCCTGGACCGGTTCTTTGATCTTCTAGCGTTTTTATTTTCGACAAATGTGTCGTCATCATAGAAAATGGAGATGGTCAACTTTCAGTAAAACCCAACCAGATGAGGGTCCCACAGTAAACAACCAGGTCAACCGACGCGCGCACGCGCGCTCCCGCTCCTGCCAGCTGTCACTCAGAGGTGAGAATGTCACCCGACCTGTAAACACGAAGCAGCAGCAGGGATTCATGTTCGATTTGTTCATCAGAACCTTTAAACTTTAATTCTACAGTTGGAGATGTCAGACATGTTTGTTTGTTTTTAAACAAATAAAAACACGTTGATTTTATTGACTAATATGTGTTTTAGGTCTCCATGTTTGCTCCCCGCAGGTGAGGCGCGTGTCCACACCTTGCCCGTCAGGTTCTCCTCTGCCTGGATCCAGCTCCTGCAGCCCGGCGGTGGGAGATCCTTCCTGCTCCCACGGGTGGAGAGGACCCGAAGAACCGCCGCGGGTTTCTTTTGCTGGTTCGACCTGGTTTTCCACTGGAGTCAGAGCTGAGGGCAGGGATTAACAAAATCGGAGTTCCTCTCTGTGCGTCCCGCCTCCCACTCTGCTTCCTTTTTGTGTGTGAACCAGAAGAATCCTTCAGAGCTTCGGACAGAATGACAGGAGAACTGAAGGACGGAACCGAGGAGGTACGGCTCTCTGCTTTTTCTTCAAAACTTTCACTGTCTGCCTTCGGTGGAGATGATTCTTTCTCCTGAACGCTTTTCCAACCTGTGCAGAGGGACTTTTAGGACACGTTGATCTCCTAACACTTTACGCATTACTTCTTATTTTAGTATCCATTCAGCTTTTAACTTTGGTCATAAATTACCCAAAACGTTTTACAATAAAACTCCAGGCTTATGGGGAAAAGAGAACATAAGTGACAAATGAAGAGAGGAGCGTCTTTACGCGCAGAGAAACACGGAAATCCAACATGTGTTTGTATATTTTATCACATGCACGAGCCACCTGGTGAGCAGGAAGAGATAAGCCATGTTTGTTTATAACAGAATGTACTCAAGCGGAATCAACTCACTGATAATATTTAGATATTTTTATTGTGCGCTTTTACGCATTCCTGGGTGTTTCCAAACTCGCAGGTAGATTCCAGCCCACAGTGGGAGCAGCTCAGGATGTTGAGTTTCAGTCTGGGGGGGTGAGGACCCCTTGCGGCTGAACTCAGGGGTGTGGTGCTTCAGTTTTCTCTTCATCTGAAACCCATCCCTGTTTTTGTGGGGCAGGCTAGTTAAGTTCTCAGCTCCAGTCTCGCTCCCCTGCTCAGCGCGCTGCGCACGGTTCTCTCTCCTCTTCCTCCTCCTCCTCACCACTCTCTCCGTCTCTCCCCACCTCTCCGTGGTCCTCGCAGGAGTTTCCGCATTCACCGTTCATCCGAAAGCAGGGGAACATTTACAAACCCAACAACAAAGACATGGACAACGACAGCCTGAACGAGAAGGCGATGGAGGATGTCCACACCAAGGAGATCGATCTGGTCAACCGGGACCCGAAGCGCATCAACGACGACGTTGTCAAGGTAGGAGCAACTCTTCCACACAAAGTGGACTTAAAGTGGTTTTGTTGTAATTCTATTTACTTATTGTTGTTGCATAGAAACGGTTGTGAGTTATAAAGAGTGTGTGAGTTGAGGTGCTGTCAGGCTGCAGCAGGCTGTGCTGCCCCCTACTCTTTCCCCTATTAGGAAGAAGTTGTGCAGATGTAGTAAAGCTGAACGAGTCCTCATCCTGGCTCATCTTTTCCGTGCGCGGGGTCTGAAGAACGTGACAGTCCCGACTCTGCACCAAGATCAGGAGGAAACATTACGAATTTCCTGTTGTTGGTGAACACGTTTCCCACAGCTTCTCTGTTCGGAGGGGAAAACTGAATTCCTTCAATAAGAGAGCATGTTGTTTCATTTGTGCTGAGGAGGAGAGGGGGGCACCTGACGCGCCTCATGTTGGAGGGGAGCAGCAGCTGGCTGAGACCCCACCCCACCCACCTATCTTCAGCTGGGGGCAGGTTAGAGCTCTCTGCAGGAGGGGGAGGGGGGCACCTGACGCGCCTCATGTTGGAGGGGAGCAGCAGCTGGCTGAGACCCCACCCCACCCACCCATCTTCAGCTGGGGGCAGGTTAGAGCTCTCTGCAGGAGGGGGAGGGGGGCACCTGACGCGCCTCATTTTGGAGGGGAGCAGCAGATGGCTGAGACCTCACCCCACCCACCCACCTCCAGCTGGGGGCAGGTTAGAGCTCTCTGCAGGAGGGGGGGCGGGGGGCAGAGCTGTGAAATGCCTGAACTGAGCTGCACCTTGTCCAAACAGGGAAACACCCAAGTAGCTGCTCAGTCTGAGGGGATCCCCCCCACCCCACCCCCTCAGTGCATGCCTGAGCAGCAGATGTGTGTCTCTGTGCCCTGTGGTTAGTTACTGTTGTTTACCTCAGAAGAACTCTGATCTGACAATCCTGGACGTTTGAAAACGAAGCTGTTACTTGAAGACGTGTAATAAATACAAATTAAAAATAAAAAACATCTGGAGTACCCCCCACCCCCCAGAAGTTGTAATTCTAATTCAGAAGACCTGCAGTTCCCGACCCACCCTGACCTCAAACTCCAATGTTTCTGCATTTACACATGAATTTGTGGCGAGAAACCTTTTATTTTAACTTCTGTCAGTTTGTGTCTCAGTAAGTCAGTCGCACACATCCAGCCTCTGCTCTGTTTTATTAATTAAAATGCTGCTTAGCTTTGTAATGGGTTGTTTACTGAGCAACAATTAGTTAATCCTTCGTATCGGAACTGAATGCTTTCCATTCGAACTGAGAAGTCTGAGAAAAAACTGGACTGAGATTTAACTGGAACGTCCCCAAAAGTCAATGTTGGAGTTGAAGTAATGATAGCTGCAGTCATAAACTTTCTTTTTGACGTCTGTCTGTTTTTATCTCATTAAATCAGACCCACACATATTAAATATTACCTGAGTGTGGAAGCATGTTACTACAGTGTTTGATGAGACAGAAGACAGAGAAAAACTGGTATTAGCTTGTAATGCTAACAATAATTAGCCAGGTTACACAGTTAGTGTGGTGTCATTTAAATTCTGTGGAAAACGGAACGCAGCAAGTCAGAATTCAGAGTTCATTCCAGTTTAATTTTTCTGACTCAAATAGAAAGCATTGTAACCCTGAATGTGACAGGATTTCCTCCATCATCAGCTTTGTTTCCATAAACAAAATGTTGTTTCATTCAGTATGAAATAACCTTTGAGGCGTTTTCAGAAACACCAAATGATCTGATCTCTTGAAGTTTGTAGTTACATCTTCTCACATGAAATGTGCTTCTTAAAATTCACATTTGCTTTAATTTAAGGGAGACGTTTGTGGTTTTTGACATAATGCTTTGTTTTGTTTAAAAATAAAGAAAACAAAGAGTCTGCTGACCAAATGCTTTTGCTCAAACTAAACTTTTCCTTTAGTCTCCCATCCAACTCTCCCTCATTGTGACGGTGAGTCAGACTCTCCCTGCAGTCTCAGAATAGAAAGCAGCTTTGTGCTCGCCCCGCCCCCTTTAATCCAGTCAACAGGCTGCCAGTGGAACAATCTGACATTACATAAACTGTAAAAAATCACAAAAACCTCCTGTTGCTGGAGGGAGGAATCTCAGGATACGTTTCAGGTGTGACCAATGCTGGAACAGTTTTGCACTCCTGAGAGGAACTGAATGATCCTCAGAATTTAAAGGTGCTCTCTGCCTCCCCCTGGGCCTCAGCGGCGGTACTGCAGAGCGGCTGCAGCTCGGAGGTGCTGTGAGGTCACGAAGCAGCTCTGCCAAGTGGAGGCGTGCGTTTGGTGCCGCGACCAACTGCACGAGCAGGGAATCCCTTACACACACACACACACACGCACGCACGCACGCACGCACGCACACACACAGTGTCTTTCTGTCTGATGATTGGTTCCCCTGAAGCTGCAACAGCTGGTCTCAATCAGCTGACCACATCAAACAGCTTCCACGACTCCCATCTATGTTGGGACAGCCTCACAAAACTCTTTTTTTAAATTCTTTTTCCTCTGGAGAATCTGGGAGTCTTTTTATAGCCCGGGGTGGGGCTGGGGGGTTTATGGGGGGTGGGGGGGTTCTGCGAGCATTCACTGGAGAAAGGATTGGAGAGGCGGCTGTGAGAAGTTTAAGCTCCAGCAGCCGAACCCAAAGCCCAGCAGGTCAAACTGATGAGAAAGGATTTACACCAGTGAGTGAAAACGCTCCAGCTCCTGCATTAAAGGTTCAGACAATTTGAAGAGGCTTTCTGTGTAAAAGTTCAGAATAAATATTTTACCTCGCTCTCTCTGAGGCATATTAGGACTGGATTGATAAGTTTAGGGCTATAGTCTAAGTAGAGTTAATTGCTGCCGTCTTACAACAACTTTATAATTTCATAGCTGTTGATTCTATAAACATTTACACTTCCTTTACTTTTACAAAGTTATTTACACAGAACTGTGTAAAAGTGAGATGTAGCACTTCCAGGACATCCAGGGGTCAGGTCCACCCTCTAATGCAAAATAATTTGTAATGTAAAGAATAAAAATCTAAAAATCTGCAGCTGCCAGGAAACTGTTCAGACTGTAAATCAGCAGCAATACGCTTCAAAAGTTGGTTTGTTCAGATGAGCCATTTTTAGCTTGTCAGTACGATGGACCAACAACCAAAGCAGATTATTAAAGCAGCGGTTTATAGAACTTCATATTGGTTCATAAAAATACTATAGTGTAAAGCTTTACACCACATTAAGTTTGCATTTCACGGTTATTTTTGCAGAATCAACATTTTGGAAATTGATTTTTTTTTTAAGATGGCAGCGTTCCACTTTAGTCTTGGCTGCATTCAGACTAGCTGTTAGCTCATCAGTCCTGCAGCTTCTTATTCTTCTTCTCTTAAATCCGTTGCTCAAACAGCTATCTAAAGCAGGTAAGATATTGATTGTTAAGAAACGTTACACAGGTGCCATCTTCAAAATGACGGAATTACTTTTTAAGGATGATTGATTTTTTTATTGGGACCAGCAGCGCCTCTGAGTTTAAACATCTTTAAAAATGTTTCTTTTTTTTCTAATGGTGCAGTTGTTCCTGACTTTTCAGATTTTTAAATTCTAAACATTTGTCCAACTCAGAAAAGAAGGCAGTAATGGAAAGTTTAAAAGCTGTTGGATTTGTCTTCAAGTGCTGTGAAGTGTCATAAAATGTTTGCAAAGGATTTGTTGGATCATAGATGACATTTAAAGATCACCCAAACGTTGAATAAATTTGCTACAATGTTCATTTATAATATTTCATAAATCAGTGGACAGAGTCAACACAAGCAGTACATCAAGCCCTGACAGACCTTCAGGTCTTTGGTTAGTTGCAGGTTTTTGGTTTCTTTTCAGCTCAAAGTCCACCTCTTCTCTCTAATCTCCAGAATCAAACCAAATATTTACTCCTACCCGGACCACCGGGACCCTTTTACAGACAAAAGAAGCGGTGAATCACGTCTGTCTCCTTCAGGAACTCATTTCGTCTGGTCAAGTCTGACAGCCTGAAGATAGAGCTCTGGAAATAGCACTTGGCCTTATTTACTCAATAATACAGTCGCCCTGGCAACGGGTCATGTGCTGACCACCAGACCCTGTTGTTTCACATCAAACCTCCTGCCGGACTGCACCCATCCACCATCCAAGAGAAAATCTTTCTTTTTAAAAAAAAAAACTCCTCACATCTCCAAAGGCACTCCACTGCTGAGCAAACTGGAAACGTTTTGTGTCCTTTACACATTTGAACCAAAGATTTATTTTACAGTTGTGTTAAAATAATGAAAATCCCATTGAATGGGAGCTGATTTACTGCCCGTCCAACCGCGTGGATGTTCCCGGTGAAACGGCACAAACAACAACAGTCCAGCAGCGAACGGCCTCCGCCTCCCTGCTGTGGTTGAGTTTGTGCCTCTCTGCCCTCGGCCTCTCATTTAGACCCAATCAAAGCTGTGGAAAGTGGCGTCGAGTTGGTCCACTTTAAGATTTGTAGCAGTGGAAAAATGAAACGAAGGTTTTGTGGCTGCGCTCTGAGAGGGAGGCTCTGTGCTGCTGCTGCACAGAGGCAAAGATTCAGGAGCTGCTGTCTGAGAAGTCAAATGGAATACAAGAGGCCAAAACAAGTCCCTGAGAAACATGACAAACCTTCAGAAACTGTTCAAACGTCAACTTGAAAATGGGGCTTCTTGGAAAGAAAAGAAGAAGAAATTAGAAACTTTGGGTGATAAATAGGGTTCACTTCTAAAGAACGTTTCAGGGAAATAAAAATAGTTAACGTAATCTCAGACGCATCAGCGGGATGGATGTCAGTTAGTGAGCATCACGTCACTCAAATGATAAATCGTCATGATTGAGGCACTTTATTCTTCCGTTTCTCAGCAGGACACTGGGTATTATCTGGATGAATTACTGATATTACAGCCATTAGTCCCCAGCAGCCCAACGGTTCTGTTTGACACGATCCGGTCTCCATGGAACTGGAAAATAAACACTGACTCTGCGCTCAGAAGCCAGTGAAGATGGGAGGCAGCGGTGGGGGCAGAGGAAGCACTTTGGTGCTACTTTTTTATTCCCTTACAGACACAACCCCTCCGGCTGATTTGCAGAAAGCGCAGCAGATTCCAGAGATATGTGAAGAAATACGGGCAGATGTTGGACTGCGTACCAGCCTCTGCACGGACAGATAAATCTTGTGAGGAATCCCACCCTACAAGTCAGCAGAACTGGCATTTGAACAAGGAGGGAAACGGCTGATTTATGTGAACATAATGAGCTGAGACTGTGGAGTTTGTGCAACGGTCTTATTTGCACCAGATCAGGACTGTGGAGACACATTTCTGTCAGAGGTGGAAGACAGTCAGAGCTGCTTCTTTGACGTTTTGCAATCTCCAGTAAAACAACCAGCTCTTTATACTGAACTAGAACAACATCTATTTTTCTGATTATTCTATTTTGCAGTGTTTTAGGACGTTAGTGAAATCCCCAGAAGCTAATCACTAGGTGCTCATCTAAAACTGAATACCTTTGGAGCCAACCCAGTTCCAGATGGCTGACACAGTTATTGACCTGAGCAAACCCAAACCTTTGAGTCCGTTTTACAGATACTTCACTTAGATTTGGTGTGAAAGTAGCAGAAAGTCATTCCCAACACGTACTCTGCACACTAACCAAACATCAGCGGGCGATATGCATTCCTTCAAAGAATGCTGCTTTTTTTTGCTTGTTGACAGCTTTGGATGTTAGAAGTAAGATTTTAAATTTGACAAGAAGCCGATGGAGAGAAGCTAAAACTGGAGAAACATGATCTCACATCAGAACTCTAGCTGCAGCGTTTTGGATCAACTGAAAACTTTTAAAGAGGTTTTTAGACACCCAGCTGGAGGCCAAATTAATGTCGTCCAGAGGAAGTGAAAGACTGCAGAGTTTATTTCTAAGATCCTCAGGTCCAAAAACCAGAACCTCTGTCTGTCTGAGATCAGAAGGAGAAAATTAAGAGTCATCCAGGTTTTTATGTTTTTAAGAGATGTTTGTAATTGAACTGAACTGGGTTTTATAGATAAATATAACTGAGTAAATTTATCCCATGTTGTTTAATAACTTTACCTGATGGAAGCAGATATAACGTAAAGAGGATTGTTCCAAGAACTGAACCCTGAGGAACTCCATGACTAACTCCGGTGTAAGAAGATTCATTATTAACATTTACGAACTGGAATCCATCAAATAAATACGACTTTAGCCAAATTAGAGACGTTCCTGTAATCCATCCAGTTCAAGCCTCTGTAAGAGAATATTGGGATTAATCTGATTCAGTAATCTAATGGCCGACATTGTTTTGGTTTCTTTCCTGTTTTTCAGGTGGAATTTGAGGATATCATCGCAGAGCCCGCAGGGACCTACAGCTTCGACGGTATATGGAAAGCCAGCTTCACCACCTTCACCGTCACCAAGTATTGGTGCTACCGGCTGCTGACGGCGCTGGTCGGCATCCCGTTGGCACTGATCTGGGGAATCTTCTTCGCCATCTTGTCCTTTGTGCACATCTGGGCCGTGGTGCCGTGCATCAAGAGCTACATGATCGAGACCCACTGCATCAGCCGCGTCTTCTCCATCTGCGTGCACACCTTCTTCGACCCTCTGTTCGAGGCCATGGGCAAGTGCTTCAGCAGCATCCGAATCCGCGTGTCCAAGGAGGTGTAGCGTTCACAAAACAGGAGCGAAAAGGAGGATTCAAGGAAATTCAGGAGGGGAAAAGGGTGGGCTGGATCATCACCGGAGGAGGCGACAGACCTCTGGAAAACGAGAGGGTGAGGGATGTTTGGAGGGGTGTGGCCTCGTGGCACCTGATGCCACATTCTTTCACATTTTCCCTCCACTGATGTCATAACCAAATGGGTGGGCACTGAAAAATCAAAGTGGTTATTCTTTTGGGGTTTTAGTAGTTTTGTTTTTCACCTTTCTTTTAAGCCTCGCTGTCCTCAAAGCAAGAAGCCAAACTTTATATTGTGTTGTTATTTTTACAGACCTTCTGTGTAGAGTCAAACACGGGAGGGACGGGGGTGGTGGTGGGGGGGTCAGGGGTACGGCTGGTTGTTTCTTGGGGCAGGGCAGGGGTACCAGTGCTGCTGCCATTTTCTGTTTGACTCAGCAACCGACCGCACGCTCCGTGCTGCAACAACACCCGCCCCTCCTGCTGCCCCCTCACGTGACCAGCCCCCCCACCTCCTGTTCCCCCACAGTCTGACACACTGAACCTGCCTTCCTCATGGTGCTCTCCTGAACCCCCACCCATCGCACCGCCGCACGGCGCAGAAAGCCATCTCCTCTACACCAGCATCAAACTTGGCTCTTCACTGCAGACTTTGTTTCCACTTTGCTTTCACATCTACAGAAATGTGTGACTGAAAAACATGTTATTTTATTTTTTTCACACCATCACAGCTCCACGGTGAATTCCATCGACGACACTATGAACTCGCCATTGGTTTGATACCCCGAGTGTGCAGCATGGGTGTTTCTGCAGAAAACAATGGCTCTGTTCCAATGCATTAACCTTTGGGAAAGGGTTGTCAGCTGAGAGCAAAACCCAACATCTACTTTGTTGCATTTGCAGAGATGTTTGACTTCAAATCGACCTTACAGCGTGCAATAACCAGCCTGTGTGGCAGAGATGCACCCAAGGGAGGGGGCAGAGGGGCTCGAGACCGCCTCCCTTCTTGTAATAGAGTTCTAAATGCACCTCTCTGTTAGCAAAATATCTTGTGAACCACTTGACAGATTTCAATGAATCTCCCATGAGTAGACCTAAAGCAGAATGTGATTGTGGAACCTTCCTAACTGCAGCGTTTTCAAATAACCTCAATGTGACACCAGCAGGATTAAAGTGAAACTCTGTTATGGCTCTTAGTTTTGGGGTGACTCCACCCCCACCCCCACCCCAGCCCCTGCTGTGTGGGTATCTGTACACACTGTGGTACTTCCACAGGTTAATGCATCGGAACCAAGATAATGTGAGCTGAAATATGTGATTTTGGATTTGTTTTTTATTTGTTTGACTTTATTCTGCAGCCTTTTTTGTCTTCTCAGTATTTTGTCTGTGGATTGTGAGAGAAGCATCGCCCCGAGCTCTCCCACTCCCACAGACGGGCTGATAGAGTTTACTGAGACACTAAGCTCGCTTAGCTTAGCTTAATATCACAGCACCTGGTTCTTGAAAAAAAGATATAAGCTCTGAAGGTGATTATTTTTTGTAAGAATTGTTTCTTTCTTGCTTGCTTTTACTGTACAATATCCTGCTGTGCACATTAAAATCAATTATAACCTGTTGTTTACTGGTTTGTTTATTTGTATCAGGACCCATTTTATTCCTGGACAGATGAAGTAAAAACTCAACAGTGGAGGTTTTGTTCTTTTTTTCTTGTGATGTTGAGTCATAGCAAATCTAATTTCGTCACGATTCATGTCGGGGACTAGTTTCCTTCATGTGCGTCACAGCTACCAGAAAGAGTTTGCATTTAAAAAGCCCAGAAGAACAAATCTGTAACAAATAAAAACACATTTCCAGCAGAGGAAACTCATTATTCGTACCTACGTTTGTCTCAGAAAGCTCTCATTCTTGGAGCGTTGCTCATTCCGTTTTTTTTTTTCTAGCCTGGCATAATATTTCCTTGGTAACTGGAAAACAAATAAAACTATTGAGCAATGCTCATGGGACTGGAGCGCGTTAACTGTGCTCAGATTGATTCACACCAAGAGCAGGCGCGTGATTCTTCAGCTGCGGGCAAATCTTCGTTCTAATTATACACTTTTCCCATCAGTAAGTAATATAAAGAATGACGTGAAGTTTGCTTCATAATAGCTGAAGGGATTCAGATTTCAGAACTTGGCTGCAGAGATGCCGTTCAGCCGCAGACAACATTTGAACTGATTCCCAAATAAGATGTTTATGAAGAAATCTGTCTCCTTTCACCCAAACTCAGCAAATGAGGCGTTGGGGGTGGTGGCAACGAGTTTTCTAACAGCACTACTTCGAAAAAGAACATCTAATAAAATTTCTAAGTACACTCAGTCTTTTGTTCATACTCCGTAGAGAACCCTGGAAAACAACATTTATCTCAGTTATTAACTTTACATCAGGGACGCCCAAAACTCTTTTCCCAAGTGGGCCAAACAGAAAATCAGTCCGACGGCTGCGGGTTAAACGCAATAATATTTCACATGAAATTTAAATAGTAAAAGTCCTTTTGTTGTTTTATGAGCAGCCGGTGCAGCGGCTCGTGTTTGTTTGTTATTTTGTCGTACGCTTGGAGAAAGTGACTCTCAGGCAGCAAAGGCTCATGGGGCATTTTCCATAAATTGATGAAATATGAGTATTTGTGGTTTTATAAATTGTGCAAATCTACATGTCCAATTTAATCTAATCTAATAGTTACTTTTAGTTACTTATATTTCATGTTTAACCCTAATATTATTCACAGGTAAGGTAAGCTCCATGAGTGAAGACTTTCTGCACTACAGCCCCTTATAGAGTCAGTGGGTCGACACAGTGTTTCATAAATAGTGTTTCTATGCAGGACAACAGGAATAATATAATAAAAACTTGTAAAAAGGGCAACTATTTGTGGGCCAAATCAGATGGCTTGGCGGGCCATTTTTGGCCCGCGGGCCCCACTTTGGGCACCTCTGATTAACATGATGCATTGAACAAATTGAGAAAGCTTTAAAATATTCACATTCTGTATATTTGTCATGTTTTCATTCAGGTTTCTGTTGCACCTTTAGGAATATTCATTTTTTGTCTGTTTCTGTCACTATTTTTGATTTTGCCAACGTTGAGATTTTAGAGTACCGTAAAGCTTTGTACCTCGGTTCTGTTAACGCAGAAACACTTAGAGTCAAGGAAAGTTCAACTTTAAACAGCTAAACTGGCTTTTTTAGCTTCTATTCAGCTTTAACATTTCCTTTAGAGCCTCTTTTCTGTTTGTTTCATGAATATGTTGGCATTTTGTCAGTTAGATTAAGACAAAAGGAGGTCACAAATAGTATTTGGGTTTAACAGAAAAAAGTAGGTGTTTGTTGAAATTTTGGACAGCAGTTTTTATGGCATTATTCAACATTTCATCAGACATTTACTTCATATTGTATCCCACAGTGTGTCTGAGCATCACTTTTTACACATTTTCTAAACATAAAGTGTATATATGTGTCTTTAAAAAGAGTCTCAGTTAGGGAAAAGCGGTTTGTTTTATTCAAAGGAATAATATTTATGATCCAGATGGGAAGAAAATTTGGGGAGTTGGCTTTAAAGTGCTCATAAATCAGTCTCCTGTAATAATAACTTGTTTAAAGTAGAAACCCGCCCTGAGGGATTCCTGCTCAGAAACAAAACAACTTTTTAAAATGGAAAAAAAATAAAAATCTTTTGTAAACAGGTGCTCCATGAGCAGGAGGTAGCTCTCTCCAAACAGAACATTTTTATCATCATTCATTTTTATTGGATCAAAACATGGTTTGACTGTATTCATATTTATATTTGTTCATTTGTGTCATTTTGTGAACTCCTACTTTCTGCCTGTTGCATTCTGGGTAACTCTCCTTTGTCTCGTCGGTATGTAATAAATCGATTGGCTCATAATCAAACGGGCTCTTACAACTCAACACCACCCCCTGGTGGACAAGCTTCAGATTGCACGTCCATTACCAGGGCCCACTTTGGGATAACTGAGTACTAAAACATCCCAACAAATATAGTATTTTGTAACAATCTGGGGATTTTAACCTGCAATCTCCAGATGACAGGGTTACCTAACCCCTGCTCCACCCCTCACATCGTGTTTTCATTATATAACACAAACACAAAAGGATTCTGTGACCAGAACAAGACAGAAAGCTGAATCACAGGACTGGTCCATCCAGGGAGTCAAATGTCCCCTGAGAGCCCACCTGATGGCAGTGTTGGAGAACCTGCAGCTCCTGTGGGCTGTTACCATGCAGAGAGGCCACAGGAACCTGGTCTGGTCCCGTTTGGATGGACGTGTCTTTGCTGTCCAAGCCACACAGATGAGTCTTTGTGAGACCTGAGCTTCAGGGGGTGGAATGGTGGATCAG
>JAVKLF010000011.1:49744-67449 GCA_034783495.1 Millerichthys robustus | reverse complement strand
GGATCCCCTCAACACCTTGGCTGCGCCTAGAAATTCTGTCCATAAAAGTAATGAACAGAATCGGTGACAAAGGGCAGGAAGGAAAATAATAATAATACATCAAACTTATAAAGCGCTCTTTTGGACACTTGAAGATGCATTACATTGATGGTGATAAGCTACATTGTAGCCACAGCTGCCCTGGGGCAGACTGACAGAAGGGAGGCTGCTGACCACCAGCAGCAGGCAAGGCGGGTGAAGTGTCTCGCCCAAGGACACGACTGAGACGGACGGCACAGGGGATCAGTGAAGATCACCTTCCTAAAAGAATTCCAAAGGTCCAGTTTCATCCCAGACATCCAGATTACATGATGTTGAAAAGTTTTTAAAAAACGTTTGTCTAATGATGCCAAACATTGTTATTGACCTTAATTAAAAACTCATCGTGACGAGCTGTTCGGAGTCTGATATGATGTCTCTGACTTTGGAGCGTTGTTGTTTCTGACCCGACTCTGAGCTGGTCTGCACCAATAAAAGGGATGAATAATACGCAGTAAAATTACACGAAACGTAGAGAATGCCAGAGGGGGGAGGGGAAATACTTTTGCAAACCACTGTATATCAGAACTTAGAACTAATTTTAAAAAAAGAGATCCTGGTTTTCAACTGTCAAAAACAAGCATTATCTTTCCCCAAAAGATGAAAGTCTCTTTGTAAAACCCCACGTTACAGAGCAACCAACACAAGCCCGCAGCGTGTTTACATCAGGCTCGTCTCATCTTTCATCCCTCTGCTCTCAGTCTTTCACTCTGAGTCCAGGACGACCAGCCTCTCAGTGCCAGCTCATTACAACAACATCCACCGCAGACGCCTCTGATCTGCATGCTGGACTCTTCAAACGTCCACAATTGTACATTATTTCCATTTTTTAAAAACGCTGATGTCTGAAGTTTTTGCAGTCTGGGTAAGAAAACAGCAACCTAAACATTTTGATTCAGACCTGCAAGTCAGTCACTCCGCTCCTTTTTACTAATCCTCTATATCCCCCACCCCCACCCCGACTCGTGACCTGGGTGAGTCTGGGGGTCTGAGTGTCTGCTGTTGGAAATGACACACACTTTCAGTGAAAAACTCTTTTTTTTTCCTTTTTAAATGCACTTTTTGTGTCAGAGTTTTAAATTAGTAGCTATTATGTTAAGAAGCAAAAAAGTTAATTTGGTTAAATGTTGAAAATCACTGTATCTGTTAACTCCTGCACAGTCTGACAGAGTTTGACTCTCAGCTGCTGCCACAACAAGTTTTAGCTCATTATCTGTAAAACTAACAGAGTTTCGGCCCTTATTGTGAATGTTAATGTTGATTAGCTGTGGTGTTCGTCTTAAAGTGGACTGGCTTCAAAAGTGAACCAGTTTTCGAGTCTGAGTTTTAATAAAGTCCATCCAGTGGTTCATCAGATATTTTACTAACAGACAAATGCACATAAAGAATCAGGCTGATAAAATGTTACAATACTGCCCTCATTTTGCCTTTCAGTGCTGGGTGATAAAAAATGACAGATGTGACTCTTGAGTAAAAAAAGGAGCCATTGTTTTCTCCAGAAGTCATCAGGTGAGTCAGCAACATCAGTTAGATTCTGTTAGATGGATCACTGATCTGGAACACTCACACCTCAGCAGGACGTGGCACACGCAGACAAAACCGGGATCGACCCGATACCAACAGACGAATGTGAGCCTGAACGCCTCCTCTGAGGGTGCGTGTCCATCACTGAAAGGTTCTGGGTGAGTATCAGTGAAACAAACGCACCACCTTATCATCAGAGAAGGCAGCTAAAGCCAGGCAGCTGAAGCCAGTCTGACCTGCTGAGTCAGCATGAGCTCATTAAACTGTTAATGAGAAGCCAGGGAGGAAGATGGCACAGGGTGGTAGAGTACACCCACCTCACTGCAGGACCCCCCTGAACACAAGAACATCACAGATTAACTCTGTTTCTGTTGTGTTTAAGTTCTTGAGTAGTTAGCGCCCCCTGTTGGCCTACAGGAAACTTTCATTCACACTCACACCTACAGTTTAGGTTTAACAGTTAACCTAACATTCATGTTTTTGGTCTGAGGGAGACAACCAGGCGTTGGGAGACCATGTAAACTCCACACACAGAAAGAACCCAGACCAGGATTCGACCCTGCGAGCTGCTTCTCCTGCTACAGCTCTCTGATCCAACTCAACTCAAATTATTGCCTCTAAGTTCCAGCACCCAGTTTTTAAAGGCTGACATCTCGTACAGTGCTGTTACACACACTGTTTGTTTGCAGAATGCTTTTTACTTTTATCATTTTGGTCTAACAAGTAAAAATTAAATGCGCCTTTTTCCCCTGTAACATTTGAATTAGGAAAGCTCTGATACACATTTAGAACCAGATTCAAGATCAGTTTAAAAGTTAGTTTGTTTTTGCAAGAGATGCAAAGTTAAAACTCTGCCTTGACTCATCAGAAGAATCACTTTACAAGAACTCACACAAAAATGTACACGCTGTGAAAAGACGTGGTAATCAGTGGTGGGAGAGCTGGCTTTCTGAGGAATTCCAAGGGAGTGTGATCACAGTGGGCCTGGTGTTGAAAACCTTTCTGTGGCTTCGTGGGGCACCAAAGACCCAGAAGGCCAAACGGAGGCTAATCTCAGAGCAGTGCTACTGTGAATCAGTAGGTGTTCAAAACTATACACATTTAAATCCAAATGTTTGATCAAAAATCAATAGTAGGCCTGATCAGAATCCTCCCAGAAATCTGCTTTTATGACACATTTTTCACCGTTTGTCTGCAGTTTCAACTTTCAGCGCTGCACCTATTAAACTGACACGGTACCCCGGTCCAAACACAGACTCTGACTCCGTGGGCTTTGATGCGCTGCCAAGACGAGCTTCATCCCTCCGAGGTCCGAAGAACACAGAGCAGAGACACAATCGCTCAGCAAGGTGGAGCCAGAAGGAGACAAAGCTCTGACCCTTTTTCTATAACATTTCATCATTCTGTACATGTCGTAGATTTAGTTCCCTCTGTGGCTCCGGTGTGATCGTTGTGTCCGTGAGAACAGTGGAATAAGTATCCAAGGTGACTAATCAGAAGCTGAGAGTGATTCACAAAGCAGCCCTCTTTTTTATGCAGAGTAACTGGACTCTCCAGTGTCCTAACAATGGACGCACTGCGGGTCATTCAAGTTCTGAGGACAGTGTTGGGTTTTTGGTTTGATCTTGCGTGACTCATCATGCCCAGAAAAGAAGTTAATTTATTACTCAACCACTTGAGCTGAACATGGGCTCAGTAGATACTGACTGAGTGATGAAGATAATCAGCTGACTGCAAACCTTAAAATACAAAAGGCTAGGGTTAGTATTTGGGGGATTTGGCATGAAATAAAATGCAACAATAAGAAGAAACAAAATGTTTGATGGATCAAAAGGTTTAATGGTATTTAAGAACTCTGTTAAGAATTACAAATATAATTAAGTGGCGGGGGGTGGACTTGATAAATGTGATTTTCCCCCCAGCCTGTTACAGCTGAGCCCACCTACACACACACAGAGCAGCTCAGTTAGCATCACAAAAACACTTATTTACAAATGACAGATAAATATAAAAAGAGATGGAACTTCTATTTTATGTGTTCAAGTTGTGTCCCGGGGCGGCTCCAGAATGCTTTTCAGAGGGGTGACCACGTAGTGCTGGGGTGAGTCTTTGGGTGTGGCACGCCTAAATCCCAAAACAAAACAGATTTTCAGGAGTTTTAGAATGTTGTGCTAAATAAAACTGTCTCATTCAGTGCTGTAGTAGCAGAAGGAACACATGCAGTGAACACTGAGGTGTTGAACAAACCAGAGTTTTGGACTTTGGACTGCTCAAGGTGGGCACCTCTTGCTTTTATCACAGCTGTGCACACTCCTGCCATTCTCTCGTTCAGCTTCATGAGGTTCTGCGCGCCTGGACTGGTTTTCCAACAGTCTTGCAGGAGTTCCAAGGAATGCAAAGCGTGTGCTCAGCTCTGGTCAGAGGAAGGGGTGCCTGCGTTGTTTAGAACCTGGGACTTGGTTCTATTGGGTTAGCTGGTTCTTTACAGTGGTCCTTCACAGTCTGGAGGACTTCGATGTTGAGTTGCAGTGAAGGAAAAAGAGGAAAGGAGTGGGGACATTAAATGAGAAGGTGTGTTCAAACTCTTGAATGGTTGTGTAGAAGCAGAAGAAATAGTTTGAATCCTTTTGTTCAAGAAAGAAAAACTCCCAAAGGTTACTGCAATAACTTAACTTACTAAAATGTAAATGTAAACATTGGTTTGGTTCAACAGAATTATTCTAAAAAATTTAAATAAAATTGTCTTTCACAAAAAACAAAATTCTACCCTTAACTTCATACTTTTTACAGGTCCACAGGTGTTCTGTCCCACCTGTCCACAGGTGTTCTGTCCCACCTGTCCACAGGTGTTCTGTCCCACCAGTCCACAGGTGTTCTGTCCCACAAGTCCACAGGTGTTCTGTCCCACCTGTCCACACGTCTTGCATTAAGTCCACTTTGTCTAAAGAAACTCAGATTGTGTGTTCTGATCCTGATGGACCTAGAACCTTGGAAAGAAGGCTTCATGACATCTTTTGCTCTGTTTCTGGTGGTGTGAATAATCTTTTACACAGCTCTACATTTTGACTGAGAGGAATTCACAAGGAATTAAAACAATGAATATTTTTGGAACTGTTTTATGTCAGAAGCTCGAACCTGCAGCCTCGGGATTATGAGACCAAAGCACTGACCACTAACCTACACCAGCGGTGTCCAATCCTGGTCCTGGAGGGCCACCCTGCATGTTTTAGAGCTTTTCTTGGTTTGAATGAATGACTGATTACCATGCAGAGGCAACTTGAAGAGGTAATTCAGTTAAAGAGAAACAAGTGAAACAGGCAGGAAAGCAGCCCTCCAGGACCAGGACTGGACACCCCTGATGCATTCTGTGACCACACTGTGAAACATGTCTGCTTCTGGAAACAGTCTTAGCTCACCATCTAGTGGTGAAACGTGCAGCACACACAAGCGACAGAGCTGCCTCATCACAGGGCTGGTCTCGAACAAAACATGTCCTTTATGTACATTTTAGATTTTACAGAAGCTTTGTAATGCGGCTGTTGTCACTTTACAGATCAGATTAAGACACTCAAGTTCAGTTTTCACAGACGTATAAACCTAAATGTCCCAAATATCTACAACATCAATACACTTTTCAAGACTTATATTTAAAAAGAAGGAGGAACAAAGTTCAGGGTATAAAAAAGCAGACCGCAGCAGCTTGTATGAACATTTCAAATGCTTCTTGAGGTTGTTTTTAGAGTGTTACTTATGCCCAATCTCATGCAACATTACAATATCACATGTCTGTTGATGCTGGGAGTTGGAAAAATCGCTCAACTAGCCTACTACCAAGAAAAACTGAATTCAATATCTTTGAAATTGGCTGAATATTGGCCATTTTTGTATTCTAAATCCAGTTGGTCAACTTGAATTGGGTCGTCAAAAAGTTAATAAGTTACAGATGTACATTCCGTGATTACTTCATGAAAGAGTCATTAAGATGTTGCATTAAAGCAGCACAAAAGAAGAGGCAGGATTGAGGGGAAAAATGAACCATGGCCTTTATTATCATAATGCTAAGCAAAACTACAAGTCAGACATTGCTCATCTGTTTACCAGCCAGTTGACATTGACCAAGTCCAATTGTGTAATATATATTTGATGAAATGAGTCGAAAAGCATCAGTTTTCCTTCCCAGCTGTGAGTTGGATCGAGCGGCGGAGTGAAAACACTGAGACTCCACCCATGCGGTGACGTCACGGGGCTCTGACAAGCTGGTGGTGCCGGAAGAAAAGATGGCGGATCATGACGAGCAGCTATCCGACGAAGAAAAGGTAAATTTTCTGAATAATTACAGGTTAAACCCCACGGAGAAAAGCAAGCGCTCGAATTTAGAGTTGCAGACGCTTACACCCTCCGACACATACCGGCGTCTTTCGGTGTAAAAACGGCGTTTTGGCGAAAATCCAGGCCCGCTGCTGCTTCTGCTTTATTATTTTTAGCTCAACTTCCGCTCATTTGAGAATCTCAAACGGTGGCTCCTTGTACGGTCTTGACTGAAAATAGTTACCGTGAACATAATACAAATTCACCTAAGCTTACCCCCAACTCTCTTTTC
Source organism: Millerichthys robustus (assembly GCA_034783495.1). Taxonomy (NCBI): domain Eukaryota; kingdom Metazoa; phylum Chordata; class Actinopteri; order Cyprinodontiformes; family Rivulidae; genus Millerichthys; species Millerichthys robustus. Next base: position 61,247 of record JAVKLF010000011.1, on the reverse strand, counting down.
GTTCGCGGAGTTTGTTATTGCACTCCAGGGTCTCTGGTTGCTTCTGTTATGGAAGTTTTCAAACACCAAATTTCGCTAGCCAGTTAGTTTAGCCTAGCCGTAGCATGCTAACACTTAGCTTGACTCAACTAACACGCCCTTCGCTGTTTGATTCTGTCTTAGCGCCTTTATTCTTATGTATTCATATGTCGGAAGGAGGACATTGTCATGTCGTTCTTTGTTAAACAAGTCGCTAAAGCTATTTGTCAGCCGCTTATTGTCTTCCACAAACAAGACGGACAACTCTGTCAAAAAACAGCTGAAATATTTGAGAAAACTAGGAGCTGTTTGGGCTGCCACTGCATTCCACATCTTTTCATCCCAATAAAAAGGTATAAAACATAAATAATAGTCCCGGAATTGTTCTTTTTACAAGTGCAATGGATAATGCTTGAAACAACTGAGAGATTGACACCAAGATTGTCTAGATTGGTGATGAAATAAGGAAGTTAAGATAATTTTATCTGAAAAGTTGCTCTTTGTTTTTAATGGTTAAACATTGAAAATCAAAAACACTTGTGATCGACTTGCAACAAACAACAAATAAACACTTTATTTATCGAGGTAATTGGTTAAAATTTTCAGGAGGAGTAGGAAATGGCATGCTCTTAACATTGTTTATCTATATTCGTTATTAATGAATTTCTTCATTAATTAATCACTACAACTATATGATCTAATGCAATCTAAAGGGTTTATGTAAAGTCTAAAGAAAAGTCAGCTATTCATTTATTTTTGTTTGTATTTTTATTGTACAGTTTTTTTGTTTGTTTGTTTTTTGTCTGTGTGCGTTGTCAATAAACACTATAGTTCCTGGCAAAACCTAATTTTCCCCCCACAAATGTTTCCACTGCTCCTGTAACCTCACATTAATTTTACTGCTGCAATCTGTATGTTCTTAGGACCCTCTTCTGCTCAGTCGTTCGCTTTAAAATACGTCCACACAGCTTTTTTTTCTTCTGGTGTTTTGCAAACGACTTTATGGTGGATTGCTGCAACCAGGTGATAAGGAGTTTGGATCAGGATAGCAGAGAACATGAAAACTCTACAAGGCTGACATTGCTCCTCCTGTACCTCTACTGCTCAACAGAGAGGTGATGCTATGAGTCCAGGTCCAGGGTGTTGGACTGATACTGGTAATGCTGCTTCCTGATCTGACGTAACCACCCTACAATGATATAAGGCTTTATATTTTGGGCATAAACATTTAATTCTGACCTTGCCAATCCCCAATGAACAATCCATGACATGACGTTTACCAACCATTAGGTGACACGCTGAAGCCAAAACTAAGTGCACTCTATAATTCAGAAGCTTGTAAATCACCATCTGCAGTGGTGTGCAGCAGTCATCTTGATGGTTTTATCAGTGCTGAGGAGCTTTTCCTTTAACCTCTGTGGGTGTTTTTTCATCTACAGCTTATGGTTGTCATGGCATCACCGTGACACTTCTTCAATCATTCTGCTGTACATTTGGGTGACCGAAGGTGGACCAAGCTTCAGCTGACAGTTTCACATCTGATTTCAGAATACTTTACAAATAGTACAAATGATTAATTCAGTGTGCTCAGCTTCTGTGGCTTTAAAACAAGCCCAGAATGATCTAAACTCCACCAGTGGACTCTTTGAAACGTCTCTCGGAATTTTGGTGGTTTCTCTAGACTGAGCCTTCTTACTCAGACGTGAATATACATCAGCATCACTCCTGTATAGTTGATTAACTTCAGGCAATCTACTTAAAAATGGCTGCCACAGCCAGCTAAACTTCCATCCATCCATTATCTCCCACTTAATCTGAGTCGGGTCTCGGAGGCAGCAGCTGGATCAGGGAGGCCCAGACTTCTCTGTCCCCAGCCACCTCTTCCAGCTCTTCTGGGCGGATTCCAAGGTGTTCCCAGGCCAGCCGAGAGACAGTCTCTCCAGCGTGTCCTGGGTCTTCACCGGGGTCTCCTCCAAGTCGGACATGCCTGGAGCACCTCCCTAGGGAGGCGTCCAGGAGATACAGTTCACTCAGCTGAAAAACCCTCTAATGAAGCAGAGTGTTTGTGTGCTGCAGCTAATTCTATGTTCCAGTGGTCTTTAATTCTGAGGGGATGCATATTTTCAGATGGCGAAGCTGAGCTCACCCATGACCATAATTTCCATCTTATAATATTTTCAAAATAAACTACGACTACGAAAGACAGTTTTAAAATTTTGTATGGAGTGTGCGGTAGATATATCAAAAAATGATAAAGCATTGTAAGTTAACAACTTTGCATGTTACTGCTAGGTCCTATCAGGGTCACGGGGGTTACTGGTGCCCATATCCTGCAGTCACGGTGCAAGGGGCGGGGTACACCATGGGCGTGAAAAAAACCCATCAAAAAAGGATGTATTAAGGATATTGTGTGATTGTTTTTTGTTGTTGATAAATGATACAGAATTGTACTGTGATGTTCGGTATTGAAATATTATTTAAAAAGCTTTCTTTGACCATACTAAATGTTTTCCAAGAGGAGTTTCTATTTATTTTTGTGGCTGTCAGACTCCGTTTGCAATTACAAGAAGGAGCCGAAAGCTCTGAGTGGGAGTCGCTAAGTAGGTTCTGACATTTGAAAATTATTAAACAGCAACATCACTGCAGCAGACACCGACAAAGGCGCTGAGACTTTTTAGTCATTTGGGTTATGGCCCGTCAACTTCCTGACTGCAGCAAAGAAACCACACAGGCTGTACAGGAAACTGCTACTACGTCTGCTCCCTGTCAGTTCCTTTGTTTCAACCCATGTTAAAAGTAATTTTACATGCAATTTTATTATTTAGTTGTCCATACAAAGACTTGAATTATTGATCAGATGCATATAGAGTAGCAACTTGTCCCCATAATATACAAGAATTAGGTTTGAGACATTTATCTGACATTTAGTTTGTAGTTTTGTTAGATATAGTCTTTCTGTGCAAGTTTTAATGACTAGTTAATGTTTATAAAGATTTATAAAGATTACTTTGAACAACTAACATTCTACAGCCTTAGATCTTTTTTCCAATTATAAGCAGTAAAGAAAAACAAAATACCCAGCTAACACACAGCTTGAGCCCACCTGATATAACTGGAGACAAATGGGGAAACTAAATAAAAAGCATGCAGTGACATGCAGTAATGATTACAACAGAGACTGAAATAAAACTTTTCATGGTTTTACAAGGGAATGATTGAACAGTAGGCCATTTACATAAAAAAAACAATATCAATCCTGTTGTTTGTCCATGTTTTGTAGATCAAACATCAGACTAACACAAATGCTCAGCAGTTAAAATACCGGTACTAGGTTACTTGCGCAGGCCATGCTGTTTGCTCTGAGTCAGTCTGATAAAAAAGCATGAGGCTGTATATAGTCCACACTCTGCTGCTGAAACCCTCTTAGCTGAAGAATGCAGCAACAGATAAGTCCTGTCTGGACTTGTCCAAAGGCCCAGACTAGTTTGTCAGAAGTCAGAGAACTCTCCCAACAAACAACAGCCTCAGAGCTCTTAGTTTTGTTTGTAGATTTTAGGAAGTTGAATGCAGACATGGGTAGTTTTAGATTGGGAGGTTTGCACGTGTAAGGATGAATTGTGTAATTATCTGGAGCAACTTAGCACTACTTAAACTTGCAGAGTTTGAAGTTGTGTACTGGATGATTACATGACTGCTGTAGTACAGTAGTGTGGAGTCACCACTATTCAGGTTCACCATTTGTACAAGGTGAAGTGTTTTTGGATCAAACAGTTCTCAGGACACTGACGGTTGTAATGAATATATTTGCCCCACTAGCAGTTATGAGGACCCTCTGTATGTATTTGCTTTTGTACAGCCAGGGTAATCTTGTGGTTTCACATACCGACAACAATATTGGACTCTATATTGTGGGTCTTTGTTTTAATTTTTCAAGCATAAATTGCAAGAGTGCTGCAGACATTCAGAAGATGTTAGAGGAGCTGAGGCTCAGACAACAGATCAGCCTACTTCATCCTGCATTTGTGAAGACAATCATGTCATAGCTGGAGCTTCTCAGCAATGCATCTGCAGTTTTACTGGTGTGGTTTCTGTAGAGGTGTTTGGTTTGCTTGGTTTGATACTGTATGTTAAAAAGGCAGAAACAGTGTCACATTTTTTAGAAGTCAATAAAGTTCTGTACCTGTGCTGTTATGAATATTTAGTCTACAGTTGCCTTACAGTCATGTTTGCTCTCCCCTCCTGAGCCCTAGTCTACACCCTCATCAGACTGTTGGTTTTCTTGTGACACCAGTGCCTTTGCATTAGATTTTGATGCCCCTGGGCCTTTTTGTCTTCTCCTTGGTCTGTTTTTATGAATCTGGACTGGCATGATAAGGATTAGGAGCACAGTTTTCATCGATTGTGGGTATCATTTAGGATTAAAGGCAGAGACTGTGCTATGGGCTTATGGGTGGGACCTTGTCGTGTGTTTTGCAGGGAGGGGTTGTTGGGTAATATGAGGATGAATATACAGTGAGCGAGTAGAGTGAATAGGGACCAGCTGGCGTCCAGGCCCAAAGAGCTCAAAGACACAAGAATCCCACACTGCAGGGGTGCCTATTTCCCATGTTCTTTGTGTGGTTCTTGCCTCAGTTATTTTGTTGGTTAGCTCGTGCCTGAACCTCAGGTCCCCAGACACCACTCTCTAAAAATCATAAGTGAATTACTTCCTGACCACAGAGATACGATTTAAAATTCATATTGTTTAGCAGCACGATCTGTTAACACACAGGGAGGACAAAGGAAACATGTCAATGTCTGTAAGTTGCAAAATAATACAAAAATCAGATTGAATCTCTGTATCGGCCGATTCCTACGTATTCCTTAATGGCAGATTGGTATCGAGGACAAAGAAAGTCTTGATCAGACATTTTTGGATGCAAAAGTCCTGAGGAAGGAAATGTCGATTCCTCGTTCACACTCAATAAATTCTTATCCCATGTTTGTTTTATTTAAACCAAAATTAATGTTAGTTTAAAAAAGGTTTTGCGGTCCTTCATAACTTAACCATTTAAGAATGTTTTTTTCCCTCAAATTAACTTGATGGTTTTTAAGAGGTGCAGAACTCTTCCAAACGTTACACACTGAAGGCATTAGTTCTTTAGTTTTTGCCTTCTGATGTTTTTGCAGATGAAGTTTAAAACTGATACACTTGTAGAGCACTACAACAGCATGACTCAAACAGTCCAGTAGCATTGGCAGTAATGGTTAATTTAACTGGTCTGCAGACAGCATGACAAAATATTGTGCAGTAAAAAACTGATGTGATAGGTAATCTGTACTTCTGTTAAGAAAACATCTTTACTAGATGAATCACCTCATCTGGCTTCTCTCAAGTGGATATCTCAACCCCAGTCCACCCTTTTCCAACTGAGGGTTAGCAAGCTTAATTCGTTAAATTAAAACCCTCATTTACTTTATTCCTTAAAACTACTGCATGTCATTTACATTAAGGGCAACTTAAAGTCTGATCATGACAGATGTTTTTTTTTTATTGGAACAGTGGTTAGTTTGCTGTTTTGATCTGAGTTGTCATGAGTTAAATAGATAACAATGATTGGAGAATGGTAAAGAGTAAACTTTTTTAGATTGTACAGTTGATTTATGCTGCTGTCCTGAGCGAGCGGTGTGGGAGAGCCAGAGGAAATAACTTCTCTGCAGAGATTTCACATCATAAACCGATGCCTGTTTCCTCCAGCTGTTTAGCAAAATGTGATTAGCACACTAAAAAATTTTTTTTACTGTGTTTAAGTAGTTTTTTGTGAGTGGATCAGAATAATGGTTGGAGGTTCCATACAAACAAACATTTCACACACAACAAACCCCTCCTGAGTGCCTTCATTTCTCTTAACATCACTCATTAGCAAAAATCAATCTGCTCCTCTGAGAGATTACCAGAGCACATGTGTATATGCACACGCTCCGTTAATAAGGGCCCACGGGACACACGCACACACATACTCCCACACAAACATATGAACACCATTCCTGAAACACTAGCTTGTGAGAGTAGTGGGACCCCAGCTGATCCACCACACCCTGCCAACGATGGGGTGGTGGAGAGATTCAGAGCTAGGGTGAGAGGTTGCGTACCACAGGCCTCAGCACATTTTTATGTCCTTATATGGTTGTGAACCAAGCGGGGACGGGCGGGGCTGTCGTCCTGCTGTCAGTCAGACATGTGACCTGGAAACAGGAAGTACTGTGTAGTGCAGCAGAAGAGAAGTAAAGCAAAGCGAGAAATGACTGCTTGCTTGTGCTGCTGGCTGACGGAGACACTGAACAACTTTCCCCCACCCTGCAGAGCGTTCACACAGCCACCTCACACCCTCTGTTGGCTGCAGGCTGTAAATATAATCAACTTCTGGGTGATCGCCTTTGCACTTTTCAGTTCCTGTTCTCAGAAGAAGCAGCAGCAGCATTTTAACAAGTTTTATAACAAATTGAATGTGGTTTTAGTTTAGATAAGGTTTGACCTCAGGGTGTCATTTTTTTCACAAAAAAATAAAATTCACTGAGTGAGTTTTTGAGATGCACTGTTAAAAACTAAATTAACAGCAACAAACAAACTTAAAAGAAACTTTGTGTCTTTGTGTGCAGGTACGCATAGCAGCCAACTTTGTCATCCATGCTCCGCCAGGAGAGTTCAACGAAGTCTTCAATGGTTAGTAGTCCAAATCATTTGTGTCTGCACATTTTTTTCATCAATGTAATTGATGGTGTGTGATTCTAAAACACCAGAGTGAACAAAGAAACATCTAGATCACACACCCATCGTGTTTGTTAATGGATGTTTTGGTATGAACATGTCACGTTTTGCATCACAGTGAAGTACAAACCTGAATGAGAGCATCTAAACTAGCTGTTGGTCGAAGTTCTTCAGTGTTCAAACTAGTGAGAAGTTTGTGGTTAAGAGAAAGAGCATCAACCTTAACCTGTGATTACACAGCTGAGTCAGCGTTTCTTTCATCATTTCTTAAACAAAACTTCTAGTCTGAGCCGAGTGTTAGAATGTACATTTTTATTTTGTATCCCAGGGAGAGCACCGAGGCAGATGTTTTGGACAAATTGTCCTGTTTATGGCTGAAGTAGTGTCCCTTAGGAGATTATAGGTCTCCCTGTCCTGTCATCCTGCCTTGTTAGATGTCGTCCCCTCTGAGGAATGCTGCAGGTGCTGTCTGTCTGCAACTCATCACAGCCTGACAGACACACAAAGACACAGTCCTCCTGCCACTTGGACCACTTTTCTGGGGCTTCACGTATCAGAGTGTGCAGCTTTTCGCGATCAAAAGTGTCATCTAGATGAAGGAAAATTAGGAATTGAATGGAATTGTCAGAGGTTTGGTCATCAGTGATGCTCCTAAATAAGTTAGTGGGGCATAAAATGTATTTGGCACAATGTCCTGCGGTATTAGCCCCGTACACAGGAAGTGACAGTGAGTGTGAAGCTGTGATTGTCAGAGCAGAACACGCCTACAGAAGTAATGAAAGGGAAATGGTCTGACACAAAGGTGGGAGTAAAATGAAGCCTCTCGTCCACTAATGTTAGACGCCTCTTATCGTACCTGAAGCAAACACTATTGTTGTACATGAATGAAATAAACTGAGGGTGCAGATCTGCTGACAGTGCACTTCTGAGGTGGAGTTTTTTACAACTTTACACGCATTTAAAAACATAATTACTGTAAACACAAAGGTGCTCGGGGTTTTGTAAAACCAAAAGGCTCATTTGTTAAAAAGTTGATGTCAAGATGACTTGTTCTGAAATAAGCTGCTGATCCAACACCAACTCTGTCTCAGAGAATGAAAGCGCCTCTTAAACAATTCACATGCATTTGGTGCTCCTCCTCTGTCTGTGCACCTTGCAAGTCTAAGATCACTGATGTGTTTTTACACCTACATGATAGAAGAAACTTTACAGAATAAATACCTCATCTGTGTGTCCGTGGAAGGAAATGTCCAAAATATGATTCTAAAAAATATTTTGAAGTGCTTTTCTGAGCTGTACCTCAATGTAATTTTTTTGCTACTTTTCCTACATGCTAGCAAAGAGCAAAGTTATTTATATAAAATATATTATATTTATATAATGTACTCTATTGATCCAAATATGGTTTGAAGTTTTCTCTTTCAAAGGACATTAAAAAATCCTCACAAGAATATGGTAGAAATAGGATTTTTAGGGGTTTTCCCGATTTGCAAGACAAATCAAGCCATAATTCTGGAACCACTCATGAAAGACAAGAATCTGAAAATTTACTTTGTTTAAAAAAAATCTGATTTAATTTCTGGTCTGATGTGATGAGTCACATATTTACTGTCACACAACTATGAGTTCACACATCCTAAAAAGTGTGTAGAACTTGGCGTTTGCAACCTTTAAATGTTGATACATTAGGTCCTGGACTCTTCCACTAAGCTCTGTTTGCATCCCAGAAGTAAATCATGCTCAGACTGACTGTAGGCAACTTTGGTTTATTATGTGTATGTCATTACGTATATGTCATTATGCTAATGTGTTGTAATTTCCTGCTTACTCTCTTCTCTGATAATCCCACCGTTTTTCTCCTCAGATGTGCGATTGCTGCTCAACAATGACAATCTTCTCAGGGAGGGTGCAGCGCAGTAAGTCTTTCGCTCCTTTTGGTTTTAGATCTTGAAAGCCCCCTTTGTTAGCCTTCTGTGGCTTCAGCCCATCATCTTGCCCAAAGACTGTATTCACAAACCCAATGAGGCAAAACAATATGACCACCTAATCTGAATATGTTGTTGAATATGTTTGTATGCGGCCAACATGGCTCTGACCCACATGTCAGACATTTCCTACATTCTGTCGGTGGTTCTTATCCAGCTGTAGCGTAAGAGCTCATAAAGATTATACTGTCTGAGGTGCTTTAGCTTATTAACTTTAGGTCTTTGTGAAAGTGTTCCTGGTCTTGACCAGTGGTTCTCAAACTGAGGTGCAGGTTTTTGTGAACTGGTGGTAATAAGTGATTTTATTTATTACTATATTAAAAGTGCATATGAGCATATATAAAGAAATACACGTCAACAGCTAAAATCAGATATTTACATATAACATATAAAAAGACAGAACCATTCTTTTGTCTGACATTAAATAAAATTAAACCTTAGGTCAGTTAGGATTCATAGGATTAAGAATATTTGTTAAATGCATGAATATTGAGAGATTCTTTTTCCAACTTTATCAAAGTAAGTAAGGAAAGCCAAGATGATGATGATCTCATGTCACAGAAATGAGTCCACCCTTTTTTGACGCCACAATTTTCACTCCTCATTTTAAAATTTTAATTATTTTTAATTGCAGTTGAGTTTGATTCACTTTGCTCCAGTCTTGTTGAATCGAGGAGGGTGGGGCTTAAAACATTTTCCTCAAAGTAGGGTTAAACATAAAAAGTTTGAGAAGCTCTGGTCTTGACAAAATTCTTAACATCCATCTTTAAACGAAATAAAGAATATGTTGTGTAGTTTTTACAATGTTTGTAGTAATTTGGTGTTTGTCCTTGCAGTGCATTTGCACAGTACAACCTGGACCAGTTTACCCCCGTGAAAATCGAGGGCTATGAAGAACAGGTGAGCTCGTGACTTTTTCTTACTGAAGCTTTAAAGCTTAGAAGGTAAATGAACAGGAGGAATGTTTAAATCTGAATTCAGTGATTTATTTTATAGTCATCTAGTATAGTGCTGCTCTGTAAAAAGTCAAAAGGAGTTTTAGAAACAATAAATTGTTGCAGTCTGTTAGATAAAACAGCTCTTTTCTATTTCACCAGAAACAAAAACATTGTGTCGTTTGGAGGAACTAAATTGCGTCCAACATGACAGACTTTTGTTTTTGTATTATTGATGTTATTGTTTGTCAGTGAGGTTGTGTGAAGGCTGAACATTGTGCTACACCAATGTAGCTGTAATGATTGCAGTGGCTTATGTAAAGATGTCATCATGTCCCTCTGTTCCTCCATCGCTGCCTGAAATTCCCCTGTCTGACACCCAGCAGGCTGCGCTAACAGGCGGCAGATGGAAAGTTCAGGCTCATTTATGAGTTTCTCAGATTTTCTTTTTTAACATAATGTCCTAGTTTCACTTTCTTCTTTTGTAAGTACTTATCTTGTTCTCTGTTCCCCTTCATTCCATCATTTCCCCTCCTCTGTTGCCATAACTCATCTGTCCACTCCAGGTCTTAATCACAGAGCATGGTGACCTTGGGAGCGGTCGGGTCCTGGACCCAAAGAATAAGATCTCCTTCAAGTTTGACCACCTGAGGAAGGAGGCCAGTGACCCACGACCCCATGATGTTGACAGCTCCATGGAAGGCTGGAGGAATGCTGTGGACTCAGCCGTGAGGGCCTATGTCAAGGAGCACTATCCCAGCGGAGTGTGCACCGTACGTTTGGCCAGCGGTCTAATGTTAGGAACTCAATAAATGGAGGCTGTGAAGGAAAATAGAAAACCGAAACTGTTCAAACCAACCAAAGTACATTTAAATGAATGTTCCAACCCTGAACAATGTCTTACCTGTTCTTGGTGCATCTTTGAGAAACTTTAGTTTGGAGGAATATTTTATTTCTGACCAGTTTAACAAGCTACTGGTTAGTCTGAATCCAGCTGTGCCAAAGCGAATTTCTGCCACCTTCAAACATTTCTTCTGTCTTAACCCTCCCGCTGCCCTTGTGTCACATGACCCCACCAGGCCTCGGTTTTGAGACTGAGGCCTGGTGGGGTCATTTGGACCCCAGGGCAATGGAAGGGTTAAACATTTCAAACAGTTCATGCCAAGGCTAAACTTTGTGCTAATACCAAAGTTTAAAGCGGAGAATTGAAGCATTCTCGTTGGAGATGTCTGACTCAGACAAACCCACAATCAAAGCATTTTTACCGCCTTAAATTCCAATCATCATCATCATCATCAGCTGCTGCTGTTTGTGCTAGCAAATAAACAGAATGAAATAACGTAACACAAAACTGACTGCCTCACGAAGGTCTGTGAAACGGTGTTTATTATTTAATTAAGCTTTAGCAGTAATAAGTCCAGGTCCATTTCTCCCTGCTGCATGTGTCTGATCAGTAAATCTGATCTGAGACTCTTTCTGTTCCCTCTCAGATTTATGGAAAGACCATCGACGGACATCAAACCATCATCGTGTGCATCGAGTGCCATCAGTTTCAACCCAAAAACTTCTGGTATGTTTAAATGGTCCGAGAAAAGCTGATTACTGTTTCAGAGACACATCTGATATGATGAGCTTTTACAGATATCGGTATTTTTTGTGTTTGTACAATATGTTTAGGAACCCTCTAAAGCCAACACATTACAGGACTTTAGAGAATTAGACTTTGGACCTTCAGAACCGCTGCTGAGCTGTTTCTGATCCTCTTAATCTAATTGGATAAAAACTCCACCAATCCTCTTTGCTGCTGGATTTTACTC
>JAVKLF010000002.1:19149197-19159497 GCA_034783495.1 Millerichthys robustus | reverse complement strand
GGGGTGAGTTCTGGACTGAAGGAGGCACGAGGGGTGAGTTCTGGACTGAAGGAGGCACGAGGGGTGAGTTCTGGACTAAACACGACAGGAATTATTTTTCCCCACGAGATGGCGGCAAATCTGCTACCAGGATGTTGGCGGCTGATTAAACAAGAGAAGAAGTAAAAAGAAGTAAAAAGAGAAGCAGTTTGGCCCCGCCCACAGCCCTCGTTTATTTTCCTCACGCGGACCCGGACCCGGACCCAGACTCGGGTAGGTCTTGCGCCAAAGTAAGTCCACTCAGAAGAATTTGTGACGTGTGTGTGGCGCAGAGCAGAAATTACACCTTTTAGTTTCACGTCTTGTAAGTTTAGAATTTAAAGATGATTAATGAAATGGTGCAGCTCTTGCTTTCAGATCTGCTGAGTCATGATGAACTTTGTTGAAGCCAAGCTGGAACTCCAGCAGCTGCTGAACAAAGTCAGTCGGTCTGAGGTCCAGAAGCTGCTGGACTGGATGAAGAACTCGGGTAAAGTCGGGGTGGGCTTAGACCCCAGCAGATTTTCATACATTATGAATAAATAAACACCAAATTGTTTAGGGGAGGCTTGGGAATATTTTAGTATAAAAAGGGCATATCAGTGTCGCTGTCATTATTTAATAACCATTCAAACACGAGGCTGAGTGATTTTCCTCACAGAGCTAAAGAGCAAACTTCAGCAGGTTCTTCTTCTTTAGATTTGAAGGGCAGCTTGCATCCATTATTGTTGCACTACTGCCATCTACTGGATCCTAATATCTATTCCTCAAATTCTCATAATGAGCCCAGTATTTTAAAAAAACGAAACATTTTCTTTTTCCCTTCAATACTATTTAACTGATCAACTACATTCTCAAATTACCTAAACTTCAGCAGGTTTCCTGTGTCTCCTTCAGATGAGCTGGATCACCTGCTGCTGGACAACAACAAGGTGCTCCTGCAGAACATCGCAGACGACCTGAGAGCCAGACTGCCTCTGGACGCCATGTTCCCCTCAGAAGCTGCTGCCCACCTGAAGGTTTGGGGGACGGGGAACAGACACATTTTCATGTCAGAGGAAGTTGTGTTTTTTCAAGAACTCAATGCTGTTTTTATTCTTATAAAAATAGTTTAGACAAATTTGAAGTCCAAAGGTAGAGGGTTCTGGTTCAGGTTCTACAGCTGACCTCACAGAGCAGCTCACCATCAAGTTGTTTATTAACTGCTGAACAGATTCAGATTTGTTTGCATTTTTATTAAATAAACTATGCTGAATATTTTTGGAGTTTTTCAGTCATTTTATTCCCAAATATAATGAGGTGATGGAAGATCCAGTTTCCTGCTGATCCTAAAGATTCTGTTGTGTTTCTCAGATGCAGCAGTGTGCACGGCCGACAGTGCACGTGGACAGCTTCCTGTACAGTGATGAACAGGTGGACTCGCTATGTGAGGAGGGGGCTATGAGCAGGAACTACTGTCTGAGCTGTGGGTCCTTCAGAACCGCTCCACTGGGTACCTGCAGACACACTGAAGCAGCTGCAAGATTCAGATCAGACCAAGGATCAGAATTAAGTTTTAACACATTTTTGGTTTGTTCCTCTGCAGAAACATGTTTCATTTTAAAACCGGTGATAATTTCTTTATTGAATTAAGAGCCCAAGCAGTCAGGTCTTATTTTTAACAAAATCCTTTAGAGGAGCAATCATAAAGAACTGGAGAACATAAAGAATTAGGATTTTTAAGATGACCGCTTTGGTTTCATTTTCAATGCAGGTCTTGATGCCTAAATTGGATTTTTCATGATCAAATGAAATCTTTTTGCGTGGTCATTTGGACTCAGTGACACTCCAGTGTGACCATTCCTCAGCCCTAAAGAAAACGGCAGAAAAAGACGTGATGTCACACGCAGCATTTACTAAAGTAAATATGGATGCTGCACACAAACTAGATGAAATGTGATGTGAGCGTTCAGACTGAGGTCACAGATTTAGGACCACGAATGAACGTGTCCTGAGTCAGACTTAACAAAATCAAATGTGTGACATTCAGACTGTCACGAAATTCGGGCCACTTTACCCTGCACTTTAGCCTTAAATTCAAATGAAAATCTAAAGATGAAGTATTTTAAAGGTCAAGATAAACATGAAAGAAAAGCCACAAGCTTTGTGTCGAACAGCAGTAATCAAATCCAAGCCAGAGTTACAGACTCCGGTGGGCATGGGGTGGTCTCTGAAGAGATCCCACACTCTACTAGAAAGCAGTCTGGACTGAACCTGTTTTCAAAGATGGCAGAACCAGATGCAGGGCTGGAAATCTGTCACCGTGTGGTGTTCAGGTCACAGACAGAACCACATGACCTCTGTCCCCTAAAGGTCTTCTCATGTCGTCTTCTCCTCTTGCAGAGTTCATCTCACACTCTTTCTCAGCAACGGAGCTACAGTTTCTCTTCCAGAAGCTTTTGCCAGATCTGAGTGGCCGGATTGTGGTGGATGTTGGTTCCAGATTAGGCGCTGTGCTGTATGGGGTCAGAGGTCACAACTTGCACACACGCAGCCATATTTTAATTTAACCTCCAATACACATTTTTTTACATTCTGCATTGTGTCTTTTCAGTTTGTTAGCTAATAACTGCTATTTACAAAAACAGGTCTGCACACCAAACACAACCTCCACTGTCAACAGAGAGGCCGATTTTAAATAAAACCTCATTTATTCAAAAATACAAGAAGAAAAACAATCTATTAAAATGCAGCTGTTAAGGTTAGTTTTAATAGAAATGGTTTTTCATATGAAAAACAAGTTTGCATGAAATGTACTGAACTTTTGCATGAATCCTCGAACACTAATGGAATTTATTCAAATCCAATATTTAAAACAACTACCAGTGGCCAAAGTGCCACACAGAAAATACTGAACAGTAAAAGGATAAAACTAAACCCAAAATACAAGCAAAAAATAATATTGGACATAAATTCAGGGCTTTCAAGTCTCACACATTGATGGTGGGTCACACACACCACATGTTGTATTTCTCTCATTAAAACACACACACACTCTTTTTGGGTTCATTCCTGCACTGGGAGTCTCGTACACGTGCAGGTGCATTCAGAGCCGAGAGTCACTCCTGTCAATCACACAGAACCGTTCCTGCACGCAGGAGCGCGACACACATCTTCAGCTCAGACGGATCATGTCCACCTGTTACGTGCGTGGATGATGTCCCCTCTTCTCACACGGAGCTTCACATGCAAACGACTCGAGCGTAGTCTCAGGGTCAGGTTTCTGAGCTGCCGGCTTAAGGACCGAGTGCAGTTTATTATTGTTGTTGTTATTAGTAGTAGTAGTTGCAGTAGTAGTAGTAGTACCTCTGAAAGTAAAACCGTGTGTGTGTGTGTGTGTGTGTGTGTGTGTGTGTGTGTGTGACGCATTCAGGGTTACGTGTACAGCTCAGCATCTCGTCTGCTTGGCCTTGAACTCAACGAGGACTTCGTCAGGCTGCAGAACGACATTGTGCTCAAATATAAGTTCTCTGACAGAGTTCAGGTTTGTCTCTGAACGCTCTATCTGTAACACACACTTTTCTTACCCTTCTTTATTTGAAGCCAGTTACCCTCTGCAGGTTCTCCACACTGATGTCTGCACACAAGATGTTCTGCTGAACAGCACCGATGTTCTGATCATGAACAACGTTTTTGAGTACTTCATGGAATCCAGAAAACAAATAAGGTAATGATGCTGAAAATCTTCCAAGAAACATTCTCAGAATCCAAATGTGCTGCAAACCCATGAGAGACACGTGCCTGTGTCCAGAGCGTGGAAGTTCATCATGCAGACCTTCAGGAAGAGAGGATCTCTGCTGGTTACTGTTCCCAGTCTGCAGGAGAGTCTGAATGTTCTGCAGGTAAAACCAGAGGATCGTTTGAAAAGCTTCAGCAGCTGGTTTACTGTTTACCA
Organism: Millerichthys robustus; assembly: GCA_034783495.1. NCBI lineage: Eukaryota > Metazoa > Chordata > Actinopteri > Cyprinodontiformes > Rivulidae > Millerichthys > Millerichthys robustus. The sequence continues at coordinate 19,155,545 of JAVKLF010000002.1, read as the reverse complement.
CATAAACAAGCATCAGCAGCATCAATCAGCATCAGTCAGACTAAAAACAGCTGCAGCAGGAAATGTTCTGTTGGAAATCAAAAATAAACATTTCCTTCTTGGATCTATCAGGTGGAGCTTGAGTCTGGCTGGGTGGAGGAGCTTCCTGTGGACTATGATGTCTACCTGGGCAGAGATACGGATCCTGAAGCTCTCAGACAGATCCACCTTTACAGAGTCATGTGACTGCAGATTCTATGCATTAGACATGTGGGACTTTAAGTCCCACCTATCGCCCACAATCAGAATTATAGCTAAACAGCAGGAAGTTATGAACTATGTGAATTAACAGGATTCAGTATTGGAAAAATGTTCTAAGGTGTACTTCTTTTTTATTTAATTTTACCATTAGTCATGTTCTGTTTGGTTTACATGCATACAAACGGCTGAAACTGGAACCAGCTGACAGGAGAGTTTGGTCCCGTTCTTCAACTTCGGGTTCAGTCCGAGGTTTGCATATGTTCCATATAATATGTACAGCTGATGAACTTTCCTCAGGGGAGCAATAAATTATCTTTCTATTTTATGGCTGGTCAGGGTCATGTGACATTAGACAACTCCCTGGAAAAGCTGATAACTTATTTTGTAACTTTCAGGAAAAACAATTTCTGAAACACAAATTCATTTGTAAACAGTGAAGTATGCCAGTGTCTACAGCTGAAACTGGGCATTTTTTATTTTCTTTTTTATGTATTTTGTTTTTTCATGTCCTTTTATTTAATAATCTAATTTATGTGTGAAATGTTTAGTTGTATTGTTTTCAGATGTGTTATTTTTGTATTTGTGTATTTTAAGAGTTAAACTTGGTCTGCAAATTAACCTCTTATTAGAAAATCTGTGTGCAGAAAAGTGAGGAAACTTGAACCATTATTTTAAGTAGGCTGTTAAATGCCTGTGCAAATTCTCAGTTCTCCGGGTCATCGCAACAGCAAATGGGCTTAAATCAGAGGCAACCGGACTTAGATCAGTTCTTGTTTGAAAACTTTTCAACACCTATCCAGGAGTCTGTCAATTCTTGGCTCAGAGCAAGCCAAGAATTGATCTAAGTCCTGTTGCCTCCGATTTAAGCCTGTTTGCTGTTAACCAAATCAGTTATATCAGACATATTGTTCTTCCAGCATTTGACTGATCTAAACATGAATAAAATAATTTGATAGTTTCAATTAATTAAAGCACTGACAAACTGGATGTAATTTAAATCTCAAGTCAAAGAGAAACAGTACAGCAGTCCCATCATGTGGTAAAACTGAACACTTTGCTCAGACCCAAACCCTAAAGGATCAGGTTGGTTCTATAAACACGCTGCCTGAAAGAACAAAAGCTGCATTTACTGCCATTTCGGACATTTGATATTTCCGTACTTAAAGTTCTACAAACCTGTAAACTCTTCGAGAGAAGTAATAAAGCAATTTGAAAGATCAACAGAGAGTTCATGTGTAAATAGTATTCCGTGTATTAAGAGACACTCAGCCCTTTAACTGTTCAACACTGTAGTTCGCGCGAAGGCGGGAAACTGAAATTTCCGAGCCAGCTGTAAGTCCGTGAAGTAGAGAAAAAACTTCGTCAACAAGCTGACAGAGAGCCGAATTTCCGCCCGGACTTCTTCCTCCTCATTTGGGCTGCCGGCTGTCGGTTCGTCGGTAGTTTGGTAAAACCCGCGAGTTTCAGTTCCTTCCAATTTCGGTTTCACGTTCGTGAGGTTCGGTAGGGGGTTCGGGCTGCGTGTTTTCTGTTTAATTGGGTCAGAGTTGTCGGCTCAGATAATGGAGAGGAACCGTTCCTCCACGCGGCCGGATTATCGGCGCGTTTAACAAAAGACCCGCTTTCCTCCTCTTCCTCACTCCCTCTGTTCGGTTAGGCTTGGGCCACGTTCCGGCCCCGGTTCCGGTTCTGCTCTCTGGCTGTACTTCGGTGTACTCTAGTGAGAGTTAGTCGGTCTCTGACTCGTTTTCGCTCCTCTTTCTTTAAGTAAAGCAATGCCGCTTCTTCACCGAAAAGCCTTCATCAGACAGAGCCCTCCGGCGGACCTGCGGCCGAATGAGGAGGTGTTCCTCTGCAAAATCACACATGAAGTCTTCAGGACTTACGAGTGAGTACTTACCTGTCCCAGGTGGGAGGATGAAAACCCCAACATGTAGGTCGAACAACATGATGTGAGCATTAGTGATTATTGTGGGACCGATTGTTACAAAACCATTATGAAAACAGTTCATGAGCTCATTTGCATCTTCCTGAAGTTAACACTTTTCTTAGATTTAAAGGAGTTGAAGTATGTGTCTAACCCTCCAGATTACAAAAAGTATTATGTGGTCCTTGGCAGGTGTACTAGAGATCATCTTAGAAAGTTAAAAGCCTGTTAGGTTGCTGTAGTTAGCCTGGTTCCAGTGGTCTGGATCAATTTTTCAGGAGTTAGCTTGGTTTAAGGGTCAGCAGATACTTTTCTATGTTCAGTGCCAAAACCTCTAGTCTAAATTCAAATACCAAAAGAGAATTTATTTTTACAGTTAGAAAAACCCAACCCAACCTGATAATGAAGAAACGTGAATGTTTATCAGGGTTCTAAGCCCACCCCAGTCAAATCCAACCTTAGACAAGTACGGTTCTAAACATCTCTGTGGAACAGAACATCTCTGCAGCGATTGCAGTTGGTCTACTGGAACAGAACTCAGACCAAACCCGTGATTCTGACCCACCCTGTCTCCCACACAGTGAGTTCTTTGAGAGGACCATCCTGTGTAACAGTCTGGTGTGGAGCTGTGCCCTAACGGGTCGAGCAGGTCTCACCTACCTGGAGGCGGTGGAGAGTGAGCGACGAGCCAAGCAGAGTCTGCAGAACTTCCCCCAGGTTCTGATGGTCCCTCTATTCCACTTGGCTGCTCTGAGTCGCCGCTGCAGGCTGTCAGAGCTCTGCGAGGACGTTTACTCATTCGCCAAAGACCGCTTCTTTCCTGGAGAGGTGGTGGACGTCAGTGGGCGTAACGGCGCCAGGTACCAGCAGGAAACGGTTTTCTGATAAATCCCAAAAGTTCTGAAAGGGGTTTCTATTAAAAAATGTAATTCTCTCGCTTACATTATCCAGAACAATGTGAACTTTTTATCTGCGTGTTTTAGGCATGTCTGTGAGATCCTGCAGGTGCACGCACCTTACTCCAATGCTAATGTGGCCCCGCCCACCAATGGCCACAACATTCCAGCTGGCGATGATACAGTTATCGTCATTGACAGCGACGACGAGAGTGACGCTTTCCAGAGTCCCGCTGTCCATTTCAACAGGTCAGTATATCAAAATGGCTCAGTTTGGTAACTTTGTATGAAGCGATGCTTCCAACTGTTACACCTTAAAACTTTTAGTACACTGAAACTGAGGAAAAAGTGTGGAAGCTTTTCAGTCATAAACTACAGTTGGATCATACTTAAATCGAGCTGGACTGGGCCCACAGAACCGGCAGACTAAAGACTTCATTGGAGAAACCTAGACCCAAAGTGGTCAGATTTCTCTGACTGAAAGGTCAACTTGCTGTATTTAGTAAAACCAAGAAGGACTGTCGGATTTACATAAATGAAGACTTGATAAATGATGACAAACTGATTATACATTCACCGATGCAGAAATCACAAAACAAAGTAAGGTAAAAATCAGATGTACCATAGATTCACTTTTCTTAATATTGGTCACTGCCTGAACACAGATTGTTTTGATTTCTTATCTTTTCTTCCTCATACAATGACCCACAATAAATCCCTCTTTGAGAATGAGACCCATAAGTCTTTTGATGCCTTCCAAACAAACTTATATAATTTTCACATGGACCTCAAAGACATTTGTTTCTTATCATTTCATTTGTCTGATCTCTTCAGTTTTTGTACTAAGTCTCAGTCTAATGAGTTGTGTGCTTCTGTAGATTCTAATAATTTTTCCACTTGTCTTTTAAAAACACAAACTTTACCTAGCAAGTACGATCAGTTTGTTCATTTTTTATCTATGGTAAAACTCAATTTTACTGTCATTGCTTAATCAAAAACACGGCTAACAGAAAACTCCATTAAACAGAATTAATTATCTGGATACAGTTCGACTCATTGGCCGTGTCTGAATTCAGAGGCCGCATCCTCCGGAGGACCCGGTCTATGTGGGCCGGGTCCTCCGATGACAGCAAAGACCGGAAGCGAGCGGCTGTGAGTTTAGACGGTCTAGCCTTCCCTCCCTAACCCTGGTGTATGACCTGTCTCCTAGCAACAGCGACAACGCTAAACAAAAGTTTAAAAAATTTAAAATCTGTAAAAAATTATATATATTGTAAATTAATAAAGCTAGCTTGAAAGTAATACACAAAGAACTACTAGACCTGCCACACAAGCTAATTTTTAATTATTTCTGCAAAACTAACAATTCAATATAACAGAATAATATTATTAAAAACACGTCTTTGTAAACGATAAGCTCCTAAAAACACAACTGCATTAAACTTTTCATTTTTGTGCCTTCAGATTTTTATTTAAAAACTGGACTCTGGTCTTTGTTCGTTCACCATTACAAGAAAACAAATTCTCCCGGTCGGCCCGCAATGCATGCTGGGATATGGTGGGCTGGGAAGGATCTACCTTTGAGGACCTACCCTCAAATTGGGGCAAAACGAGGACGCATTTGTCGGCCGCGAGCGGAGCAGCCTCCGAATTTGGACAGCCTTTGGCGCGGAGCTGTGACGTCATCGGCCTTGAAATTCGGCCATGTGAGGGCGTGGCTTAGGGAGGGCGTGGCCTCTGATTTCAGACAGCCATTATGTAAGAAAAATAGAACTGGGGTGGGGTATCACTTTATATTCAGGATGAATTTGTATTTAGAACAAGAGAAGATCTGTGCTTGAAAACAGATTCAGTGGGGGCTGAATCCAGTTTTATAGAGCTTTTAGGTGTTTCGGGTTGTAGAAATGTTAGCGTCGTTTATCAGCCAGCTGATTAAAATATTGATGACCTTAATAACAGCTTGTCAAAGTCATTTTGACTTGATACAGAAGGAATCATTCTGGTCCCAAGGTGATTCACCGTGGAGATCAGACCAACACTAGGTTGGATCGGTTTTAAACAAAAGACATCTGGTTCTGAAGTTCTAACAATATGTTGATGCTGAAGAAATAAGACGTTCATCATCAGTTTGCCCATGGGTTTTATCACAGAGCACAGAATCTTCACAAGTTATTATTTAAATGAAATAAAGTAGGATGTTTTCTTTATTTCTTTGTCAGCAGGAAGAAGAAACCTCTGAGTCCATCTGTATTTAAATACACGGTGAGGATTTCTAAAGGTGAACACAGTAAACCATTTACTGTCAAAGCCAGTCAAATCAGGTAAGGATCTTTTGTAAACAAGTCCACATTTTTTTCTTTGTCTTTGTTATATCATACAAACAAGGCCAAACTTAGCAGTATCACTACACACCCGATTCTAAACGATTTCTGAATATAAACAAGATACTACCAAATAACTGAATACTGATGTTGAGCCACATATTTCTGGATCTTATGTACTGTCTTTAGTTTGGAAGTGAGTCATTCATCAATGTGAATCGTTATCTTTATGGATCAGAGCTCCTGAGAGGGTTAACATTTGTTTCCTCTGTTTGTGTCTTCAGTCGGAGGAAGTCCACTTTGTCCAGAGAAAAACTCAAGCTGCTTTTTAAGCAGCATTGTGAGGCTCATAGGGGCACTATTACCCTCAAGGTAAGAACAGTTTCACTCTTAAGTTCTGTTCCTATTCAGATTCTAACCTGAACCCTACTGCAATAACCTGTTTGTGTCAGCCTTCCACAGTGAAGAAGTATTGCCTGTCTGAACAGAACTTTATTCAGTTCTTTCCTGATGACCCACCCTTCAGCTCCACTTCTAAATGTGGCTCACCTGGACAGGTACACAGTTTATGGACCACATTTGTTCTCTAAACCGAATTTATCTGCTTTGGCTCTCTAAAGTTGGGCAATAGTGATGAAAAACTTTATCATAATTAATTGGTGCATTTAGCCGAAAACAATTAATAGATGACAATTACACATTCCGGTTTTTGACTCTAAATCAGTTACCCTGTGTTTTAAAATTATACTTAAAAATCATCAAACTAACATTTTCATTAGCCTGATTTACGTGTTTAGATCCCTGCGTGGGAAGCAAATCACCGGAGACAGATTCACGATAAGATTGAACATTCCATCCATCCATTATCTGTTACCCGCTTCTTCCTGTTCAGGGTCACTGGTGCCCATATCCAGCAGTCACAGTGCGAGGGGCGGGGTACACCCTGGACAGGTTGCAAGTCCAT
>JAVKLF010000002.1:19024728-19035238 GCA_034783495.1 Millerichthys robustus | reverse complement strand
CTCAGGCCGGTTCTGCATGGAGACTGGGGAACCCTCAGGTCGGTTCTGCATGGAGACCGGGGAACCCTCAGGAATGTTCTGCATGGAGACCGGGGAACACTCAGGTCGGTTCTGCATGGAGACCCGGGAACCCTCAGGTTGGTTCTGCATGGAGACCGGGGAACCCTCAGGAATGTTCTGCATGGAGACCGGGGAACCCACAGGCCAGTTCTGCAGAGAGACCGAGGAACCCTCAGGAATGTTCTGCATGGAGACCGGGGAACCCACAGGCCAGTTCTGCAGAGAGACTGAGGAACCCTCAGGAATGTTCTGCATGGAGACCGGGGAACCCACAGGCCAGTTCTGCAGAGAGACTGAGGAACCCTCAGGAATGTTCTGCAGGGAGACCGGGGAACCCACAGGCCGGTTCTGCAGAGGGACCGGGAAACCCTCAGGTCGGTTCTGCAGAGAGACCGGGGAACCCTTAGGCCAGTTCTGCAGAGAGACCGAGGAACCCTCTGGCCGGTTCTGCAGGGAGACCGGGAACCCTCTGGCCGGTTCTGCAGGGAGACCGGGAACCCTCAGGCCAGTTCTGCAGAGAGACTGAGGAACCCTCAGGAATGTTCTGCAGGGAGACCAGGGAACCCACAGGCCGGTTCTGCAGAGGGACCGGGGAACCCTTAGGCCAGTTCTGCAGAGAGACCGAGGAACCCTCTGGCCGGTTCTGCAGGGAGACCGGGAACCCTCTGGCCGGTTCTGCAGGGAGACCGGGAACCCTCAGGCCAGTTTTGCTGTGATCCACCTGACGGCTCTTTAGAACAGTTCTGTTTGTCCTGTAAAGCTGCATACCTGACGTGTTGGTGGCACAAACACTCCACAGTACTGATGACGTCTGCTGGCAGCTCATTGGTGAAAGATGATGTTGTCACTTCCTGCTGCAGATTTGAAATTTTCTGACCCAAATCGTCGAGAGATTTCTTACAATTCTAACAGAAAAAGAAAGTACCGTCACAAAGTTCATGGTTCCCTTCCTGCAGAACAAATCTAACTTCTTTAACTCGTTTTGTGAAATACTAATAATATAAACAACAACAACAACAGTAATTCCTCAGGATGCTGACGTGGTTGTCGGACCTGCAGGCTGTTCCAGTGCTGCTGAAGCTGAGCGATGTTGTCCTGAGGTCGGCTGTAGCTCAGAGCCTGATCCAGAGAGCGGAGCTCCCACTGCAGAGCTGCCGCTGCCTCCTTCAGACCCTCAGAAACCCGGGTCAGCTGACGATCCAGCCCCTCTAACTGCACCTCACAGGTCATCAGGTGCTCCCTCGCTTCCTGCTCCGAGCTGCTGCAGAGGTCGTGGAGCCGGCAGAGCTTCAGGCTCAGAGCCTCCTGACCTTCGGGGCTGCAGAAGATCAACAAACTGTCTTTGGCAGAGTCCAGATCCTGCATCTCTCTATGTTCTCTATGGAGGGTCTGCAGCAGAGCCTGGAACCAGAGGTCAGACCAACAAACATCAGCTGTCAGAAGGAAGGATTGCTAATGTTTTATTATTTTGTTGACAAAGGATCAGCCAAGCTCCTGAAGAATCAGCTGGTTGGGTGTAAAACGTTTTGATTTCTCAGCATCAGATAATCTTCGTGTAAAACTCCGACAGACTGCTAGGCCTTTCATTTACCTCGACTGTCTCACCTTTTTGTGTGGAAGGAATATTTTCTGACGGTCAGAATAATTTAAATAATGTTTGAACCTTGAGGGTGTTGGTAGTGTTATGAAGCCCCTGTCTGTCAGCTGGAGGCGGGTCCAAGCATTTGACGTGCTCCCTCAGCCAATCCTGAGCTGCCTTGTGCTGCTCCATCAGCTGAGTGAAGTGTCGTTCTGTCAGAACACCGTTCTCCAGGTGTTCCAGCACCTCCTGGCAGCGGGAAGCAGAACAACTTTACTACCAACAACAGAAATGTCCTATATTTTTTTAAAAATCTAATTCTCAGTGTAAGAAGAAGAAGCAATAATGAAAAATAAAGTTTATTCAGTTTATTTCTATCCATCCATCATCTGAACCCGCTTCTTCCTTTCAGGGTCACAGTGCGAGGGGCGGGGCTAACCTGGACAGGTCTCCATCACAGGGACACATAGAGACATTCACTCTCTCACTCACACCTAGGGACAATTTAGAGTTAGCAGTTAGCCTAACAGTCATGTTTTTGGTCTGTGGGAGTTCATTTCATCTTAAAAAAAATATCAAATGTTCTCAAATGTTTCCAATTTGAAGGCCATCGAAGAGCAACGGCTAAAATACAAGACCTGAACAGAAATGTTGTGATGAGATAAACTCACAGTTAGTTCTGAGACCAGAGCAGAGACGGACTCCTCTTTAGCTGCGGAGGACAAATCTGTCCAACTGTGGTCTCCGGTCATCTCAAACATCTCTTTTGCCTTCAAATAAAAGTTTTTATTAGAAAAGAAGTTCAGCTTTAACTGGGAAGCATCGAGCGGCTTCATTAAAGTCTGAGTGGTTCTGCTCAGGACCTGGGGAGTCTTACCTCGCTCTGTAGCTCTGACAGAACCGGGATCAAGGCTGTAGCCTGCTTCAGCAGGGTCTGTGCCTGTTCCACTGCCTGCCTGCGCTCTACTAGGCCCGGCCAGGAGAAGACACGAGGAAGGCTGGATGTCTGGTTCTGGAGCTCAGCCAGTCGGGTCTTAGCCTGGTCTCGTTTAAACTCAAAGGATACCAAACGGTTCAGAACGGTCTGTAAGAGTCTAACAGTCGGAAGATATCAGAACCCAGATTAGATTTGTATAGAAAAGTCCAGAAAGGACCGCAAGACGAGTTAAACGTGGACTGTTTGTGGTGCCTGATGTTCCACACGTGCATCATTTATTTATTTACAGGAAGTCTTATTTACCAGAGAGAGCGGTAACACAAACACATAAATGGACTGAGAGAGGAGAAGGAATGGATGATGTGTTTTAAAAGATATTTATGTGTAGTGGAATGAATTCTGGCCTAAACGGCCCCTTATACCCCCACCCTTTATGTAAATACTTTGGTTTACTAGTATTTATAAAAAAAACATTCAGGTGAATTTTGAACAACTAAACTCAGCCTGTACCTCTGTGTCTCCTCAGCAGTTTGGACAATGAACCTCCACTGCGTCTCAATGTCCCGGGCTGTCTTCTGAACCTCCTCCTTCTTGTCCCGATCCAGGTGTGAGCGCTGGCTGAGACTCTGCGCTCGTCTCTGCAGCTCGGTCAGCTGTGCCTGACCTGAGCTCAGGATGGACTGAATACAAAGTTTGTGTTAGAAACTAAAACACTCCAGCTAGTGATACTTCTGCAGCCTGTAGCTAACCTGTGCAGCGACTAGCCTGTCCTCAGTCTGAGCTTTGCTGCCCCGGGTCCCTCCTACCGTGGACTCGGCTCGGTCCTGCAGGTTCTGGAGCCGGGTCTTTAAGCCGTCTGCGTGGGCCCAGAAGGCCGCCAGCTCTCTGGACAGCGAGAACTGGATCTCAGCTTTCTTCAGAGCAGCCTCAGCGGTCCGCAGGAGGGTCTGCCACGTGTCCTCGCAGTCCTGGACTTGGTGCTGGATCTCTAGCTTCAGGTGGTCCTCCAGGTGGGACAAATGTCTGCTCTGTCCTCGCAGCTCAATCAGTCTGGAGTCTCCTTCAGATTTACAGCTCAGGATGTCCTGATGATTCAACACTTTACAATAAAAATCTTTACAATTATCAGAGGAGCAAAACCTCAAACAGTTTTTATAACAAATAAAACTTTTATGTTTATGTTTGAACACAAGCTCAGTACTGTGCAAAAGTCTTGAGTCACTCCATTATGGTTCTATAACGGAACTGTTTCCTGTTTTTTATTTTTATTGATATTTAACCTTTTGTTTTCCTTCGTCTACTGTGAGGGATAAACATACAGAGTATCCATCCATCTGTCATCCATCCATCATCATCATCATCCATCCGTCATCCATCCAACCATCATCTATCATTATCATCCATCCATCCATCATCTATCATCATCATCCATCCATCCATCCATCATCCATCCATCCATCCGTCATCCATCCATCATCATCATCCATCCATCCATCCATCCATCCGTCATCCATCCATCATCATCATCTATCCATCCGTCAACCATCCATCCATCATCTAGCATCATCATCCATCCATTCATCATCCATCCATCCATTCATCCAACCATCATCTATCATCATCATCCATCCATCTGTCATCCATCCATCTATCATCCATCCAACCATCATCTATCATAACCATTCATCAAACCATCATCTATCATCATCATCCATCCATCTGTCATCCATCCATGTATCCATCCATCAATTCATCATCTATCCATCATCCATCCACCCATCATCCATCTATCCATCCATCATCTATCATCAATCTATCTATCATCCATCCAACCATCATGTATCATCTTCATCCATCCATCATACATGTGGAGGAGCAGCGGCTCTACTCTGAGTCTCTCCTGGAGAACTGAACTTCTCACCCTATCTCTAAGGGAGAGTCCAGCCACCCTATGAAGGAAACTCATTTGAACCACCTGGATCCACGATTTGGTTCTTTGGGTCACTACCCAGAGTTGGTGGCCATAAGTGAGGGTAGGAACGTAGACCGAGCGGTAAACAGACAGCTTCTCCTTACAGTTCAGCTCCCTCTGAACCACAACAGACTGGTACAGAGTCCACAAAAGTGCAGACTGCATACTGAGTATCGGTTAATGTTCCAGGTGGAGCTAGGTGTGGGGTGGTGGGGGGGGGGGTGTCAGTGAGGGGATAAGGAGCAGAGGAGTAAATTAGCTCTGTGTTTCTCTGTTTAGTGAGTTCTGGCTGGAACAGCAGCTCCTGCTGACATTTCTTTGGGTGGGGGGTGGAGGGGTTGTTGTTAATATAGGCTCTGGGAGAGCATACTGAGAGCTTCAGCTCTCACTGGAGAGGTTTGTAGCCGAGTGTGAAGCGGCTGGGATGAGGATCAGCACCTCTAAGTCTGAGTCCATGGTCCTCGGTCAGAAAAAGGTGGATTGCTCTCTCCAGGTCGGTGATGATGTTCTGCTGCGGAGTTTTGTTCACAAGTGAGGGAACAATGGAGCGTGAGATTGTCAAACAAATTAATTTAGTTATGTGCAGAAATATTGTTGGTTTGTTTGTTCCAACAGTCTGAATAACTGAGAATCAAGGAGGGCATGGCTCAAGACTTTTTCACAGTTCAGACTGACCTGAGCTGACTCCATGGCCTGTTGTGGATCGGTCCGACTGTCAGGAGAAACCAGACTGCTCTGCTTCTCCTGCAGCCAGCTGCAGGTGCTCTCTCTCAGGGCCTGGAAGCTCTTCAGCTGAGTGTGGAGAGCCGAACGTCTCTTAGCTTCAGCCGCAGCTTCTTCGAGCTGCAGCCAAACTTTTCTCCACTCCTCCTCAGCTGCTCGGGCTTTCTGCTGGACTGCTTGTTTTTTGTCTTCTTCCAGATCCTCAGAACATAAACTCTGAGCCCAACTCCTGAGCTCCTGGATCCTGCAGTCTCCTTCAGTCTTTGAGCTGATGATGGACTGAAAGAGATGAGGACTGTTTGTAAAAACATGTTTCAGTTTGTTGGAAAGTCTTCAGTTGTCTCAGCCAAGAGACCTTCCCTAAACACAGATTCCTTCTTGGCGACAGAAGGAACCCCGACCCTAACCTGAGTGAGAACAGGGAGCAGGACCAGAACCCTTTGAACTCACCTGGACAGCCTGCAGTCCGTCCTCAGCTTCAGTCCGCTGGCTCAAACAGATCAGTTGCTGGTGAAGGTCTTGCAGCCATAGGTCAGTGTCCTGCTGACGGGACTCAAACCTCATCATCTGTCAAACCAGAGAGGACCGTTGGACAAGGTTCAGTCCAGAGAGGGGACGAGTTCTTTTATCTCGGATCATTAAAGGAGCAGCGGAGGGAGAAGTTACCACGAGCACGGTGGGGAATCGAACCTGTGACATTACAGAGTCGGCCGCACTTCCACCGTTCTACAGCTGCCCTGAAGGAAACTCACCTCCAACCGTCTCCTCTCTGTCTCCTGGGTGATCTCTGCAGCTGAAACAGCTTCCATTTGTTTAGCTGTTTGCAGCAGCGTCTTCCACCGATCCTCCATGTTGGTGACCGTCTGCTGCACCTGCAGCTTCCTGCCCTTGTCAGCATCCTGGTGGTCGCAGAGAGTCTGGCCCCGCCTCCTCAGGTTGTTCACCTGGATGTCACCCTCAGGTCTGCTGCTCAACACGCTCTGTCAGCAAAATAATAAAGTTTAACTTCAGAAAAAAACAAACAGCTGGATTTACAATTTAATCTTTAAGAGCAAAGAACAAAACCCGAGCCGTGTACATATACACGCCCAGGCCTTGTACTTATACAAGCCCGGGCAGTGTACTTATACACGCCTGAGCCTTGTACTTATACACGCCCGGGCAGTGTACTTATACACACCTGAGCCTTGTACTTATACACACCTGAGCCATGTACTTATACACACCGAGCTGTGTACTTGTTCACACCTGAGCCATGTACTTGTACGCACAGTGTCATGTAGTTATACACACCGAGCTGTGTACTTGTACACACCTGAGCCGTGCGGCGTCTCTCCTCAGGTGCTGCAGGACCTCCCACAGTCTGCAGTTTCTGATTCTGCTCTCGGATGAAGGATTCTGTGTTTTGACTCTGAGAATCGAAATCCTCTGAAAGACTTTGCAGCTCTGCTTGTCTGGCTGCCTGCAGGACGGTTCTCCACAGCTGCTCGGAACAGGAAACCAGCTGTTCCACATCCTGTGTCCTGTCCTCCCTCTGCTTACAGAGATGCTCGGCCTGCAGCTTCAGGTCGAGGAGCTGAGACTCTCCTTCGGGTTCAGACACCAGAACAGCCTGAAAACAAGGAGTGGCGGAAACACTGTGATGTCAAACATTGTTCCGAGACAAACGATGATGTCAGCAGTTTTACTGGGAATCATCAATCCGTTCTCCTTTACCGGATTCCTTTTTTTAGGAATCAAAGTTGCCTGACTCTGACACACCTGTATCATTTTAAACCTGTCTTCAAACTGCAACTGGGTACTAAGACCCAAAAGTTTTTCCTTCTGCTCCTTGATCCAAGACTTGAAGACCTGGTTCTGGTCTTTGACAGCATCAAAGTCCCTCTCAGAAGCAGCCTGACTCTCTGCCTGGTTCAGAACCTCCTCCGCAGTCTGGAACACGTTCCACCACTGCTCCTCTGTGTCTCTGACAGCAGCCAGAACCTCTCGTCTCCTACTGTCCTTCAGCTGCTGGTTTTCATTCAGACGCTGACCCTGATCCTTCAGATCCTGAAGCCTGGACTCTCCATCAGACCTGCAACTCAGAACAGCCTGAAAACAAGAAAGGACGGCTCTTTCAAAGCTGTTTCTGCACATTACACCTGAGTAAAATCAGTCTGTGCCGCACCTGTACGACCCGCAGCTTTTCTTCCACCTGCATGTGGTCACCAAGAGACGCCAGGACCTCGTTCTGGTCTCTGATCCAGGACTCAACCCTTCCATGCTGGGTTTGGAAACCATCAAACTGTTTGTCTAGTAGAACTTGAGTCTCAGCTTTACTGAGAGCGTCTTGGACAGCCTGCAGGACTGTCCTCCACTCCATCTCCGTGTCTTTGAGGACCAGCTGGACTTCCTGTTTTCTGCTGTCTTCCAGCTCCTCCTGCTCACACAGACGGTTCCCTTCAGCTCTCAGGTTCTTCACTTTAGATTCTCCCTCAGGTCTGGACTTCAGGACGGCCTGTTGGGGAGGAAAAGCTGAAGTCTGGATGGTAGAAGAAAGGTTATAAAATGTTAGATTTGTCTTGTTCCACTAACCAGAGCTCTGTCCTTCATCTCAGAGTCTGAAACAGCAGAACCAAGCGGTTCTGAGAAGACCCTGATCCAGATCCTGGTTCTGTCAGCCTGGGATTTAAAGCTGACGTATTCCTCCTGCAGGGTGCTCTGGGCCTCAGCCTGCAACCTCAGACGGGTCTCCAGGTTTCTGATGCGCTGTAAGAGGTTGTCCCCGTCCTTCAGGATGTTCTCAGCTCGAACTCCTTGTCTGCGTATCGATGCTAAGAGCTCGCCGAGAGCCTCGACTCGACCGCTGATGTGTTCAAGAAAAACATTTTTACCACAGACTGACACAAAAACATCTACAACTGAAGAACTTTATCAGTTAACGAGATTCAAGATGGCTGACACAGTTAACTGATCCCAGATCCTGAGTCATTCCTAGCCCTGAACTCTAAGACTGCACTAGATTTTTCTTTCACTCTTTGCAATCCAAGATGGCAGGTGATAGGCATTCCTTCAAGGAATGCTGATTTTAGACTTATAGAAAAAGGTTCTCCCGATGACGGTCTGTTTAAGACTCTGGGTCCACCAGAACCAGAACAGAGACGAATCAACAGCAGTGTGAAGAGTGGAGGGGGAGGGGCTTAGTGACCGGTTCAGTCCAGTTCTTGCCTTCAACTCTTTTATTCTCAACTCAAACTTTATATCCTGGAGTGAAGCCCCCTGCACCCAGTGCTGGGGATGGGGGACAGGACATGAGCGCAAGTTAAACCCCTGATGGACAATGTCTCCCACCCGTGCACGAAGAAGCGTCAGAGGATGTCCCTCATCCCAGCAGCTGTCAGACTCTGCTCCCAACAAACTCAACAAGTGTTTACGGCTCAGGTGTTATTCAGTTTCATTATCTTAAAGAACATTTGAGATGATGTGTGCACAGTTTTAGGTTCTATTTCATCCCTACTGACCGCCAGAGGCGGTGCTTCAAGCACTGAATGATCATTCTTGCGCATGCGCAGGTCGAGTACTAATGACAACAAAGTCACCTGTGACCTGCCGGGGGACCCACGTGACTCTATATAGTCACGTGGCACCCGGCGCTCAATCCCTTTGTTCTTCTCGCGCGCAGGTATGTGGTTGTGAAGCTGGCTGCTTCCGTATACACCACTATCGTTCTAGCTGCTTGTTGCTAGTAGCCCCGTGACCGAGCGTGGTCGGAGTTTGCGGGTAAGTCTCGCCCTCCAGGGGCTGCACAAGCTGTGTTCACTTTACCAAGTCTGCGGTCGCCGCTGCGACGACTGGTATGTTTTGTTCTTTATTCAGCAGTAGTTTACTGTTCACTTTGATTTGCCACATAAACTTTTTGTGGCTCTTTTGACTCACCGGTAGCGTTTCTGCTCGTGCTGAGTCCGTATTTAGTTGTTTCTGACTCACCGGTAGCGTGAGTTTGTTTTCAATTGTTTATCTGGCTCACCTGTAGCGTCTCGGCTCGCGGTGAGTTTTCTTTCTAAAAGTTTGTTTATCTGACTCACCGGTAGCGTTTCTGCTCACGCTGAGTTCAGCTTTATTAATTATCCAACTCGCTGGTAGCGTTTCTGCTCACGCTGAGTTCAGCTTTATTAATTATCCAACTCGCTGGTAGCGTTTCTGCTCACGCTGAGTTCGTAGCCTACGGGTTTTTACTACAAACTGAGTCACCAGTAGCGGTCTCTGCTCGTGTTGACTTCTTGTGATGGCGGACTAATCACGCCTTTCAGCAGTATGATGCTGAATAATTTATGCTGCACGACCTGTCTGGCTCCGCTTCAGCCCAATGACGGGCATGACTTGTGTCCCTCCTGTCTTGGTGTAGAACATCTCCGGGAGGCGCTGTCAGATAACGCTTGCCCCAATTGTCGCGTCATGCCCCGGTCCGTCAGGCTGGACCGGTTGGCTGTGCTGGAGCAACCTACCGACTGGGCGGGAGCGGCGTCGCATAGTCCGTTGCCGCCGGGACAAGCAATGGGCAAACGGCCGTCTGTGGCTGCAGCTTCTGTGCTGGCAAAGCGAGCCAGACGGACCAATGCAGGGAGGTTGTCCACAAGAGTGGATCACCTCACTACTGAGCCGGCCAAAACGAAGGCCCTCCTCCAGTCCTTTCAGGCTGAGGGTGATCGCGGCGCGGCTCTCCCTCCTGAGCAGGATGAAGCATCAGTCGAGGAGGACAATGCTATTTCAGTGGCGGCCTCGGGCACCCATTTCTCTGAGGTCCTGCCGGAGCCGGGCTCCGGGGCATCTGGGTCTGACTCCATTGCCTCCCAGGAGGATGCAGGGGAGTCTGTGACAGCCGCCATTCAAACAGCTCTTGCCCGCTTACAGATTAGTGTCCCGCAGGCCCAGCCTGCAGCTTCCAGCACCTTTTTTAGGCACAGCAGATCAGAGACTGCCTTTGTGGTTCCTCCCTCAGAGGAGTATATACAGGAACTACATGCTTGCTGGTCAGACACCAAGGCGTTTTCACGCCTGACAACGGACGGCAGAGCCCTGGTGGCTATGCAGGAGGCACCCAGGGTTGGCTTGGGGCAGATGCCAATTGCAATTGGCAATTGTGGGGTGTGTCAGGGATGGGAAGGAGGAGGAATATAGGAACATGGTGGAGGACTTTGTGCAATGGTGCAGACTCAACCACCTGCAACTCAACACAACCAAGACCAAGGAGATGGTGGTG
>JAVKLF010000002.1:18282670-18295871 GCA_034783495.1 Millerichthys robustus | reverse complement strand
TTTCACCCCGATCTCAGGAGCATAAAAGGTCAGAGGTCGTGGGGTCCAGAGCCCATCTCACCTCTCTGCCGGTGAGGATATGCCGTGCCAACTTGACTTTGGCGAAGTTGCCCTTCCCGATGGTCTTGAGCAGCCGGTAGTTTCCGACGTGGGGCTGCTGGGGCTCATCGGAGCCGCGGGTTCGCACACCGGTCCGGGTGGAACGCGTGGTGCTGAGCTCCTGGCGCCCGTTGCTGTGCGACGTGTGCTGCGAAGAGAAGAAACGGTCAGAACAGGACCGACTGAAACCTGACATCAGTTTCAGACAAAAAATGAAGACTTTCAGCTGTTTTAACTGTTGCTTTTTTTTATTTTTTATTATTTGTTTATTTATAAACTTTTGTTTTACGTCTTTGTGTTCATGTTTGTTTCGGGGTTTGACTTGAGTTTGGAAAAAGGGTCTTTTCAAATAAAACCATTTTTTAACAAAATAAAAACCAAGAAACACTTCCACAGTTTATATAAATGTTCTGTAGGTTTTTAAAGATAATGTCGTTGAAACTGAGCTAAAACCTGGTGTGGTAGTAGCTGAGAGTCATCAGAACACTTTAGCATCCAAGCAGCGGGCGATATGCATTCCTGCAAGGAATGTAACGGGGCAGATGAGCTACACCAAACCCAGAACCTCACAGTGGACCAGCTGGACTCCGGTCCTGGGTCTTGCGGTTTGCCTGTCCCCCTCAGAGGACGAGCAGGACACGTGGGGTTTTAGAAGAAGAGTTCTGTTCCTGCGGCGGCTCGGTTTATCAGCTGAATGATTGAACGAGTTCTGATCTCCAGTTTGGGGTTTTTTTTCTCAGCGAATAAAAAGCGACGGGTTCGCCTGTCGTATTGACGGGACAAAACGTTACGGAAAGCACCGCGGGCGCACACGGCCGCTTTCGTGGAAACACAAGCTCGTCCGGACCCGAGCAAACGGGTCGGTCGATACCATCGGTCCGATCCGACACCGGAACACAGCCGAGCAGAGACGTCACATTTTAAACAAGATTATTAATGTGATTAAAATTAGGGACATTTTATTTCTATTTTTCCACACTCAAAGATTTCTCTCCATTTGAGTCTTTTTTTTGGTGTTAAAATATAAAAGAAATATTTATACAGCGGTGAGATTTTATCTGTACCAGAACAAAAAACAAAGCTGGACCTCAAAAACTGCAAAGACCAAAACTTTATAAATGGTGGCAGTTTAGTTTAGAGCTGATGGTTTTAATGCTGCGGCTGAAGTTTTCAGTAAAAATCTTTTAATGTTTTCGGTCTGAAGGGTCACAGACTGTTTTACCAGGTAACGAGACGAAGGCCTTAAACTTGCTGCTCGATGTGAGAAAAAGAAAAAGAAGTGGAAGTTATGATGATTCAGTTCACCTTTAACGTAAAATGTCAAAAATATTCTTTTTTCGTGAGCATTTCCTAGGAATGTCGATGTTTTCTGTTTTGAAACTAAATTCCAGACCTTTCCAGACATTTCCAACCCGAGCAGAACCCAGAACCTCCGAGGCTGATTTCACTTCATGATCAAAGGAGTTTGATGTTAAAAACTGATGAAGGAACAAAAATTAATCCTCACAGTCCCTCTGTGGAGGGCCGAGTCAGTTTCTGCTCCAAATCATCAGAAACAAATAACAAAAATTAATAAAAAGTCCCGTTAAAACTCTTGTTGCCACATTTTAGGAGGCTGTCCTCTTGTCGCGCCTCCTTCAGGAGCTGTAACTCCGCCCCTCGGCTGTGGACCCTCCCTATGAAGTGGATTTTAAATGGCTAAATATGTTTGTCAACAAAACTACAGAAACCAGACCATCAGCAGAATTTGTCAGAGTTCAAATTAAGTGATAAATTCATTTTAGGTTAAAAATGTGCGGTAAAAAAAAAAAAAAAACATTTTCACGCTCAAATAATTGTTTTTAAAAAATGATTCTGATATTTCTATAAATATGCAGCTTTGGTGCGTGTGTCCCAGCAACAACCAAACCGGGTCTACGCCTGGTTCTAGACCCGGTTCACCCTGCAGACAGGGACTGAGATAAAGTTAAAGAAGAGGAAACTTGTTGTTTTAAAAGAAAAATTAAATATAAAAGGCAAACAATATGATCTCTGACAAAAACTCCAAAGACTTGAAAGTAAAAACATAAAGTGAAGAAAAGACACGATTTTAGAGCAACGATGAGGCGCAGACGCACTTAAAGTGTTTTTCACAGCAACAGCAGCTCAGATAAAAATATCAGCTGGGATAAGGTCACTGTTAAACACTGCAGGCCTGCGGGGAACACTGGGGTGCGGATCACATCTAAGAACCCTGCAGAACGTAGAAAACTGGGTTCTGGTTCCTGGAAGGAGTAAAAGGAAGGGACGGTTCCCGTGATGGTTCTACTCACGACGCCACGGTGCCTCCTGGCTGCCTGGGAGCCCGTCATGATCCGCCGAAGGAGCCCACGGAGTCCCACGACACCAGATTTTACCCCCCAACTCCGAGCCGATGAGCACACACTGATCCCAGTCAAGCCCGCTGCAGGCAGACCCGCCCGAACAGGAAACCAGACCCGCGGTCTCCTTTTCAAAAGTAAAAGCTTGCACTCAGGATCTGAGTGATCTGATATTTATTCTATGACCCCAACGAACACATGACCAACATTAACTGTAAAAATACAACAACTTAGATCCACTCAGAACGAACAAACTGAATAAATAAATAAATCTGATTTATAACTTCAGAGTCTCTTTCTAACAACTGAAGACTAAGCCTCCCCCGACGGGATCGATAAGGTTCCTCCATCTTATCTGCCTCCGTGTTGTTTGTGCCGTTATCTGCTGCCCTGACGAGTCACGGGACCGATCGGGTCACATGCAGACGTTCGGACCTCCACAGGCGCAGCGGCACAAGAGAGCAAGAAGAATGTGGGTCAAAAAATACAACAGAACTGAGTCCGAATGTGCACAGAGTTAATAAGCTGCAGATTAACCGTCAGTTTATGAAGAATAATCCAACAGTTTGGTCTGATTTTTCCAGGATCCGAGTCAAATTGCAAATAAACAACTTCAAAATACAATAAATTTAGTAAAGCTTTTTTATTTTAATCGCCTCCTTTTTCAACCCGAGCTGATGTAAAGAAGCGTGATGTGTGCAGGAGTGTTTGTTGAGATAGCATCATTTGTAAAAAGAAAAAAAAAATTGCTTCAATAAAACAATAAAGCACACTGTTCTACAAAAATAAAGCTTTATGAAATAAATTCTCTGGTAATTTGTCTATTTCTTGTATTTTTGTTGTACATATAAGCTTAAAAAGGCAAAAATATTCATTATAAAAGAAACAGAAAGCTGTAACAACATTAGGTTGAAGGAAAGTTGTTCTAAAAAAAGATCCAAAAGATTTCTTTAACATTAACAAAAAGATCCAAACCGACACAAATAAATACTTTCTTCTCAAGATCTCAGTAAATTTATTCTAAACTGCATAATAAAAATCATTTATGCTGAAAAACTGCAACTATACGTTTTAAGTACACTGTTAAATAAACAAAACTTTGCAGATAAACAACTTTGGAAAATTTCCTTTCACCTTTAGAACATTAAACTGATAAATCTTTTGTTTTTGGTAATAAATTAAATTTTCTGTGTTAAAAAAACAAAATTTAACAAATGTAAATTAGTTAATACGTGAATAAAGATAATCAAAACTTTCACATCTTCAGCTCAGCAGCAAAAATGTAATGTAATTATAAAAAGTTTTTATAACCTATCAATTTGTGTATTTATTATTAAAGTGACGTAAAAGAATCTTAAAGTCTAAAAAAAAAAGTCTGTTTAATTTTGAAAATCCAGATCGGAAGCACACGTGACTACAGGATGTCAGGATGGGGTGGGAGTAAATGAAAAAGGAGGTCGAACCCAGAAGCTGATTGGATGAAACGTTCAAGCAACAGCTGGGAAAGCCAATCGCTATCCAGAACAGAATATACCGTCGCCTGCCAGAAACAGCAGGTAAAGTCTTGTAATTTAGTTCGTAGTTGGGCCTAAATATCTTCAATGAATCACAAAACATATAAATATTAAATATTATTTACAAAAGTATTCAAATCCTAACAAAAAGCAGTTAAAACACGGGCGTATTTTTACGTTGTTTACAATTTATATAAGTGTAAGCTCCATCATGTGTGAAAATTATCTGTCATAGAAAAAGCAACAAAACGCTTTAAGCTAGTATCGTTTTTTATTCATATATTTCACAAAAAATCATGCAAGAACTCTAAAACAGCTGGTATTACTCACACTTTCCGTCTGCTTCTCGTTGACCGTCGGTAAAGGAGTTTTTGTTGACATCTTTTATTCCTTCAACAGTTCTTATTTTTACTCAGTCAGCCGGAAAATAGAAGTCTTCTCGCTTCGCTTCGGAGCTGTGTGGAGGAAAAAACCGCCTCAGCATGGATCGTGACACCCCGAACCGGACCGGACGTGTTGGAGACAAACAGCTGAGATAACGCCAAACATGTGAAAACTCACTGGAGAGTGTAAAAAATACCCTTTTCAGTTTTTACATGGCGCGTCCATGTCCAGTTCTTGACCCGAAAAGGTGAAATTAAATCAGTGTCCGTTTGTCGGCGAGTCAAAAATCGCCACAATTATTTTTGATTTGTTCGTGTGTTTATTTTTTTCTGCTGGAACAAATCCGTTTATCCTCGGCGGGTGATTTGTCAGAGCGATTCAAAAAGTCCAGGAGAAGCAGAGACTTGCCGTGGGCTCGGTTCCGTCCATCTCCAGCGGCCCGAAGTGAAGCGGTTCTGGTCTGGTTTAGGTGGGACCAAAATGGCTCCTGAGCGGCGGGGCGGGATTAGGGTGCGTTCAAGGACCGACCACGTGCTCGGACACACGAAAACCGCTGTTTTTTCCCGATTTTTTTCGCATATGCAGTTATTTTTATTCGAACAAACTTAAAAGCACATTTGACACATTTTGTATGAATCTACGCAGAAACTCAGAACGAATCTGCGTTTAAAGGACAATTAAGAAAATTAGTATTAGCGTAAAATAATCCAAATTTACGAATTGATAAAACTATTTTTTACTTTAATGTATTACATGACAACAAACATGTTTAAAGTCAGCGCTGGATTAATATTAAACCATCTATATAAATTTATAAACACCTGTACTGTAACCTGCTGTCAAGATAACGGTAATGAAAAGGTAAACGTCCGGCAGCACTTGAATGCAGCAGCGCAGGGGAAGCGAGACCAGCTGAGTCCGGTCCAGTTGGACCAGAAAGACCAGCCTGGACCTCGTTATTCAGCAAGATGTGAAGAAACCCTTAATTTAAGCATTAGAGACAAAGACAATAACACCTAAATTATATTAAAAGTTTTGTTAAATACTTTTTTTAGGTTAATGAATATTTAACATTTTGAATGTTTTTTTACTCATCGTGAATAAAAAGGGCAACAAAAATTCAAAAATCTAAACATTCATCTTAGCTCAGAAAGTAGCAAAAAGTCATAACATCTGTATTTTCTCATTTCTCGGCAGATAAATACGACACCAAATATGGAGTGAGGTGGATAGCAAAACATTTTTATTCACTGGAAAAATACAAGAAGCTCAAAAGAAAAAGGGGTGGAAAGAAAGTGCAGTCAAAAAAGACCCCAAAACACCCATGATTAAAACCCCAGAGCGACTTCAGTGAGTCACCTGAACACACCTCAGAGATAACAGAGTTAGTGTGCAGAGAGGAAAGCAGTTTAATGTCAGCCACGGAGCGGGGGAGGGGGGTTAAAGAGGGGGAAAGCCGTACGAAGCATCACGAGTCAAAACCACAACACGCCAGGGAAGCAGCCGCGTCCTGATCTGTCAGATGGCGTCGATGTCGATGTCCTCCTCCTTCTCAGGCGTGTCGGGTTTCACCGTCTCCACTTTGAGCTCGCGGGCGGAGGACGAGTACACCACCTGAAGACGAAAACCGCTTTACAACTGATCTGCTTCAGAGTGCTCCCGACGGCCGAACACAGCTGTACCTCAACGTTCTCGTCGTCTTCCTCCTCCTCGTCCTCCTCGCTGCCCTCGCTCTCCTCCTCCGCCTCCTTCAGCCATTTGACAAAAGGAGCCGCCTTGGCGTGGATCTCTTTGGCGAGTTCCTTGGAGACGTACTTCTTAGAAACCTGGCAGAGCAGAAAAGGTCGTTTAAAGAATGAAATTACTTACGGATTTTAGCCAACATTATGCTAGTTTTAGCTCGTGTCTGGCTAGTTTCACCTTCCAGGTGGAGACCTGCGTTTACGCCGCCCTGGCTGAAATAAGGCCAAACCTGAGCTCCACACTCACCCGCTCAGCCCAGGCGAATATGACGTCCTCCTCCAGCAGGTCGGCGTCGTACAGATCTTTGAGGATGATGGCGACGCGCTGCAGCAGCTGGACCTGGTGGAGCTTCACCACGCACTCGAAGCCCCCCAACAGATACTTCTGGGCCTTCTTGTTGTTGTGACAGAACTGTGGGGAGGTTCGGGTCAGAGGAGAGAAGTTCTGCTCATGTCCAGTTTAAACTCAAAATGAGCTGAAACACAAATCTTGGTGCTCGTCAGAACGATTTACTCCTAAATAAGTTTTTATTTAGACTAGTAAATAACTAAACAGACAGACAGACCACTGTCTCATCTGAGAACCACCTGAACGGAACCAGTCCATAAACCGACGGGTCTGCAGACCACCTTCAGACGGAGGCAGAGTTGTCATAGCAACCCTTACCAAAAAGTAGGATATGCAAGTGTACGTAACTTATTATTCAGTACACAAAAATGTTATTTTCAGTGTACTTCACAAAGTACTTTCCATGAATTAAAAGTAGACTTGAAAGTTTATAGTGAGTAAACTAAAAGTATACCTGGAAGAGTACTTTAAGTATACTTTAAAAGT
The DNA here is from genome assembly GCA_034783495.1 of Millerichthys robustus. Lineage (NCBI taxonomy): Eukaryota > Metazoa > Chordata > Actinopteri > Cyprinodontiformes > Rivulidae > Millerichthys > Millerichthys robustus. Next base: position 18,288,937 of record JAVKLF010000002.1, on the reverse strand, counting down.
ACACCTAAAGTGGGCCAATTTAGTCCCAGGAAGTATGTTGTTAGTAAACTTATACTTGTATCAATAAACTTGATCCATTTGGGATTATACACTTTTGTATACTTGAAAACATGAACTTGAAGTAAACTTGGTTTAGGTGAGGGAACGTACCCGCAGGAAGTGGCGTTTGTACTTCTTGATCTGGTCCCGGATGTTCTCGTTGAAGAGAAGCTCGCTGAGGATGAGGGGTCCCATGGCCTTCACGTCCAGACGCTCGGCCTCGGCCAGGATCTCCTTGTCGGCGCCGTCGATGGTTCCGCTCTCCTTCTTGTGCTGCGTTTAGAGGAACACGGGGCGTGTGGACAATGTTGTTTTTGTTTACTTGTTTTTCATCGGGCGAGGCTCACTTTGACAAAGTTGTAGAACAGGTTGACCCTCTCCTCCAGAGGTTTCTCCAGGTCGTCGCTCAGCGTCAGGTTCTTGGCGTGGTCGCTGATCTCCTCCATCCGACGCCGCTGCGCCTCCTCCGTCGTCTCCTCCGCCCAGTCTTCGTCGTCGTCGTCCCGGTCCTTCGGTCCAGAGGGACAAACGGAAGCGGGCGTTAGAACATTTTAAATCCTGCTGCGTTTCAGTTGCTCAGGTGAACTGGGACAGTGGCTTAAAGCTGAACAAAATAAATCAATTTATCAATAAATGATAAATCAGGGAGGCGGACCGTGTGTTCCTGTTCTGCCGATAGAAGCCACAGAAAAACACGCAGCTAAAAACTAAATACTCTGAATGCAGGAAACTGCAGTTGAGGTGAAAAAAGCACATTTGGTTAAAGTTTAGTCATCAGTTAAGGACTTGATTTGGGTCAGAAAACGTACCACGGCTTCAGGAGCGTCGATGCTGTCGTGGTTTCCGGCCTCGCCGCTACCAGAACCGTTCTCCTTGTCCTTCTTGCGGTTCTTCTTCTCCTTCTCTTTCTTTGCGGACGCGGAGCCGCTCTCGGTGCTCTCTGCGTTCAGGGAGGCAGAAGGGTCAATTTTAAACCCGGCGACCGACACGAGGCGTCGGAGAAAAGACCCAAAAAAAGCCTCACCGGGTGGGTTTTTGAGGATGAACGTGCAGAGTTTGTGTCGGGTGTCGAGCATGCCGCGGTGTCCACAGGCCTTACAGGAAGTACCGATGGTTTGTTTCTTGGGATTGACATGCTGCGAGAAACAACTTCTCTTTAGCTCAACACTCCTCAACCATACTTCACTGAAAGAAGAATCTTTGATTTGGACATTTTAGTCCAACTCAAATGAATTCTTGTAGCAGAACTTAGAAAGGTTGCTCTATAAACCAACATGCAGTTTGAAGGTTTTCTTGACAAAAGTCTGAGTATTTCCGAGCCGTGTGTTTCTTAAATATTTTACCAGGTCAGTTTCAGGGTTGTCGCACTCGGCACACAGCACAAATTTTCTGATGAACCCGTCCAGCATGTCCTGCAGCTTGTTCGCCTCGTGGGATCCGTTGACGATGTAACGATCGTTTTTGGTATCAAACTGGGTCTGAGCGCCGAGTTCACAGCCGAAAAACTTGGTCGGGTCTGCGGAGGGAGACAAACAATGCTGTGGGTGTGAGAACAAACAAGATTCTGAGGATCTGCAGAGTTTGGTCACATCACAGAACATCTGAAACCCTGCTGCTTTCAGCTGAAGATGAGGTTAAACCCGTCCTGCATTCAGTAAATCAGCAGCGGAGCAGCCGGCAGACTCACATGTTGGAGGCCTGTTCAGAGCCTTTGCAACATCAACCATGTTGACAATGACCGTCTTGATTCCATTCCCTTTTCCTTCAACCTAAACGAAAGCAGAAACACGGATTGAAGCACAACTCAGAGGATCAGCTGGTCGAAGTGCTATTTGAGCCGTGGCAGAATCTGTGGGCGCGCGGCGTCACCTTAGCGATCAGACGGGGCATCTTGTAGCGGTAGAACTGGTCTGACACGCTGCGGTTGACGTTGACAGACATTTTGGCTGGACGTCGGAACTATCAGCAAGATGAGAGGATCTTGGTTGGGGATTTTTCGGGATCTTCTGTCTGGAAAAGAGGGGATGACATAAACGACTGCAAGCGTGCTCGGTCTCTGACATGAAAAACGTCGTGCCGCGGTGGCCGCAAGCTCCTTGCTTGAAGGCTAGAGTTCTACCACACAGGTTCCAACGGCTGCGCAACAGCTCTGCAAGAGAACAGGAGAGGAACAAACGTCAGGACCGGAGAACCGCAGGAACAGAACAAAACAACTCCAACAGCTGGCTCATTCTTTGAGTTTAAACTTCAGATATACAACTTTTCAGTTTGAAAACTGATGATCAGAATAAAGAATAAATAAAACAGATTTTTATTTTTACTGTATTAAAAATTTTAGTGAGCTGAATAAATGTCTCTGGCACATTTTAAATTCAGATTGTTTTGTCCTAAATCCTGTCATAGGAAAAAAATCTTCCTGCAATATTTACACAGCAGCCAGGAAACCTTTCAGCTGGTTATTCTTTAACTTTTTCACCCAAAGTTCATTCAGACTCATTTATTTCAGAGAATTTAAACTTGTGGCAGAAGTTAAGAGGTTGTTTTTGTTGAATGGTCTCAGCTTACAGACAAAACTTTATTCTGTGACTTCAGAGTCAGATTACAGACAAAACTAGGCTGGGTGGATCAATTACTCAGCTCAGATGAGGGAATTATTCAAAGATAATCTGTCAACATCTACATTTTAGTCAATTTACGAGGGTGGTAATTTAGAAAAGTATGAATGAAAACATTTAACACAAAGAAGCTCATAAGAAAAAAACACAGAAAACTATAAAATGTGTAAGTTTAGGTAAACATTTGGCAGCTTCAGTCTCCATCATCACATTTACTTTTATTAGTTTGATGAAACTTCCTGAAAAAAAATAATTTCTCACCTATAAAAGTTTACATTTTTATTCTTAAATACAAACTTAATCAGTTTTGTTTTATCACACTGGAGTTGCTCCTCTAAACAAGGGGTGTCGTGATCAATTTAAATTAATTCATGAGTCGGATCGATGAGACACGATGACGATACATCGTTCTGCCTTAATGTATCGTTACACCCCTACTTTAAACCAGTGTTTTATATCTAATGTCAACATTGTATTTGTGGTAAACCGTTACATTTAAAATTAATTAAAACTAAAATAACAGATTACAATTTCTGGAGAGAAATCAGTTTTACAATTAACCGAATAATCTATAATTTAGTCGACAGCTGGAGCCCTAAATGACTGTCCAAACATTTAAACACCTCATTATAACAAACTGAAAGAAGACAAATGAAACCTGGTCACTTTCTTTGTGCCAACGTGTGTGTGTGTGTGCGTGTGTGTGTCTTTGTGTTTATGTGAGGCCTCCAGCTTTTAAAGCCTGTTCCTTTTCAACCAGAGGCCCAGCAGCAGACAAACAACTCCAGCTCTGTTATCGAGTTCAGCACAAACGAGTCATCCTGAGGTGGTCAGGGTGCCCCACGAGTCTTAAATGTGGAGCGTGTTTGTCTCAGCGGTGTGGAGCCCAGTGGCTTCAGCAGGAGGCTGTTTGGTGCAGAGTGCGTCATTCAGTCACTCAACTCCAGGGAGGGAAACAGTCTGCCCCCAACCACAAATATCCTCTCTTTCCTGGTCCAGAACGTCAAACAGACTGACACCAAGCTGTAAAAACTCACCGTTTTCACAAAACAAAGACATAAACACAACGCTGATCGTCCAGATGCCGCAGTGAACGGTGATCGATAGTCGGGGGGAGTATCGATTCCAGCGAGGTCTGTAAAATAAAAAAAAATAAAATAAAGGGTTTTCTCAAAGACGGAAAAGTCCAAAAACACAGCAGGCGTGTCAGCTCAGAGAGAAGAGAGTTTTCTGGAAAAGTCCTCCGGGTTCGGGGACCTTTGAGACAAAATAAATATATATATATATATATTTTATTAAATATGTTAAATCGAGACAAATTACGGACTGACCGCCGTTAGAGCTGAAGGAACTAACGGTCATTCACGGGTCCACGAATGCGATCAAATCAACACTTTATTTAACTCTAATCTGAAGGAGGGGAGAAACGGTTAACGGTGTCTGCGATTCATCGCGTAATTACTGGTGACCTGAAAATGACGTGGTTTTAAATGAGTAAATCTGAACAAACACAATCATCGACGCTAACAATGATCAACAGCTCCTATTAAAAAGCCTAAAGTTCAAATTAAACAAATTATTAGCAACCCACGGGTTAGATTCGAATTAAAACGTCACAGATCTAATCTGAGGCCAAACGTGACGCCATGCTGCTGAAGCTAACACCGTTAGCCACACACATTCGACGCAGTTTAGCAAAAGCAGATTCAGTAAGAGGTGTTTAGCTAGTTACAATTTTTCTACGGAAACACACTTCTCTGTGAAACACAAATCGGAATAAAACGTGGCCGAGAGAAATGTGAAATAATTAATCGCCTACCTCTCGAATATTCTGCGAAACGCAGCCTGCTCTCTTCGTTTGACAAGCGTCAAGCTAACAGTTATAGCAACCGAGAAACGTCCGAAAACAGTACTGTTTCAAAATAAAAGTTTGCTTCGATGACGATTTGCTCGTAAATGGTAGATAATTTACATAAATACTTAAAATATTTGATTTATTTAAGATTTTACATCAACATCATTACCTTAGTGAAAGCATTTTATTTAAAACATCAGTTTCGTGAATAATTTTCTCAAAAATAACGAAACACGTTTGCATGGTTTTACTTTGAAACAATAAAAGGAAGTAGTGTTTAGTTATTGGCTGACGCGCGGACGCTGTACGTGCGCAGGCGCAGCCGCTTCCTGATCCGAGTGTCCGCAAACAGCAGCAGAGAAGATGGTGAGTATGAAATGGCGAAAGACCCACCATTTCCCTCCACGAACAGCGTTAAGTTTCGTTTTTTCTGTGATAATCGATTTTATTAAACCGACAGTCGAAGTCAAAATGGCGACTTATTTTCTACAAGGCGAGCTCAGTCTGAGTTTAATCGGAACCGAGCTCGTTTCTGACACGGATCACATGACAGCCGAGAAATCATTTTGTCCTAAAAAAAAGCCTATTTAGTCACTTTTTTGCTTTGTTTGTTATGTTTGTTCCCGAGCGGTCATTGTTGTTTGTTTGTTTATTAAACACCGAGTTGTTTGTGTTTTTAGCAGAGCTGTTAGCTAAAAAGGCCCAAACAAGCTAAAGGAAACTTCTTCATTCCAGCCTTTTCCTGAGCTTCTTACATCCGCTGGTTGTTAAAGTTTTCCAGGGCAAAGACATTCTAAATGCTATTTTTTTAGTTTACTCACAAATTAATTAATTAATTCAGCATTTATTATTTTTTTGCAAATTTCTTAGGAGTTTAAGTTGGGATTCCTCCAATAACAGTGTGCAGTTTTACTCCGTTTGCATAATTTGATCATTTTCTTTCACTGTTTGATTATTTATTGTTTGTTCATCACTAACCAGTTAATGTCAATCACACTGCCATGAAGTGTTAAATTAATCTGTCACCTGATCCATTCACTTTTTAATTTGTCCCAAATCTTTCTTCTTTGTTGTATTTTTCATCCCAATCTTTGATCGTGTTCTCCTTCACGCACACGTGTCCCCCGTCTTTCCTCCCTGTCTCACCCACCCTCCTTCACCTCCGCCCTTCTGTATCCGTCTCCAACCGCCCAGGCCGGTCATCGGGTAAGTGTTCCCGCTCTGCCTCCTGACCCGGGAACTGGTTCCGAGTTCCTTGACGTTAACTCGCTGCTCTGCGGCTCTCTTTTGGACACAACCACACACCTTCTCTCTGCTCTTGTCCAGAAGCTTTTGCTACTAGATTCTGATTGAACCAGAAATTTAACAGATTGTGGATCTTAAAGGTTCCACAGTCGTGGTAAAGACCAGTATTCTGAGGTTTTATGTATCAGGTCTAAGGGTGTCCCGATTGTTCTCAAACAGAGTACCAGTACTCGCCGAGTACTTCCTGAGTTAGAACTTAAACTTTACACAATAACTTTAAAAACATTTCTTTTATTTAGAACCCGGTACTAAATCAGACCCACGTCTGGTCACATTTTATCGGACTCTTCCCTCAGTGAGGTGGGCCTTTACGGGTCGATCCGGGTCATAACGGCGCTGACTTCAAATCACGTGTGGCTCCTCACGTCTGCAGCTACAGAGATCCGTCGGTTCGTCTTCGTTCGTTTCATTTCCCCAGTGCCGGACGACACAACCCACAGAAACACGATGAAG
>JAVKLF010000002.1:18167372-18178641 GCA_034783495.1 Millerichthys robustus | reverse complement strand
AGGAAGACTCTGATGGATTTATGGAAGAGTTAGGAACTGAAAATGTGAGTTTATTGTTTTGTATTTTATGTCTTACAGCTGAACAATGTTGAGTTATTGTGAATTACAGTAGTTAAATAAAGTTTGATTTAAATAACTGTTTAGTTTCTCTTAATGTTCCTTTATAACAGGAGGAGCTTTATGTGTGAAAATAGACCCGTTCGTTGATACTGCGCCTTATAATCCGGCGCACCTTACGGTCCGAAATATACGGTACATCAACCTAATCAGACGCTCCGGCGAGTCTTACCTTGGCTACTTGTGGGCGTCCAAAACAGGCAGCATAGTGTAGCGAGGATGACCTCTGACCTCTGTTGACATCGGCACCCCGCTCACATAAAAACTCCACCTGAAGAAACAGGAACGCATTGAGACTCAATTTAGCAGAAACAAATCGAGTCATTGAAACAGGAGTCAAATATTTAATGTTTTAACATTACTGACAAAGTTTCTGTTTCTAACTATCAAAGAATTACAAATCATTTATTTTTTTCTGCAGAGATTCAAAAGACAAGTCAACAAATAGAACTTAAAAACAATTACACAATGGATGTTACAGAATGTTTAGACACGAAAATTTAAGAAATTACTTATTTTAAAAACTATTTTATTTATAAAAAAAAGTTTGTGTGTCAATTTGTGGTTTTTGTTTTTTTACCATCTCCTGTGTGCCAAAAGCTGAAGCCCAGTTGAGCAGCGTTTGTCCAACATCATCCATGAAGTTCACTTCAAAAGCTACAAGAGAACACATTTAACCAGTTATTTGATACAACGCGCAGCGAGGCTCATGGGTAATGTAGTTTTGTGTCTTCGCGCTCACCTCCGGTGTCGATGGCGTCGATGAGAGCGTCTGTGTCTTTGCTGCGGATACAGTCGATCAGCTGTCGGTGCGACCGCTCTCCTGAGCTGTCCAGACGCCGCAGGCCGGGGATTCGACCCGCCGAGCCGGCCGTGGACTTCGGTAACGCCTTCCGTCCCTCGAACAGCAGCACCAGCAAGAGATCCACCAGCCGCATGGTGTCGAGCACGCAGCGCTCGTCTCCTCCCAGCGCCGACTCCATCGAGTCGGGCAGAGCTGAACGCAGCAAGTCCTGAACACGAGAAAGACGGTGACGTGAACCGAACGACGACTGGAGCGCTTTGGGGTTTTAGCCAATAGGACCTACGTGTGTGACCAGTGGAGACCCCCGGCACAGCGTGGACAGCAGGCTGACTATGGTCGACACCTGGTTGCTCAGTTTGGAGTCAGCGGCGGAGGGGGTGGCGCCGGTGGGAGGCCGGCCTGGTTTGCAGGAGGAGGTGGGGCCCGATACGGTGCCACCGGCGGCCGCCATGCGGGACAGAAGCTCCTCCGTCAGGCCGTGTTTAGCTAAAGGGGCGGGGTCTACGCCCCGGCGAGTGAAGCGATCAGCCAAGGAGGCGAAGCAGCGTAAAGCCCCGTCTGAAACCTGGGAGGAAAGAACGAGGAAGTTCTGGTTAAGTACGGCAATTACCCAGAATAAAGATTACTCGTGACACAAAGAATAAAAGCTTCATCTGCAGATGTTAATAAAAAAAAAAAAGATTTTATTAATGGCGTTTAAAAAAAAAAGACGTTTGTATCAAAAGGTGAAGCTTGTCACATGACTGCGTCCACAGCTGCAGCTCATCAGATCAGGAGTGAACAAAGAAACTAATTATGGACTTCCTGTGACTTCTACACCTGCTGCCAAGTTACCTGGTGGTCTTCGTGTTTCAGAAGACTGGACAAAGACTCGACGCAGGTCTCCAGAGACGAGTCTTGAGGCTCCATCTTGCTGCAGAGTCGGGAGACGACAGCCATGGCGGAGTGTAGAGTGTCTTTGTGGACCAGGTGGCCGCTGTCTCTGATGAAACTCAGCACACAGTTCAGACCGCCGGCCTCAAAGACCGCACCGGACTCTCTGGTACAGATCAGCTCCAGCACCTGCAAGTAAACCGTGGGTTTCAAAACAATATATATCCTTAAAGTCGTCAAATCTGAAGGCTACTGTCCTCCAAATCGCCTGGTACCTTCACACACTGCTCAGCCAGGTCTCTGCTGGTCCTGTTGTTGAGCTCCACCACCACCAGGCGGTTACACAGCGCCTTGATGGCCCCGTCCACGCCCACAATTCTCCGGGTGCACTCTGCTGACACGTCCAGGTAGTAGGTGATCGCTCGGGCCGTGACCTCCAGCACGTTATCAGGCGCGCTCTCGTCCAGGAAGATCTTGCAGAGCGCCGGAAGGAACGTCCGAGGAGGGCACCTGAGAGACGGAGAGTAGCGGAGGGTTCTGAGCTCTGGGATCGCACGGTACCGGCTAAACACAGAGACAAAAACTCACGTCTCGAAGCAGCGGTCCACATTGTCGGACATGAGCAGCAGCATGCACAGCTGCTCCAGCGCGATGAGCTGCATGTCGCGCTCGTCGCCCTGACCCATCTGGAGCCATTCCAGCAAGGTGTCAGGGTCCACATCTGCCATGATGGATAACCTGAAGAGACAAAAAAAAACAACAGATCATTTTACAGCTTTGTAATCCATGCTTTGATGAGATGGTGCGCAATCAGGGATAAAACACTCGATGCATGTCCACAGGAGAGACAGTGGACACAATGAGCAGAGAATGTTAAATATGGAGCTGGCAGAGAGAAAATCCTGGATGGACAGAGAAGATCTGTTGGGACATAGGAGGATGATGGGAGAAGGAAGCAGATGATCTGAGGTGAAGCCCCCTGAAGGGAGCGGCTAAAAGAATTAGATCCCCAAAACAAGCAACTTTTTAATAACACGACCCCATTAACAAACCTATTTACAAATATTCCTCCACAGAAATACACATTCTACAGTTCCTTCAAAAACAAACACTTATTTTTTGCATACTTCAATTTTCTAGACCTTCTTATGACACTTGCAGCTTCTAGCTAGCATTTTGCCATTTTAGCTAATCCTTTTGTTTTAACAGCTCAGCTACAACTTCTTCAAACCCCAGCGCTCCGTGTTCACTCAGAAATTTGATGTGTTTCTCTCAACTGTTCTCTCACAACACAAATGTTTACAAAATCTAATTTAATAAAAATCTAAATTAGATAAATCCTTACCCGGATCCCCCGTTAGCTGCCCCGTCTGGCTCGGCCCCGACTCACTGCTGACAGGTGTGGAGCTGTTCGGTACTCATCCAATCAAGCGGGTGGAGAGAGAGGACGACAGCACTTTGCGGTGGCTCTTTAAAAAAAATAAATAAATAAGAAAGAATCGGGTTTCTGGGGCAAACAAGAGAAAAGAACCAGAACTGGAGCTGCAGTTAAAATAACTCATAACTGAAAGGTTGAAAAAAAAAAAAAAACGTTCCTTTAAATATTTTCAGACATTTCCTTAGCATGACATATGAAGCTCCCACAAGAAAACACTTATTAGAACAATGAATAGTTTTGTGACAAACTGTTTGAACCCGCACGAATATTTAAAAAAAAAAAAAACAACTACAAAGTACATGTACATTATTTCACCGAGACATAAAGAGAACACCACGGTCCTCGACGACACGCAGCGTTTTCTCTTCAGAGTACCTAAAAAAACCATCAAGATTCACCGTTTAAAACCACCAATTAATTAAATTATTACTGAAGCACACCACCAGGACTACTTCTGTTGTTCTACAGCAGAACACCTGATGGGGGAAAAAAATAAAACATCAATCACGATCAACTCCTCCACACAGCTGACGGCGTTGGGTCCAATAAACTTTCCAGAAAGTCCAGCTAATAATAGTTGTGGTGTTGTTCAGTGAAACCAAGCTGCTGACTGAATCTGGGACTGGATAGAGACGATGTCTTCAGCTCAACTACAGACAATAATCTGTAGATATCAGTTAATCTGGAACCACCAGGTAGAAAATAACTACATTAATGACAAAGTCTTACATCTGTGAATCTAAAAGGCTTTTTGGTAAATAAAAAAGGTAATTTCTACCTTTACCCAAACATAATTTTAGTGTTTATTCACATGAACTGCTGTAATGAGTTTCTTTTAATTGCACCTTCTATTAGTTTTGTTTGTTTATTTATTGACATTTGTTTACTGTTAGACACAGGTGAGGTTTGCACAAAAACATTTTATTGTTTTAAAAGAAAATGCTTTGGTTGTTTTAGGAGTCAGTGTGCACGAAGATTAAATTAGAAAATATACGATCGTAAAGATTTTTTTAAAAAAAGAGCATTTTAAACATATTTATGGAATATTTGAGGACAAACTTGAATGTCTGACCAAAAAATAAACAAATAACTAGGAAGAAAAAAAACTTCAGGTAATTAGAGAAAGAACCAGTTGGACAAAACTAGAGAGACAAATGGACAGTTTCACTCAAACCACATTCAGAGGTAGTTTGAGACATCTTTCAGCTTTTGTTTCACAGTCTGAACATAAAACACAAATCAACTAAAATAGCTATATTCAAAGGTGAGTATAAAGTGGGTCAAGAAAAGCCCCTCAGCAGGAAGTTTGCTTTTGTACCCACAAAACCACGGGTACGTGGTGACCAGAGCTACCAAAATACAAATTACTCAGGAGCTACCTGATCCACACGAAGCTGTTTATTTTAGGTTTTATATACTTCTTAATAACCAAACACTATGACAGACGGGCAGTCTTGGACTTACCGGAGTCTGTGGTCATGTGTTAGCAAAATATCCCATGACCCACTGAAGGGTATTTTAATGAAACTGGCCCATTTAATGTACGTTAACAAATCTGTACTTTTTGTGTCCACCCAGTTCAAAATGTCTGCCACAGCCTATCAAATACAAACATGACTTTGGTGTGGTAGTAGTTGAGAGTCGTTCCCATCCTATAATCTAAGAGCCAACAGACTACAAGACGGCTTTCTTTAAAACTTTGGAGGTGAACAAAGTGTTTTCCTTGTGTCCTAATGCAACATGTCCATCTTAAACTGACTGCAGCTTGCATTAAACTACTTTAGAGCAACTAAACTACAGCAACCTTTCTTTGTTTCTATTTAAATGTACCTTCCAAAACAAGTTTTTCTGCTATGGTAATTTTTTAGAATCTGTACATAAAAAAAGACTTATCTAAATGATCGAAACTGTTAAGTAGCAAACAAGCATTTAAGTTATTTCAATGTAAATGACTTCTCCAGCTAATCAATGATCAAATCAACACTAGATTGAAGGCATTTAGTCACAGCTGGTATCATGGCAGATCAATTCATCACAGAAATCAGGACTTGAATAATCCCTCTACTTTTATCATCTTTGATCCTAGCGACTGAAACTAAACGCTGATTTGGACTTTTAGCTTAAATTGATGCCAATTAGTCGTGACAAACACACAGTGTACGTCGTGCACAGTTTAGTAGGGGAAAAAGTGCTTTTAAGCACTGGAAGAGGCTAGGAGCATACAGAACCCTGATTATTTCATCAGAAAATCAACCTAAGAGGATAAGAAAAGGGATGTAACAGTGACAGTTAGCGATGTAGCCGGCTTCAGAAGTTTGTATTGCGACTATTAGCTTTAAAACATTTAACTTTTTGTCAAATAACCGCTTCAGTCACATTGATAAAACAAGCTGGGTATGTACAAAAATATGTCGCACATATACTCACTGGCCCCAGAGCCTCGAATAAATGTTAACATGTTCGCCGGCTAACTGGTGTTAGCTAAAAGCTAGCTAATATAAACCATGGCGTGTTCATAACAGCTGTTTATAATACCACTGATTAATTCCGACTTCCATGTCATGTCCAAAAATCACAAGCTAACTCGGTCTATACCATTTAAATGTCCCACTAGTGTCCTCGCAGTCTACAAACACGACCCGCGGCCTAAAACCCCATCCGTGAGCCTCGGGCCTCGAGTTCCGGGAGAGCCGAGAGGCCGCAGCGCACGGGCGGATACTCACCACAAGCGACACGGGCCCAGGATCCTCCTCACCGTCAGGACGAAGTTTTTCTTCGTTAAAGAAACGAAGGCAAACCCCAACCTTTGGTACCTAAAATAAGACGGTTAGAAACCGTTCGTGTGGTTGGTGTCCGGGGTAAAAAAAAAATCAAGAAAGGCCCATTTCTTCCGAGTGGGTCACAGTACGTGACAGACTCGACGGGCCGGCACAAGCGAATAGTAGACCCGACTGAACGCGAGTCCTGAGCTTTGCGTGATGCGTTCAGGGACTCTCCAGAGCTCAGACATACCAATGTTCCGACCCTATATTTAGAAAGCACGCGTCATTAGCTCATCAAAACACGCAGTTTTATTTATTTATTTTCAAAAAGCAGCTTGAAACATCAAACGTGTAATATTTCTATAGACAAAATTTCAGTTTCAAATCTGGTTTGATTTGAATACAAATACGTTTATATCCAATGTATTTAGTTGTGTGATATTATACTGATTTTACTAAAAGAGAACGTTTTATTGGACGCAGACACAGATTTCGTCTAAACCAAAGAAAAACCAAACCCCTGCTTTGAAAATGTAATGAGGAAAAAAAAAATAGAGCTTTTAGCAATTTTTTGGAATGCGAGAACAAACATACATATCTAATAACATTTGTATAAAACAAATATAAAGAAGTTTGTGTACAGTTATGGTTCAGATGATCTATTAGGGAAGACACTCGGCTACAACCAAACCAAATTTCAGCTCAATATCTGTAACATAAAACAGAATTAGCTGTGGCAACAATCTTTAATAAGACTGACTTCAAAAATTAGTTCGTTGTAGATGTACACCTAATGATTAATTACTGAGAGTTTCGTCAAAAAAAATTTGCGTAATTATTTTGCACGTTTGTGTGCAATTCTCAGTCGGGGCTGCAGAGGGCGCTGCGTGCCTTCTGAACGATGAAAAAAGCAGAAGAAGAAGTTTCCAGAGTTCAGCTGCTGCTTTGGGGGGAACCTCCGCCCCTGTGGATGATTTCAGCCGCGGCTCCGCAACTTCAGCAGGGATGTTCGGGTGTTTGGTCGCGGGCAGGCTGGTGCAAACCGACGCGGTTCAGGTCGCTTCGGACAAGTTCGTGTTCAACCTGGCGGACTTCGAGAACGTGAACCACGTGGTGGTGTTCATGCTGGGCACGGTGCCTTTCCCCGCCGGCACGGGCGGAGCCGTCTACTTCTCCTTCCCCGACCCGCTGAGCGGCGGCCCGGTGTGGCAGCTGCTCGGCTTCATCACCAACGAAAAGCCCAGCGCCATTTTCAAGATCTCCGGGCTGAAGGGCGGCGAGGGCGGCGCGCACCCCTTCGGGGCGATGGCCTCGGCGCCGCCGTCCGCGGCTCAGGTCGGCCTGTCCGTGGAGCCCCTGGAGCAGCTGGTCCAGCAGATCCCGGTGTCCAGCGCCGCCGTGTCCAGCGTGGACACGTTCCTGCAGTTTACCCAGAAGATGTTGGACAATTTCTACAACTTCGTCTCGTCGTTCGCCGTGACGCAGGCCCAGATGACCCCGAACCCCACCGAGACCTTCATCCCGTCCACCTGCGTCCTCAGGTGGTACGAGAACTTCCAGAGGAGGATGGCGCAGAACCCGAACTTCTGGAAGAGCTGAACACTAGCAGAACCAGAACCAGAGCCAGCAGGGACTTCCACGTGCCTCCATGCTGGAAACGTGTAAATAAAGTTTGTGTCTTTGCTGAACGTTTGGATGTTTTTGTTTCCTGAATAGGGGGAAAAACGAGTTTATCTTTGGTTTGGGTCAGAACCGTCCCGGGCCAGTCTGCCCTCTGAGTTTGTGTTGGGGATCAGTCTCAGCTACAACCATCCCAAACTGAACTCGAATCAAACAGCTGATGTGATTTTTTTTTGTCACTAAAATATGTTTTTGTACCAAAAGTCTCACAGGTATGGAAGCATGTTAGTGCCAAAAAACAAATGAGTAAACACCCATCATATAACAAGTAAAACAACAAACAAACAGTTCTCCTGGAACATACAAATATTCACATTTAAATTGGTTGAATTAAGTTGAAATTATTTTTTACCTAAATGAATAAAATAATTTCACTTAAGCCAGAAAGTTACGATTTTCAACAGTTAAAAAAATCTAATTTGATATTTTGTTATCTCTGTATTTTAACTTATTTGGTTTTGTTTCCATATACATTTTGAAGTTTAAAACAAACACATAAGGCTCACATGCAACAACATCAATAATTACAAATAAGTGGCAGAATAAAAAAAAATCAAATAATTTTGACAGTTTTTTTCAATGCAGTGAATATAAAAAATAATCTTTTCTGTTATTTACACATTTTTCCAATATAAACTTGGAACAAAATGTAAGTAAATCTTTGCCTGTCAGCTCCTGGAGGTACCAGAAGCTCCAAACAAGCACAACAGGACAGCTCATCCCACAGATGCATGATCCTTACAAATGTAGCTCCATTTAAAAGGGAAATTAACAGACTTTACAACAATTTAAGATTTATTACTCATCGTTGCAACAAAGAAATAATCCAACAAAAACGCTTTCATACTTTTTGTTCAAAGTTTATATTGTATGAACATGTAACATAAAAATAGTTGAAATATTCACTGCATTTAAATCAATTGAACCAAATTGTTTAACACCCCCCCCCCATAAAAGAAAATTCTGCCACTTTATTTTTTGTATTTCTGTATTATATTTGTATTGATTTCTTATCAGTGTAACTGAGCTTTATTTGTTTTGTTATGAAATTTTAAAATTATATATAAAACAGTAAAATATGTGAAGTAAAAGAAAATGAGTAAAATATATCAAAATATTTGTATTTGTAATATATATCAATAAAACATTTGAAGATAATTTCATTTAAAAAGATTTAAACAGTTTGAAATTAATCAAAATTCATATTTTTTATTAGTTGCTATCTTTGTATTTTTATCTTTTGGCTTGAGTTTCCATTTCTGTTAATAAATACAGAAAAAAATGAAAGTGTTTGCAAATAATTAATTAGATTTTTATTTTCTTTAAAGAATAAATACTCATCAGACCTTTAATAGAAACATTTTATCAGCATAAAGAATATCAAACCTTCAGCTAGTTCACCGTTTGAAACAATCTGAAGAAGAAATGGTGACTCGATCTCTTCGTGTCCGATGGACTTGATTTAAAACCATAAACGAATCCTCGTCAGAACAAAAGTAAAGATAGGATCGGGACGGAAAGGTGCAAAGACTCAGTTTTCGACTGTTACAGGATCCAGATCAGACTCAAAACAAACACTTGAAACCTGTTGGCTACGAGTCGTCAGACGAGTCCTTCTAGTCCCAGATCCTTCTACCATTTTAAATAAAGGAGAATGTTTCGTCCATTCAGGTGGTTTATGTTTGGTTAAAGAAGGAAGAAGTCAGAAATCGTCTTTGCGTACCACAGCTCGTCTGTTTCCATGGTGACCGGTCCCGGACGATGCTCCTCTGAGTCGAAGGCACTTGATTTTATGGCAGAAGGTGAAATCTCCTTCCCTTGTCAACATCTCATCTAAAAATATAAATATTTGTAAACGTCTCTGCAGTACAGTACTGATGATTCAGCTTTGATCGCCGATCCCAGCGGCTCGGAGGCCAAACGTCCAACTGTTCCACAAACAATCCGATCAAACCTGATTCTGGAGCAGATCTGTTACAAATAATCTGTCAGAGAATAAAAGATCCACAGAGAAAACCACAACTGAGCTGGGAGGCTTCAAAACTTTAAAAATATCCTCCACGTTTATTTACAGCTGAGCAGGAAGAGAATTATTCAAAAATAAAAGCATAGTTTTTGTCCCTTGGCCGTCGTGTTGGTGTTGTAAACTCTGATTTGTTCCTTGAAGCAGGGTTTTCATCTAACTGAAGGAACTTAAGGCTCAACTCAGAGGTTTTACCACCAAAAAGTAGCTTCATTGACTCAGAACTGAATTATTTAAATAAACATTTTATATTCTGTATCTGCATGAGAGGTTTTTAGAGCAGGTGGATTCACGTGGTCCTGGAAACGTCTGGAGTTAAAGTGATCTTCTTCAGCGTTAACCCGATCCTGATTCTGCTACCGCCCGAGGACTCGGCGTGTGGGGTTTCCTGCTGTTTCTTCATGTCCCCAAGTCTGTTTCCACCACGCTGACCCGACTCGGATCACATCCCGTCAGAGTGAGGCCGTCACCGGAGACAGAACTGGGAGACGCCCCCGACAGAAGGGCTCTCAGTTTGGGACAAATCTGTTGAAGCGTCAGAGACAACCAGCCCATCCAGATCCTGGTTCTACAGGTTCTACCGATAACTGGCCCACAAACCGTCCCTGCAGGACTGGAGCTGTGAGGAGTTTTACTGTCAGATGTTGATTTACTGGTTTGTTAGAAAACAACATAATGTTGGTGATGAAGCAAACCGTTTTTTCTTCATTCATTTGTTGTGCTAAGTTTAAAAATATTAAAAATAAATAAAAACTGTTCGTAGTTCTAGAAATGGGCTGGAGGTTTGAAGAGTCAAAACTCGTGCGTCCTGTATGGAAGGGGTCACCTCTGCCAGCCAATCAGAACAAGCCTTACAGTCATACAGATTTGCCATATATGGTGTGATGAGGGTGGGGCAAATGACCTTAAATCTGTGTGATGGGGGAAAAACAAACAAAAACAAAACAGTTATTTATGTCAAAAAGGAAAATGTTTATAATAAAGATGAAGAAAACTATTTTTTCACTACAATGGTGCTCACTGTTGGGTGGGGGGTCTTTACATTCGCCTTCCTCTATCGTGACATCATCAATAGCAATGTCGCCTTCGATCCCGGGGCCTCGGACCCCCTCCACTACCATCTACAGAGACAGGAAACAGGAAGTAAAATGTAACAAAAGGCTGAGCAGACGGGTTCAGGTAGCAGGTGTGTCCCGTACCTGAAAGGCTGCGGTCGGGTGGATGTCGACCCGCGCCTGCCTCCACTGGTTCTTTTGGTTACCAGATAAACTCCAGACTAAGGTGTCTGTCAAGGTCTGACTTTTCTGACGCAAAAAAATGTTCAGAGATCCTGCGAGACAAAAAACACAACACTCAGGAGGGTCTTTGTTATCCCGTGATAAACTCCTCCCCGTTCTGATAAACCCCTCCCTGTTCTGATAAACTCCTCCCCGTTCTGATAAACTCCTCCCTGTTCTGATAAACTCCTCCCCTTTCTGATAAACCCCTCCCCGTTCTGATAAACCCCTCCCTGTTCTGATAAACTCCTCCCCGTTCTGATAAACTCCTCCCTGTTCTGATAAACCCCTCCC
>JAVKLF010000002.1:17932474-17973417 GCA_034783495.1 Millerichthys robustus | reverse complement strand
AGTCAGCTCCGTTTCCGGGGAGCTATTGAACCGGAGAAACAAGCTGAGTCAGCTCCGTTTCCGGGGAGCTATTGAACCGGAGAAACAAGCTGAGTCAGCTCCGTTTCCGGGGAGCTATTGAACAGGACAAACATGCTGAGTCAGCTCCGTTTCTGGGGAGCTATTGAACCGGACAAACATGCCGAGTCAGCTCCGTTTCCGGGGAGCTATTGAACCGGACAAACATGCCGAGTCAGCTCCGTTTCCGGGGAGCTATTGAACAGAACAAACAAGCCGAGTCAGCTCCAATTCCAGGGAGCTATTGAACAGAACAAACAAGCCGAGTCAGCTCCAATTCCAGGGAGCTATTGAACAGGAGCAATGAGCTGAGTCAGCTCCGTTTCCGGGGAGCTTTTTCTGTCTTCAACGCACCGTCAGCTCCAGCATAGCCAGATACATTTGGTACAGTTAGTTAATTGCAATCTGTCAAAATGACGGCTGGGCCTAAATATTTTTCTGTTGCCGTTTAAAAACAAAACTGATATGGACGATGAATTAATAATTCTTTAATTACGGCTCAGCTGCACAGTAGGCCACCTCAAGAATGGAGAAAATACCAGGAAAAAGCTACTAAGTGAAAACAAAGAGCAGAGAAGCTCACAAATTCTCTTCATATTAAAGGAAGGTTTTCCAGGAGATTGTAGAGATATGGGTCGGGCTCCTAATCCAGTGTCAAGTGTCCGAATTCACCAACACATCAACTACATACTCATGTATCGGGAGGATCTTACCCAAGTCAGATCAGTTAAAAATAAACTTGTGTTTAAAAATCCAAACTTACCCGTAAAGCAGTTGGCGTTGCCAGGGATTTTCTTCCAGTAATCTCCTGCGGGATTTTGGTCAGAAATGCCATAACGTCGAGCCAAATCTCCATTGACGCAGCGGACCCAGGCGGTCCGACAGCTAAGGACCAGCTGACGAACCGCCAGCCCTGCAGACAGACAGGCACACGTTAAAAACACAGACGGATACACCGGACAGGTGTAGGGGGGAGGAGTTCCAGCACCTGCTACGACGTCCCAACCTGTCCCAACAGGCATTTCGTCGCTCAGTCCGGTCCGGACAAAAACACTCCCTTTGTTGTCCAGAACCCAGAGAAGTCGATCGTTAGGACTTGTCTGGATGCTGACCAGCTGCACTCCGGTTGGCTAAAACAGAGATGACATCACCATTACATGTTAAATATTTTAAAAACCACTAAAGGGATTTTATCATGGTTTTAAATCCTTCAGTTGTGTCTATATAAAGTGGAACTCCAACACTTTGGAGTCCTGGGTCTTGTAGATCCACAGGCCCCTCCTTCACCTTTGTTCTGAGGTGTGTCTGAGAGCACCTAGTTTTGGTGAACTTTTTTATTTACAAATGTATTGAAAGACATCAACAACAGAAAACTTATCCATCCAGCCTGACATGTTGGACCCAGAGCCTGACACAGATTCTGACCCAGAGCCTGACTCAAGCAGAATCTAAAGATATCCACGCAGCACCGCAAGAGACTGAATTCAACTTTTCTGTGCTCCTACAGACTCCAAGTACAACAAAGTGTATTTAAGGGATAAAAAAGTGGAATTTGCATCACATGTCCCATTTAAAGAAACTTAAAATTTATACCCACTACAGCCATATCTGAGCTACACCTTGATGTAGTGTTAGCAGAGTTACACCAGTTATAACTTTATCAGAAAACAGAATTATTTCCACCATAAATTAGATCCATTTTTATCAGCGGAGCAAAGCTAAAGAGGCTAAAAATAACAGCAGTAAAACCAAAAGGGGCCGGCAATCAGACTGTCCCACGGCCTTTAATAATGTTTGAAAAACTAAACCACAGAGCGAACACCTGTGTAGCAGCTGACTGTCAGCTGACGCCACACACGCACGCACACACACACACACACACACACACGCACACACAGTCTAACCTGTAGAGGCGGGTCGATGGGGATCCAGGCCGGCATCATCATGCTGGAATTGAGCGGCTGAGTTCCGACTCGGAAGTAAACGAGTCCTCGACTGTCCACGGCCCAAACGTTCTGGCTGCCGCAGCTCACGCTGATCAGACGTACACTTCCTGTAACACACAGGTGATCGCTTCACTTGAACATATCCTCAGGTTGTACCACAACTCATTTTAAACAAACTCTGGTACACAATGAATACATAAGTGGTTTTTTTTATTATTTTATACTTTTAAGAAGGTACTGCATGAATGCAATGGGAGAACCCAACCCCACAACTGTCCTCTTGCTTTTTGTGAATATATAAATGGTTTGTGTGTTTTGTGCTCCTGGTGAGAGATCGACGGTTGGAGGGCTGAGGAGTCGTTTATCTCCCGACGTCTTGACTCGCCTTACCGTTTGCTGACGCTCCCGTTTCCTGTCTGGTAAGGTCTTCCCTGTTTTTATAGAAAGTCTTCAGGCGGTCATGTGGTGTTTGATAGCGAGAAGGGCAAAGGGACTAAAAACAGATCCGTCTGTCTCACGCACGTTGACCTCTGAGTTTCCAACCTGTTACACAACCTCAGGCTGTCAGGGTGACGCAGAAACACAGCTGACTGAGTGGAGTCTCCACACCATCAGCGGGACGATCGTGGCTCGGCGCCCGAGGTGTTGCGTTTCAAATCATTCCCGTGGTTCCTGTCCAACAACCCGACCTGCGTCACGGTCATTGGACACCACATTACACCCAATACGCTCAGCGGGACCGCCACGGAAACACCAGTCCTGTTCCTGGAGGCCGTGTGGTCTGGGGTTTCAGGGGACCGATCAGAGTAAGACCAATTCGAAACCTCAGAGGAGAAAAAGAACCACAAAACAGGAAATCAAAGGAGACTACAGTCCTGGTCCAGGTCCCTTTGCAAGCGAGCAGAGAATCAATAAAAAATAAATAACAACGTGCACAGCATTCAAAACAGGTCGCAGAATCATTATCTGCGCTCCTTTAACCGCTCAATAAAAGAATGGAGGTTGTTTCTTTCTCGATACTCGAGGTGTCTGAAGAGTTCCGGTCCGGTTTAGAATCCTGCACGTCCAAGATTTTTTATTGATCTTCTTGTCACTGCTGACTCGGGTTTATCTGTTGTTTTAGGTCGATCACAACATGCTGCGGTCAAGAGTCGAACATGTTGTTGGTCTTTAAGGGACGGTTCTGTCCTGATGCAGATCCTGTCTGTCTAGAAGAAAAACTCGTCTTCCATTCCCCTCACAGACCTGAAGACGCCTGACGATTTAAAATGATGACAATGGATGGATGGATGAACAGATGGATGGATGAACAGATGGATGGATGGATGAACAGACGGATGGATGGATGAACAAATGGATGGATGGTTAGACAGAAGTATAGATGGACAATAAATGGATGGATGTACAGGTAGATGGATGGACAGATGGACTGACGGATGAACAGGTGGACTGTATGGACGGACAGATTGATTGACAGATGGATTGATGGATGGATGAACAGATGGATTGATGGATGGATGAACAGATGAATGGATGGATGTACAGATGGATGGATGAACAGCTGGACCGTATGGACAGACAGATGGATGGACAGATGGTTGAACAGGGGGGCTGTATGGGTGGACAGATGAATTGATGGATAGATGGATGGACAGGTGGACCGGACGGACGGATGGATGGACGGATGGATCACAGAGCTTTGGGTTTTAAATCAACACACGGTTTGCTTGTTGGACTCAGAAACATACCGAGCTGGCTGAGGTCCAGGGGGGTCCAGTGAAGACCGATGGGACAGGAAGAAGACAGCGACCGAATGCTGACTCGACCGTAGCTGTCCAAACCCCACAAAGCATCGCGGCAGGCCGACAGGTGAGTCAACTCCATCTGAGCTCAGGTGAAGAAGTGGAGACCACAGAGGACCATCAGAGAGAGGCAGGAGACCGGTGGAGCAGGAAGGAGAGACCGTGCAGGTGTTCCTACCTCCGGTGGAAGAGAGACCGAAGAAGGGCGCAGCTCTCCGTCCAGATCTCGAACACAGAACAGATCCTTTCTGCTCTGAGCCAACCACAGGAACGTACCTGAGACACAAGCAACATCAGAAAACGAAGCTGCTGAGACGAGGTGACGGTGTTCCTTCAGGCGGTACCTTCTCCGTGACAAACAGGTGAAGACGTAATGAAGGTCCACCTGGTGGCTGAGACCGTTCCTCTCGGGACGACATTCTGCCAGAACGTTCCTGTTAAACCAAATAAAAATTTATTTGAGGAGCTGTGAACAAAAATAAGCTCAATTGTTTTTGCTGTACTGGACTCTACCAACCCACAAGGCTGCCACGGGCCAGGTGGACCTGGTTCTGTCCCGAGGCCACCCACACTCCACTACCGTTGGCGCTGACGAGGCTGGGCTGGCACTGCGAGTACTGCGACAGGAAGGCCACCACCCGGTCCATCGGAGCCCTGGTTACCGTGGCAATGCTCTGCGTGGCCTGCAGCAGCGTCTGGAAGAAACTGCCCTGATCGAAGACCACGTAGTCCGAAATACTGATCTGACGGAAGAGGTGAGGACTGTGAAACCCAGAACACTGTCAAGACGTTCGCGGTCGGACTCTGTACCTGCCACCAGTGGTTGTCGTCGCCCTGCGGTTTGGATGAACAGATGCCGGTTCGAAACCAGAGGCTGCCGCTGGCATCTAGAGCCCAGGCGGTTCCACCGTCTCCCAGAGAAATACAAATCATCTCCAGACCCTGAGCTTCACTGAACCACCGACACAAAAAACACAAATGTAGGTCTCAGACCAACCAAAGTGGTTTAAAACACAAACAAACGTAGAATTTCAGGGAATAAAATACTAGCTC
Source organism: Millerichthys robustus (assembly GCA_034783495.1). Taxonomy (NCBI): domain Eukaryota; kingdom Metazoa; phylum Chordata; class Actinopteri; order Cyprinodontiformes; family Rivulidae; genus Millerichthys; species Millerichthys robustus. Next base: position 17,968,559 of record JAVKLF010000002.1, on the reverse strand, counting down.
AATGCTAACTTAAAAATCTAATCAAACAAATTTTAGTCATTTTCAAAGACTTGATTATTTAACTAGAAAGCACCACGAGCGTTGAGAGCTGAATATCAGCTGAAATCTGAGGAAGTTAGCAAAACAAAAGTTAAACGCTAAAATTAGCTAAGCTTAGGCTCTGCAAGCTAAAGATTAATTTTAGCTCTTAGCTACAGCTTTAATTTTAGTTTGGGCTAAACTGAGCTTTAAAATAATCTATGCCTTATTTTACTTTTTAGCTACTGTTTTGCTTATTATAGTTCTCAGGTAAAGTTTTTTCTGTTGAGCTTTTAGCAATAATTGAGATAAAAGAATCTTTTAGCCCACCAAGTACTTTTAATTTAAATTTTAAGTACTGTTTTGTTAATTTTAGTTCTTCTCTCATACTACATGTGTATTTCAGTAGCAGTACTACCTGACGGTGTCGTACTTCCAGCCCTCGCCCTCGCAGCAGTAGCTGTTGAGTCCTTCTCGGTAGAACAGGGCTTTGTGTTCACTTAAAGCCCAGAGGACCCCTCCCCTCACACACACCTGGCTGAACACACACGGAGACTCTACCTTCACGGAGCGAGCGCAGGGCCGCTCCGCGCTCAGACCTGAATAAAATCACAGAATGTTGTGGTTCCACCTTTGAAAACTGTGCCTCATTTTTTACCAACAGGTGGGATGTTACCTGTTTGCAGGTAAAGGTCTCCGTTCGTCCTGATGATCCAGGCGGAGTCGTCGCTCAGGGCGACGAAGGCTGTTTGCTCCGCTGCTTTGTACCAGTGACGCTTTCCCTTAACGGAGACTTTAGCACAAGCAAACGCCGTCATGCTCTTCTGCTCTACCTTCCACAGCAAGTTACCTAAGACATGACACCCTGTTAGCATCAGCTAATGCTACATAACATTACCTGCTGTTAGCATCAAGCTAGTGCTACATAACATTACCTGCTGTTAGCATCAAGCTACTGCTACATACATTAGCCTACACACTGTTAGCATAAAAGGTCAATATAGCTAAATGCTAGCTAGCTAAAAGCTAATAGGAGAATTTCACTACCTGGAAGCTAATCAAAGCAAAAGTAATTAGATTACTAAAAACACAAGAAGAATCAGTGAATAAAAGATGTGAACGCTGACTCAGCGTTTACACTAACCACAGCAGGTGGACCTGCCCGTGGCTCACCTGAAGGGGACAGCGCCACCTGGTGAACATTGTCTTCAAAGTGTTGCCAGCTGAGTCCCGTTTCAGGAAGAGGGCTGCAGAACAGTCCTCCTTTAAAATCCAGACACCAGACGTGCCTGAAACCACAAGTCGCTCGTCAGACACTGGAGATTCTGCAATCAGACCCATGAAAAACCTGAACCTACCTGTCTGTCACCTGCAGGCTCAGTATTCCACATCCTGGACCCGAGTATCCCATCCAACTTTCTGCCAACTACAAATAAAACGAGAGCATCAAGTTTAAAAAACAGATGCAAGAAAAGATTTTCCACTTTATTTAATGTGGACTGGGTAGGACCTTACTGGTCAACCAGTCCTCCTAATCTGGACATAGGTATACCAGCAGACTCGTGTCTCACCTGGTAAGGCCTGAGCCTGTCTCTGTTCTGGATGTCCAGGTCAGTTTGTCTTTCCGCCGTCTTCTCCGTCTCATTCCATGAACAAGAGGCAACGTTTCCTCCGCTCGGAAGACTGGGACAGTAGATGTCCTCCTCCTCGTCACTGGAGACGCTAGGATTTCTGTCCAGATTGGACACCGTAGAGTAAAACATCTGATCTGCAGGACCGGTGGAGGGAGGCAGGTGGTCCTCCTGCACAGAAGAAAAACAATTTTAAAAATATTTTAACGGTCTACTGGAACAGGTGTCCATGTTTTAAAGACCCAGGATGCAACAATGGGGACATCAGCAGCCTTTAGATGGAAGAAAATGTTCTCAGATGTTCAGGAACAGCCTAGAAGCCACCAAGGTTAAACCCTGGCATGAACTAGATCCTACTGCAACCCCAGTTCTCTGTCCACCTGTGTCCCTGTCCACATTGAAGACCGTTTTACATCATCATGGTCTGAGAGGACCAAGAAAGAAGACACCTTTAAGCTCGATGGATGAACCAAAAGTCTTCTGGAGAGAAAATTACTGTTGAGTTGTTTGGACAGCTAAGATCACCGAACCACGGTGGCAGTAGCTCCCCAGTCTTCAACTTCACCTCAAGCTGGACGGTCGGAACTTGGACACATTTGGGTCCAACGGTACATCAGGTTCCAGATTGGATAAATCAGGCCGACATCAGTCTTCTGGAACGGCCTTCCCAAAGCACCGACCTCGGCCCGACGGATTGTTTGTGGACTCGGGAAACCAACCGGTTTAACTGAGCGGTTCGATATCAGCCAGAAGCTTGTTGACGAAGACGAAAAGCCTGAGGTAAATTATCTGAGGAACATTTAACCAAACATTAGTGGGAGTGTATGGATATATTTAGACCTGTGTGAATAAGAAAACCCCAAATTATACAGTAATAACATCCAGTACAGGTGGTATGAAATGTAGAAATGCGTAATAAACTACCAGCTCCTTTCTGAACTCAGCCAGAGGACTGAGAAACTCTTCCTCCTGTCCTTCGTCCTCCTCTGACTTCTTCATGTAGGAGAAGGAGCACTCCAGTAGCTGATCTACATCTGGGGTGGGGAGGGCAGCGGGTTCCTCTGAGCAAGGCTCGGAAGTTCTCTTTGGGTTCCGTCCATCCTCCAGACCGTGGAGGAGCAGGGAGCTGGTGTCTGGGACGGACCTGAAAGCAAATATGAGGAGTTGTAAGGATCAAACGGTGCCACCCGGGTTTCTGGGTCCTCCACTACTCACGCAGACGTGTTGAAGGAACGTTCCGCTCCTTCTCCGTCCGACCCTTTATCTCGCGTTTCCTTTCCTGGAGTCCTCTGAACGCCACAAGCAACAAACGAGGCCGGGTCGTTTGGAGGAGTCCCGCTTTCTTCGCCCGTGCAGTCGCCATCTTGGACTACAAACACGGAGTCCGAGCTGCTCGTCTCAATCAAACCGTCCCTGCTGGTGCTATCTGAGGACAGAGAGAGACGGACGACGAGGCAGTTGAGCACCCGTACCCGTCTGTGTTCTGCTGAGGTCTACTCACCTTGCCGCCTCTTCTTCTTCTTGTTCACTCTGACGGCTTTCACCACGAGCTCCTGCTGCATCCTGTCCTGATTCAGCGGGGCGCTGTAGCGTCTGAAGCTGGGCTCGCAGGAAGCGGCGGCAGCGGCTGGGTGTTCTGGAAGACTATTGCAGGAAGTGACAGAGCTGCTGAGACAACAAGAGCCGCCGAGCGACCCAGACGGCTGGCAACGCTCCGTCACCTGGACAAGTACGGACGAGAAGATTATAAAAATCTCAGGAAACTTACATGTCCTGGGCACCATCTGAGAAATCCTTTTCCCGAAAATTGTGATAAAAATACCTCCGGCTGGTCGTCCAGCTCTTCGGCCTCTTGCGCCAACACTCCTTCCTCCTCTTCCTCACGTGTTCCTGCTTTAAGCAGCATCTCGCTGCCACCAAACTCCTCTTTATCGTCTTCCTCCACAACGATTGCCACCGTCCTGATTGGCTGAGCTGCTGCCACTGACCCAGGTGGCTGGAGGACGAGGGGCGAGGTCAAAGGTGAAGGAAGGTGGATCGAGAGCGGCGGGTCTGAAGGGAAGCAGATCCTAAATGTTAGATTTGAGGCAACATTTCTCGCGGTACGGTTATCATTAAAGGTAGCTCTCACAGTTGGATGGGACTCCCTCTGGGGTGTTGGACAGTCGGATGATGTCTCTGTCACCTTTCAGGATGAAGATTTCGTTGTCACACGCAGACACAGACACGACGTCTCCACAGCTTTCCAAAGCGCCGATTACGACCTTTAATGAGCATTAAACACAGAAGCAGCTCTAAACTTAAAAAAGTGGCTGTTTGGTCTTTCATTTTTTGGACGATGAAACCAGTAAACAGTTATTCTGGCAGAAATGTGATGATTTTCCTGCTGGGAGTGCTAGAGCTGGCTGCTGCCGCCACTGTTTCAGCAGAAGAAAAAACTCAGAGTTCCAGGTAAATAAGCACATAATGTGAAACTGACAGCGATGCAAAAGAATAACAATCAGGAGATTTGGTGATAAAAGAATCATATGTTGCAGTCGAGACTAACGACTGGTGCTCTGTGTGGAAATAAAAAAACAAATAAGGAAAATGGAAGTTTCAGGTCAAGTTAAAGTCTGGTTTCAGTGTCCTACCTTTATAAAATACTGATTTTAAATTGTTTTAATAATCCCATCAATTTAGTAAAATGCTCTCAGTTTTGTGTAGATCTTGGAACATGGACCGGTGTTCTTCGTTGGTGGGTATGAGCGGGACTTCTGTTTCAAACAACCTGTGTTGGTAACTCTTTTAATTGGAGAACCTGGTTTCTAAAGATTAAAAAACGTAACAAAGCTATTTATTTTGGTGAGTGACTGTCTGAACTGGCCGAGCGGACCCGCCTGAATTCTTGCCTCGGGACGAGTGGGCGCTCTTACCTCGTTGAGACAGTCGAACACGTAGACGCAGTATTCGTTCCAGCTGAGAATCCAACCCTCTTTGAGAAAACAGCTGAGCAGACCGAGCTGCCGGTCCGCCGGACGATACGCTCCGACCGGCCCGGGTCGACAGAACAACTCAAACTGAAGTACCTGGGACAGACAGAACCGGAGGCTCAGCTACTACCACGTCAACTTTTAGCTGTAGAGCCGACGGGGTTTCAGCCATTAAAGGTTGTTTGTCAGCGGCGACGTTCGTACCGGCGTGTTGAAGAGCGGTTTGAGCAGTCGGGTGTCCTCCACCTGACCTTGGACGTCGGACCTCCACAGTTTGAGTCCAGACCGGGCAGCGTAGACCTGCAGGTCACTCTGTTTACAGAGAGCGGGCAGGAAGCAGGCTCCAAACCTGCCACTGCTGCCACGGGAACACCAACATTAGTTTCAGAGGCGCAGGTGACCGGTTCCGGTCCTGGTCCTGCATGTTTCAGATGTGTCGCCGCTCCAACACACCGGAACTTCAAGAAACATCGAAAACATGCAGGATAGTGGACCTCCAGGACCGGGACTGGTCACCATTGTGCTACATGATGCAGCGAAATGGTCAACCATGGTGAGAATCTGTTCCACCATCTTGCTGGGTGCTAAGTGGGCAGGAAATTCATTCGCCCAACAAAGTAGTTCCTCCTAATAAAATAATGTAAATTACTTATTTATGTACTTAACTTGCCATTTATTGTTTTGCTCTGTGTGTTTTTCAACTATTTAGACCAAATTAAATGGAATTTGAAATGAGTTTTAGCGATTCATTCCCAGTTTTTAACTTATTTAAATTCATAGGGCGGTACAGGCCGAAGCCCTGTGTTCCTCAGTGAATTTATCATTTTAATATACAATATATACTCCCCCGTTGGCAGTAATCAGTACTATCAGCTCTCCAAATAAAAGTCTCAGCACTCTGTTGGTTTTAGCACATTAGCACAAACGACAGACTTAACGTGAGCTCATAAAATGCAGGAATAGAGTTCGGCAAAACGTTTGTCCAACAGAGGAGATATTCTGGTTAAAAGATTTTTTGGAGCTGAATCGGACAGAACAACAAAAACCGAGGAAGACAGAGGAGAAATGAAAGCGGGCAGGACCTTTTTAACCTCATCTGTGGCGACTGCATGTGAATAACTGTGCTAATACAGAGCTGAGGTCTTGAAATCCTCCGAGTCTGAGCCTTGCCTCGGAGTTAAGATGCATAATTTGCCTTTTTCTGTTGACTTTACAATTAAAATAACTGCACAGGACGTCTCTCCCTCCATTTAACTTGGTTAATCTGGAGTTAATCTGTAGGAGCAAGTGTTTCTCCGATTTAACGTTAGACCAGACTCTTTTTCGCGAGACACAACCAGCGGGGAGGGAGAAAGAAATAACCGAATAAATAAATAACATCTATGTTTTTCACAGAGATTAATTTTCAAGAGATTAATATCAGCTGCTACTGTAAGTGTGTATCCTTAACTCCTGCTTTTGTCTGCAGGCTTCACAGAAAGTCATCGTTGTTTGAGGATGAGGTACCTCCTGTGGGGTTTGGTGCCCAGCTGTGAGACCTTCTGCGTTTGTGTGCAGAACAGCAGAGACCTCTGCTGCGTGGAGACCAGCAGCATCTGGTGACTGTACTCCATCTGAACCACGCCTGCGGGCTCCTCCAGCAGCAGCACGGGTTTACACACGCCCTGCACACACGTGTCCGGTCAGACAGCACGCCGCCGCGTGACCACAAACCCCCCTCGCCCCGCGCTTCCTCACCTGGTCCAGGTCCAGAGCGGAGAACACCACCCGTCCTCTGTCGTCTCCAGAGAAAAGCTTCATGCCGTTGGCGCTCCAGGTGAGAAACGTGACGGAGCCTTTGTGGAAGCCGACGACGTCGAAACGCCTGAGCTGCAGCAGAAACAAACAGCTGTGCCGCGGCCGCAGAGGAGCGCGTGACTTGCCGCTAACGACAGACCTGCTCACCTGTTTGTTACGACCAGGAAGTGGAGACACCAGCTGGAAGACCGTCACCTGACCCGACGCTGTCCCGACCGCCACCAAGTCGTCGAAACAGCTGAGCAGCTTCACCGCCGTGATGGCGTCGCATTTTCCCTGTCAGTGTGGGGAAAACACAAACAAAATTCACGCAATTTGTCAGTTTGACTCACTTAAACACAGACTTATCGCAAGGCTAACTAGGATTAGCACAAAGCTTACGAAAAGCTACGTGTAGCATACTAATAACTACAAACAAAAAGGAGCAAAATGCTAGGAAAAAGCTACAATACCAAAACACTGGCTAAAAGCTATAAAAAGCCAAATGCTAAAAGAAACAAAACACTAACTAAAAGCTGAACAAAGTAAAAGGGTAGCTAAAAGCTAAAAAAGTGGGAATGCAACTAAAATAATTTAATTATCACAAGGCTGACTAAAATTATGCAAAATGACAGCTAAAAGACACAAAAAGCTTGTTAAATGCTGAAAATGGCAAAAGGCAAACTGACTTGTAGCAGTAGCAGCTTGCAAAAATTTAAAATTAGCTAAATCCTATGAAAAGGCTAAATATAATAAACAGCTAGTTAATAGCTAAAAGTAGCAAGAATGTAGCTAAAACCTCAAATTAGTACAAGGCTAACCAAGATTAGCAAGAAGCTAGCAAAAAAAATCCAAAAGGCTAGATTATTGCCAAAAGTGGCAAAAGGCTAACTGGTAAAAGTAGCAAACCACTTGCACAAGCTAAAAGTAGTAAATTATTAGCTAAAAGCAGCAAAATGCTAGGAAAAAAGCTAAATGAAACTTGGTAAAAGGTGAATATAATAGAAAAGCTAGTTATTAGCTAAAAGTATCAAAAATGTAGCTAAGAGATCAAATTAATACAAAGCTAACTACGATTAGCAAACGACTAGCTAAGAGTACAAAAAGCCAAGTTAAAAGCTGAAAGTAGCCAAAGGCTAGCTAAATGTTAAAAGCAACAAACGGCTCTCAAATGGCTTAAAGTTGCAAAAATTTAGCTAAAAGCTTAAAGTAAAATAAAAAAGATAAAAATAGAGCACGTTTTGAAATGGATTTGAAATAATCAGTGTGTGTCTATGGGGAGAATATCTGTAAATGCAGTTAAATATTTTGAAAAGTATTCAAGGCACAAATGCTAAAAGCGGTAGCAGCCAACTCCTGAATGAGCCGAATGTTCTGCGGCGAACATGACTAACATACAAAGACGACGAGCAGACCTCCACGCTGTACTTGTTCATATGTGCGAGGCGGCGACAGTACAGGTACAGCATGCCGATGCTGCTGCCCACCGCCAGGAAGTCCGAGCTGCTGTCCAGAGCCGTCAGGTAGACCAGGACCGACCTGAAGCCCCGCTGCACCTGGACACAAACGAGCCTGCATCGATAACGTTCACTCAGACAAACACCAAACACAACAACACAACGCTTTTACGCTCCGGTTTCCCTTCCTTTGGAACCTTAAAGCCATAACAGCTGGACAAATACGTCACTTTTAAATATTTTCATTTGGATTTTCTGTATGTATGTAACCCATAATGTTGAAAAGTTGCATATTTGGCCTTTAAGATGTGGCTGAACATCTGAAACAGGTCGGTACCTTGGCTGGGATGGCGTTCAGCAGGTAGTAGAGCGGACTGAACTCCCTCAGGATGGACGGAGAAGGTGTCTGCGCCGTCATGGTGCTCCTTAAACAGACTCAGCAGGTCCTGGAAATGAAGATAGGACACCGTTTTTCACCAAATGTTAAAACGGAGAGCATCTCATCTGGGAAAATGTAGCAGCATTATAACCGTTTTGGTGCAATCGTGTAAAATCTTTAACAATCCATTAATGCTCAGAGTCAGCTACTACCACACCAACTTTTAGTTCAGTGTCACCAAAATGGACCGAGTTACCCCCATTTTTATGTTTGCTAAGGTTGGTTTGGTCTGGTGGCCATCTTGAATCAAGATGACTCCAAAAGTTAATCAGCTGCTGACGCACATCCAGTGTTTTCTTTCTGGGAGTTTCATCAAAATCTGCCCTGCGGTTCGTAAAATATTTTGCTAACAGACACATATGAGCACACACTGACAATTACATGGTGGAATGCAGTTTGAATTTATCGTGAATTTTGTCTAATCCATACAAGATCAAAGATATGTACCCATTCCTTCTGATATTTGGTTTGAATATATTTCAGGACCAACGTCTTCTGGTACATTATTATATTATAGCAGAGTCGCAGAGGGCGGGGCGGTACAGCATCAAACGTAAACAAAAGAGAAATCCCGTTATGGAAATATTTAAAAAGAACAACATAAACACATCTCTGCCGTATTTTTTTATTTATTTTACTCCATTTAAAGAACAGACTATCAGTTTACAGATAGCGAAGAACATGGCGACAACATTATAAAATAACAGATTTAACTAATATTAAACGTTGCTTGTTGACCTGACCTACCCCGAACGACACAGAACAACCTGCCTCGTGGAGCAAATAAGATATTTCGCTTCGCATTACAAATATTCTGAATAAATATTAAGAAAAACGTTGAATCTTTCATAAATGCATCGGAGTTGGCTATGCTGCTAATTGTAGCCTGACTAGTAAATGACAGCTGATTGTTATGTTAGCGTGTTGTTTACAGAGGTGCTAATGTAGGCTAGCTAACGAGAGCTAATCTTGCTAACGGAGCAAACTGCCGTCAGTACGGACAGGAAGGTCGTGATAACTTACTGAAACGGATCAAGGGTGTCCCCCAGATGTTGATCTTCTGCTGCGACTTAATTAGAAGAAACAGCTGACATCGCCCAGTGCGAGTCAGAAAGCTCTCTCGGCCAGGTCAAACTGCGCCTCCTGCAGGCCGAGGGCGGCAACACATGTAGCTCCGTTTTATTTACTTATTTATTTACTTTTATTTATTTTCATTATTACTTTCCTTAACCTCGTACAGCTGATTCGAGGAGCAGATATGTGCGGGTAATGCTCTGTAACCCGCACATATCTGCTTTTAAAATAAACGTACCGGAAGAGGTAACTCCGCCACTGTGGATTGGAAAACACGGAAACTGGATCAGCACAGATACGGAATCTGTCGAGGGTCAAAGTAAAAGTCGAATCCGCTCCTACAGTTTAGGCGTATGCACCGATGTGCAGCAGGTGTTTAGTTTTGTTTTAAGCACAAACAGAGTCGAACACAACACCGGAAGCGAGATAAAGTGTTTAGGAACCGTTTACAACTAGACAAAAATAATTTGGCACAGATCGGCCGACAAAGTCTGAATCCAGTTCGAATAACGAATCCGGACCAGAAAGGCGGAGCTTCCCGCTCGCGCTGACGGTTAAGCTAGGCTAGTTCAAAACTCCTCCCGCTAACACTTTCCTGCCCGTGGTTCCATCCCAGTCCCGTTAATGTTGTCATTATTCCCCGCTGAGTGTTGTACCTGTCAGCGGACATCGATTTTATTTGGGACTATTTATTTATTTACCGACACTGACTGAAGAGCAGGTTAACGGGCCCCCCGCTCTGAACTAACGCACCTCGCAGCCAAAATGGCGGAAAACGAGGGTAACAGCGGAGCGACCAGAACAATAACAGCCGCAGAGAAGCCCCCTGTGCCCCTCAGCACCGGAGAGGAGGGGGCAGCAGGTCTCCCGGACCCCAGCGACCAGCCTAGGGAGGAGCCCGGGTCTTCAGGTGGGACTGAACCGTCTGGGGCTCATTTTGCGGGCGTCCCGGTGGAGCAGAGCGCCATGGTGGGCACGGAGTTCACCGACCTGTCCACCACCACCACCATCATCTACGTGCAGCCGGATGGCACCTTGTTGGAGGAGGGCTCCGGACTGACGGCCGAGGAGCAGCAGGCCGTGCTGAACCAGCTCTCCAAGCACCAGATCGTACAGGTCTCCGACACCCAAGCCGCCCAGCTGCTCCAGCACACCCAGGTGGTGGAAACCATTCCGGTCCAGAAAGCGGTCCTGGACCCGAGTCAGCTCCAGCAGGTCATCGACCAGGTCACCAAGTCCCAGAGTCAGACCCTGATCCCCCAGCAACAAACCCCTCAGCAGAACCTGAACAACAACAACGCTTCCCAGCAGCCGAAGACTGTGGCGCAACACGTTACTATGCAGTACGGTTCTGTTCAGGTGGGTCACACAGACCCTGACCCAGGTTTGTTCAAGAAATGGACTGTGAGGGTTTAAAGGTACTCACTGCAAAACATGAGGTCATCCTGATCTAAATGGTGCAGTTTGAAATAGTTTGTTTCATGTTCAGATCTGTAATGCTGGTCTGCACTCAATGTAAACAAAGCACTTGATCTGCTCACTTCTCTGCAGATCAGAGGGTAAACACCATCAAAATTCACAGATGTCTCCATCCTGAACAGGTCTCCTATGGACTTCAGCCACTTTGGCTGATTCTGTAACAGCTGAAACGGCTAAAACGCACACGGTGGACAACGTGTTCAAATATTTAACTTTAATTTAAGGACATCAGTTTGTACGTTGATACAAGAGAAAACAACTTTTGCTTCTCACTTTATGAGATTGTATTGGATGGGTTTTTGTGATGTAGACTGCACGGTGTATCATTGGGTAGAGCTGTTGCCTCCCAGAAAGAAGGTCGCCAGATCAGATCCCGGCCGGGGACATTTCTGGGTAGAGTTTCTATGTTCTCTCGGTGCATGCGTAGGTTTTCTCCGGGTACTCTCCCACAGACCAAAAACATGACTGTTAGGCTAACTGCTAACTCTAAATTAAGTTTGAGTGAGAGAGTGAATGGTCGTTTGTCTCTATGTGTCCTTGTGATGGACTGGAGACCTGTCCAGGTTAGCCTCACACTGTGACTGCTGGATATGGGCACTAGTGACCCCGAAAGGAAGAAGTGGGTAACAGATAATGGATGGGTGGGTATTTGTGATATTTGAGTGAGAACCTTTACATTGTTTCAGGTTGGTCTATTTTGTTTTTAATGACTGCAGAACCTCTTCAGGTTTTGCAAAATCATCTCATTTGAGTGATAAAGATTTCTAGTTCCAGCTGACCTCTTTAGATGTTTCGTAGTTTCTGACCTGAAGTTCAAGTCGGAGTGATGCTGATGCTCAAAAAACAAAAACAAAACGTTTGACAGTGGTGTGAATTGTTCACATTTTCCCACTTTAACCAGATTCTGAACAAGATTCTACATATTTTAATAAACCATCTTGTGTTTTTCTGTCCTCACAGTCAGAACCTGTCAAGATCCAAATCGAAGTTCCTCCCAAACCAGAGGGAGGTGTCTCTCCGCAGCAGAAGAGTGTCGCTGTCAGCCACCCCCAGGTGAAACTGTCTGCCAGCGGTGCTCTGAGCAACGCTCAGATCTTCCACATCCAGCCTGTGGTCAACCAGGCTCAGCAGATCCTCCTGCAGCAGAACCCCGAGGACCCACCCATCCAGCTGCTGCTGCAAAGCCCCGCTCCTGTCGTTGGATCTCTGCTCCCGCTGGTCCACAAGCTGACGAGTCAGCCGACCTTAACGGGCGTCACCTCCGGTCCTGCACCGAAACCTGCTGCCTCCTCCTCCGTCAGAGTTCCACCCACCTCCACAGTTAAGGCTCCGATCATTAAAGCCCCTCTGACTCCCTCCTCCAAAACCATCAGCATCCCCCTCATTAGCCTCCCCTGCAATGGTACAGACTCTAAAAGTCCCGTTAAACCAGCCGCCGCCCCGCAGTGCGTCAAAGTAACAACACTTTCTGTTGTGAGAGACAAAGACAAGGAGAAGGAGAGGAGGGTGAAGAAGAAGGAGAAAAAGGGGGTGAAGATCCAGACAAGGTCGGGTCGAGTTTCAAGACCACCGAAGTACAAAGCCAAGGACTACAAGTTTATCAAGACAGAGGACCTGGCTGAAAGCCACCAGTCAGACTCGGACGACTATTCCGACATGAGTGAGGAAGAGGAGCAGGGCGAGGACGCGAGACAAGACGACCCCGCCTCCGGCTCGGCCCTCGCCTACAGCCACAAGTCCCGTTGTCACCAATGCCAGACTTGTGATAAGTCCTATATTGGTCCCGGAGGCCTCAACCGGCACTACAAATTGAATCCAACCCACGGAGAGCCGAGTCTGTCCGGCAGCACGCCGACCCCACTTAGAGACGAAGAGCGGTTAGAAGAAGCTGCCAGAGAGGAGGAAGAGAAGGACGCACTTCCTGCCGCGGCAACAAACACAGTGAGACACGCCGACCCGTATGTCCTGCTTCTGAGGGCTCGCATATCGGGACACGGCAAAGATGATCTGGTCTGTGTCGGGTTCTAAAATCATTCAAATCTGTCTTCAAGTGAGCATAAAACCGATTCTGAGTGATTTCTAAACGAGTCGTGAGAAACCGACGATCCAGGCTTTTGTAGAACCTCCTTTAGCAGCAGAACTCTCGGCGGGTTTCTGTTTGTCTCGTGGTTCTGGAGGAGTTCTGGCCCGCTCCTCTTTCCAGCGTTGCTTCAGTTCATTGAGCGTTCTGCTCGGCTCTCTGAAGGTTCTGGACTCCGGACCGTCCCAGCACCTTGGTTCTTTTCCTTTTGACCCGTTCTGTTGTAGACCAGCTGCTGTGGTTCTGTTGGACCTAGTTTGCTCTAAACTTCAGCTGTCAGGTGGTCTACAGAGGACTTGGTGGTCCAAACCATCAGCCCTCCACCACCAACAGCTGGGAGGAGCTGTTTGCTGCAGTGCATTTTGGGTAGACATCTGTTGGTTCTGGTCCAGAAGTCTCATGGTTCCTTCAGATGAAACCAAGTCATGCTGCCAAGTTGTGTTTAGAGAGAAGAGGCTGTGACCTTTGACCTGAGGCCTGTAGAGTCTGACCTTTGACCCCCCGACTAAGGCCTGTGGAGGCGGAGCTCACTGCACAGTCTGACCTTCAGGGTGAAGAACGATGGACGACCTTTGACCCTTCTCTGATTGATGTGCAGCAACAGCTGCTTCTCTGAGGTCGTTGCTGGTGGCTCTCCACCTTGGCATTGTGTTTCCATGGTAACGCACACCTGTCGCTGCAGGTAGAGGTGTTCCCATCGGATCGGCAGCTCGAAGCGTGTTTCCACTCGCAGCTCGAACATTATTGTTTTTATTTAGTAAACAACAACGCAGTGTTATGTTTTTGTTGACCTGAGGTCAGATTGAACTAGATTCAGAACCCAGTAAAGACCAGATCAGTTTTATTGTCTCCTGATCCGTAAGTCCTCAGAACTTAAAGAGAACCCCGACAGTTTTCTGTTGAGTTCCGTGTACAACACACACTTTCTCTGAATTTAACATGAAAAGAAATAAACAGAATAAACGTGTATTACCTCCATACAGATGCACTACAGACATGAAAAGATAAACACTTTTATGTTTCAGGTAACTAAAAATAAGTTTTACTAACTTGTTTTTGTTGATTACTGGCTGGTTAATTTTTACATGTAATATTTAAATGTAGTTTATTAACCTGTTAGACATAAAAAACTTACGTCTTGAGGAACGAACTGCTAATAATCTCGTCCTGTTGGCGTCTCTTCAGGCAGAGTGCGTCCCGACAGTGGCATCAGGACTCGGGGTTTTTCGTAATCGGGGTCCCGGGCGTCCCAGAGGACGAGGGAGGAGGAGAGGCGGGGGCCGTGGGCAGTTTCTGGGAACGGTGAGTTCTCTTGGCTTCAAAGCTCAACCGAAGCTTTTCGTTCTGCCTCCTCGAGTCTTTCGCCTGCAGGATTAATTTATTTGAACCCTATCCATTTGCATAAAGTTTTTGTTTCTTTAATCAGTAGTTCAGACCTGTTAATCTGATTGGTCGGCTCCCTCAGGTGACGGGCGGCTTCGCGAGCAGGCCGGTCCATTGCGGCCGATATCCGAGAAGCGGTGGCGTCCCGCTGACAGCAGACCAGCAGGAGAAGCGGAGACGAGACCGGCTGCAGGAGGTTGGTCTCTTTTAAAGCCGAGGCTCGTGTGTCGTACACGCGTGTCTCATGTGTGTTTAAACGTGTTGCTTCCAGCTCGTGGAGCAGTGTGAGGTGGAGGAGTTGACGGATGTCGTTCTTCCCCGTTTGACCAAAGTGTTGAGTCTGTGGGAGCTGCTGCTGGCGAAGGTGGGTCGGTGTTTGAGGCCGGCGTCGGAAACGCGCCGAGGGGGAAACGGTTTTGTTTTAAATCAGGCTTTTTCAGAAGACGTTTCGTTTCCCCGGGCCGTTTCAGGTGGAGTGCGGGGGTCCGCCGTCCTTCCCTGACGTGTACCGTGAGTTCGAGTCCCTCCAGGCTCACGTCAGACAGGCGGCTCAAGAGTACATCACGAGTCCTCAGAGTGGAGACAAGCCCGTCGAAGTCCGAAACATCGAGGTAAAAGAGCCGGCGTTTGTATCTGCGCTGCGGGATACGTGACGATAAATACAGGGTACCAGGTTTTGGTTTTGCTCCGGACTTCCTGTTTCAGGTGGCCAGGTCTCTGGGGATCCTGGATGAGGTGAACAGGATGAAGGTGGTTCCCGGAGCGTCGCCTGCCTCCAGTCTGACGAACAAGAACGCCCGGTACATGGAGGTAAACATCAAAACAAGAGAATCTTCAAGCCGAAAGCTGCTGAAGATGAGCCGAAAAAGTTTAACAGCAAAACGTCGGTTCAATTTAATCAGCTGACCTTTTCTGAAATTAGCAAAACAAATGTGAAAAATCAGTAGGAGAATGGCAAAATTGTGTCCAAAAATGTGAAACGAAGCAGAAATGTAGCTAAAATGAGCAGAAATGTGTAAATATTAGCAAAACGTAGTTTAAAAATTGGAAGAAAAACAAGAAAAGTTTATAAAATTCAATTTATTGGGAAGTAACTAAAGCCGGTGAAATTAGCACAGAAATGTGAATTTAACTAAAAACTCAAATCACAAAAATAGCTGAAATTAGCAGAAAGCAGCTGAAATAAACATACATTAACAGAAAAAGTCAGAATGATGGCTAAAATAGCAGAAAAAATAGCTAAAATCAGCAAAATAGGAGCCAATGGAAGCTGAAATTAGCCAAGATAAGTTTTGAAAAAGCAGAACCAAAACAAAATGTAGACTTCTGTATATTTTCAAGGAAAGCAGCTCCATTCATTTTCAATGAAAAAAAAGTGGCAGAAAAAGCTAAATATTTCCAAAAGTATAAATTGCTGAATTACCAAAAGTCATAGCCGGGATATCCTGAAGCAGCTGAAAGTTTTGCTGAAATAGCACAAAAATTGCGAGATGAGATTTGTGCCGAGAAGACAAAATAATTTAATTAATGTCTGACGAGCTTCAGACTGCTGGATGAAAGTTATAATCTCGTGTACAAGTATTTGATGTACTATGATTTAAAAAAATTAAAAAGACTTTAAAGATAAAAAGATTTATTCAGGATCTGTTTTTTGTTTTTCCCAGAACTCCAAGATGTTGCCACCATCAAAGAGATTTAAGATGGAGAACAGCATGACAGAAGACCAGAAAGGCTCCTCATTACCACAAACAGGTACTACAACTTCATGTTGTACTGTGTTAGTATCGTTCAAAATATTTACCTTTTAGACGTCTTCCCCAGGAGGCGGTACCACGGTGACTCCAGCAGTATCTCACCTGAAACCTTGCTTGGCTGATGGCTCCAATCTGCCAACCACCTCCGCTGACTCTACCTCCAGGTGAGCCGCCCCCCGAAAAACCCAGAGTACACCTGGCTAATCCTGCTTCAGAGTACAGGACTGAAGTCTGAACGTGTTTCTCGTCGTCTTTCAGCTCCCCTGGTGCCGACTCTGCTCAGACAAACTCCTCCCAGGCGCCACTTCCTGCCAGCCCAATGGAGGTGCAGGAAGAAGGGTCGATAAACCCGGACAGGGACGCCGACGCCGCTGACGTCGCCGGCCAGGTGACAGAACTACACGGCGCTCTTGGTTCGAGTTCTGAGAATACCACAGAGACAACAGAGTCCAGTTTAAACCAGCCAGCGGCCTCCCCTCAGCCCCAGCAGGGCGACCCGTCCCACTCTGAGTCCTGTGAGGCCAAGGAGCTGCAGGAGGGCCAGGAGATCTACATCCAGACAGAGCAGCTAACAGTCCAGCTGGCAGAGCCGGGATCAGACGGCATCGTCATCGTCAACGGACCCGACGGGACGACCATGCACATTCAGACCCCTGAGGGGGTTCCCCTGGAAGCCGTCCAGGCCCTGCTGGGCATCGAGGCTTCAGACGGAGACAAAGTTTCTCAGTAAACCTTCTAGACATCAGAGGAAAAAAAAAACAACTTAAAATGGTTTTAAAGGTTTGGATTTACAAAAAGGTTTGAGCAGACCAACACTCGCCCCACAAAGGTGAGTATCAAAGATGGGTAAAACTCTTAAAGACGTGTTACCCAACACCTGTCTGTCTGGAATAAAGCTCTAACATACCTGTTAGTCTCTTCAGTCCAAGTCAGTGAGTCTGGGCCCGGCTACACTACAACGATTTCTCACCTTTGTCCACGTTTTAACAAACACGCTGAAATACCCAGGCTGCGCCACAAGGGGGCGACAAGAACGCCATCAAAATTCAGAGAAAATAAAACATTTTGTTTTTGCTTTAGTCTTCTCTCCGTTTTTAACCATTTCAGCAAACAATCTAAGTGTAATGGTGACAGGATGAGGTTTAAATAAGACACAAACAAATAATTAACATCAATTTTTATGGCCATAAAAGGCTGCTACGCCATCGTTTCTGAAAGGTTTTGTCTCGATCGTCTACATGGATCCAACATAAACGGAGTTTAAACGAATCTCTGCTTCATGAAGTATTTTTTGAGAAATATATATCTATAAAAACTAGTTTTGTGTTCAGACAGGATGCAGAAACATCCAGATTTTAAAAACACCCAGAGCAGCTTCACTTATTTTGTTTCCAGAGTTAAATTAAATTCCCAAAAGGATAAAGCAAACGCTACTCAGTTCACAGATTTGAACCGGGTCATAATCTCAGCGCATTTCATTTAAACCCGGTTTAGTTGGTCTGCTGAGCCCATTCTGATGCCATGTTGTCATTTTAAACATTTATTTTTCTTTTTGTCCACAAACTGCTCCACTTTACATAGGAAATGTACGACTACGCCTTCATTTCTTTTTTAATCCAATGTCACCAGACGGGCTCTGTGGGAATGAAAATATTTCTACTGAAACTAACAAACAGACTCATAGGAATTACGGTAAAACTGAAAAATAACTTCTCTTTAATGCAAATTCTCAAGTCTTAACTTTTCGTGTCTTAGTTATAAACGTAGATGAGGGAAAATTTGTTTTTCACGCCAGTCTCCGTCTCACTTTGACTCAAGAATAAAGTCAAAATGTTGAGAATAAAAGTTGAATTAGTTTGAGACATTGCTGAACCCGTACACGTATTTCGTTTTTTTATTTTATTCTTATTGTAGTCGAGAGTTATGATGATACTTTAACTGCAGAATATCAGCTTTTTTAAGTTGTTTTACTCGTTCCTTTCTTTAGCAGCTGATTCGCTCATATTTGCGCCTAAACGTCTCCTCCCGTCGCTGTACGCTTGTTTTGTTTTACCGTTCTTGTTTATCTACATGAATACAGCCAGCCACTGATGCTTTGTTTACAGATTGTGTCCGAAAAAAACTCAAGCTGCCTCCACAGAACAGGAACAAATATCACACCAGTATCAGCAAACGTTCGTGTTGCCTTGCAGTAAAATTACACTTTTTTTCTTCTTAAAATGGCATCAAAGTAAATTTCCGTTTGACTCTGACACAAAGTGGCAAACTCTCGGGAGATGAGGGTTTCCATTTCGATTCAGTTTGAACCTTTCAGCGTCTTATAAAGAACAAAACAAAAGAAAATGTGACCCATGGTGGCAAAATGTCAGAATAAAGAAATTTGCTAAATTTACTTTGTATTATAACAAATTCTCCTTAAAAGATTCAAAATATTTCGTAGTTTGTTGAATTTCGGTGATCGATCATTTGGCAACAAGCTAGTTTTATTTACCGTTGCGCCGGTTAGGGAAACTGGATTTGTATTGGTCTGAAATGATGTCATCAGGAATTCCAGCCTAGTTAATTGGCATTATACGAAGGGATTTCCCTGGTGCAAAAAACACTCAATTTCTGAGACAATTAAACGGAATGTGAAGACAAAGGAATATTTCTGAAGATGTACCTGGTTAAAACTTATATTTTAGTTACCCGTATTACTGGATGGTCTCTTTATGGACTCATTTTTACACAAATCTCATCGTGTCAGCACGAGTCCTTCATTTAATTGGTGCGTTTGTCCAGCATGATGATGATGATGATGATGACATCACCGGTGTGGTTTTATATTTATACATTTTCCTTTCAGTGTTTCCACATTTGGACTTCTTGGGTTTCAGACAACGACGTGGTTTGCTGAATGTTTATATGTAGATACGTACAAAGAACTACGTTTAAAAAGAAGTTGCACTATTTTTATTCTTATTTTTGTATAAATATTTTTGAACGTGTGGAAATCAGTGTGTAGAGAACAATCAGGAAGAACTTATTAATCTGTTATTTTGATAGTTTGTGGATTACATCCAGTACGTTTAATGTTTCTCCAATAAAACCACGTGTCAAACTTCACTTTGGTGATTTATTTTGTTTCGTTTTTATTGAACTTGGTCCATTTGTGCCAGTATTTCTCTAAAGCTGCAGTAAAAATGCAACTTTTAGGTAAGTTGTGTGACCGAAAGAAGAAAAACGTCCTCACAGCGGGCGATGTCCGGTCTCCAGCAGCAGAGCCTCCAGACTCAGTCTGGTCTGGGTTTGGAGAAACGGCTGATGGAGCCAGCAGGACAGGTAGACCATGTTCAGGTCTGGGTTTGGGGTGTGAGCCAGTTCCTCCAGAATCACCTGCTTCAGCTTCAGCTCCTGCCTGAAGTCCGCCAACAAGACGCCAGAGTTCTCCTCTGAAACGCCGGAGAAACGTGACAAATTAAATCACTGCCTTTGTTTGAAGAAAGATTTTAGAATCTGTAAAGTTTTTGTAGATTTTCTAGACCTTGTTCAGTGTCGGGTCTGGCTCTGGGTCCAACATGTCAGATTCTGGGTCCAACATATCAGACTGGATGGACCAGTCTTTTGTTGTCTTTTAATCAATTTGTAAACAAGCTAGATAATCTCTGGTATCAAACTTCGGACATGGCCGATCGGGGTGGAGGGGGCGGGGTCTGAATTGCCTCATTTGCATTTAAAGAGACAGCACCAAAATGAGTTGCTCTCAGACGCACCTCAGAACGGGGGGAGGGGCCTGTGGAGCTACAAGAACCAGGACTTCAGACCAAAGCGTTGCAGTTCCACTTTGTAAAGACCCAACTGAAGGATTTAAAATCGTCGTACGTCCACGTTAAACCAGAACACAAAACAACAAACAGGTGAAACTAAACTGACCGAAGTCTTTGGTCGTCCAGCTGTGAAACAGAGGAACCCTCCTTCCTTCCGGACCAAACTGAAACTCCTCCAGTTCCTGAACGCCTCGCTGCGTCTCCGTCAGACGCTCCATCTTTTTCACCACGGCGACCTGAGCGAGAACAGAAGCACTCAGTTCTAACGCCTGCTCTCACGGTGACGGTCCGATAACTGAGAGCTCCCATTTCAGAAAACACAAGTAAGCCTGCAGCCCGAGAGCCGAGCGCTCCGGTAGGAAAACCAAGTGAGCGTAAGGGGTCACCATTTTGTGGACGACATCCTGGAGCTTGGAGCATTCTTCTTGCAGCCGAGCCACTCCGGCCGTCCGCTGCAGCTCGTCCGATGGGAGCGAGGCAAAAGGCGACGCAGATTCATCCAAACTCGGACCATCTCTCTGAGAACTGACCGAAAAACAAGAGGCAACAAAAACGAGTGAAACATTTTGTTTGTGAAGCTGAAACTAAACAAACGTCTATAAAATCAACCAATCACCGCCTGGTGTTGATGACGTTCGTCGCCGCGTTGAATCCTTCCTGGTTCAGTTTGTCCCACCTCATCATCAGGTTGTGCCAGTCCGCCGCGTTGTCTTTGATCTTCCTCGCACTTCCTGTGAGCGCTGAGGACTTCCTGTTCGATGAGGTTGACGCGACTCCACCTGAGAACAGTCACCGACACTGAAAAACGTCAAATCTGGTCGAGACTTTTCCCACTTTCTCATTCTCAGGTTTTTACCTGAGAATGAGAAAGTCACCTCCTCTAACGGTGATACAGGTGAGCAGAAACTGAAGAGTCCACAACCGGGACTCTGCCCAGAACTGAGCAGAACCTGGTGGGCTTCAGAGATCCTGTGTGGAGACCAGACTGAGTTCCAGAACCAGAACCGCAGACCTCTGGGAGCTTCTCCTGATCCTGACTGCCACACCGAGGCACGGTGGTGGCAGCTTCATGCTGTGGGGGCGTTTTTCAGGGGGATTGGACTAAGGTTTTATTTTTCATTTTACAGAAATTAATTAAAAAACGTACAACAACCAAAAGCTCTTGTCAGCATTCTTTGTTTGGATTTTTAAAATTTTATTTTCTTTAGCCTGATTTAAGCACATTTAAATACTTAGAAAAACCCTCAGCTACATGAAAAAAATACTTGATTCTAAATTCACGTCCTAAATAGTAAAACCTTAATCTTTTTAATAATATTTAGAAATAAAGTTAGTAAACTCTTACCCGATAAGACATTCGGGTTACTAATCTGTAATCTGTCGGCGGACATTTTGTCTCATCTCGTCCAAACACTCATTTACCTTCCATTGGACCGATTAATGTCGCGCTAAAGATGTCCTTCTTCTTGTCCTCTCGGGTTTAAAAACCTTCATCAGGACCATGTGCCGAACAGGACGAGCTATCGCCCAAGAAGCAAAGATCAACTTCCTGTTTCTATTGATCACGTGATCGCAGACCAACGAATGCTGCATTCAAAGAACGGTCGGAATATCCAGATTCGTGCTGTAGATGGGTTCACGGTTCCGATTAGGCAACAGTCTCCAAACCACCGGCCCAGTTTGCAACTTTTAATGCTTAAGTGCTTTGTTTCGATAAGAATCAGCGAAATATGGTTTTCCCTATTTTTTTAAGAATTCAAATGTCCGAGGTCATTTGAACGCAACTCGACTTCAGACCGTTTTTGCGCCAAATCTTTGTCAATGGAGCTACCTGCACTTCTAATGTTAGGATGTTTTTTTTTTAAATTCACCCGGAGTCCAAGCTTTGATATATTAAGATCACGTCTCTTTGCATTTTTTTTTCTTAAACGCATAAAAACATATATAATTTAGTTATTTTATTTAAAATGAGGACAAAAGGTACCGCAAATAAATTTTAAAATGAGAAAATATGAGTTGAACTGAGAAAAACAACCTCCTCAGAATGATAAACATTTATTTCACAGTAAAAAAGTAAAATATTTACAGGTTGGAGGATTTTTTACTTTCATACACAAAAATCTTAAATCCTATTCATGAGAAACACTTTTAGTTTTAAATTTGTACAGGATTCTTCTTTCATCGTCTTCATCACCTGTTTGAATAAAGAGGCACAGAACGATCTGAAGCTTTTTAAATTCATCCACGTTTTTCTCCTCAGAAGGTAACAAAAAAACATTCATTCTTTGTTTTTTTGTCTGACATCTTTCAGCGAATTCAACTCAGGATGGAAACACGGCGAGGTATTTAAAAAGTGTTATTAATCCGACGTCTCCTCTTCTTCCTTTAGTTTCTTCTTCTTTTTCTTTTTGGACTTTGTTTCTTCCTGCAGAATACATATTTAGGATGACTCAACAAAATGTGAAAACAGTCTTTTAGCGTTAATTCTAAAAGAAAATATATAAAAACGTACCGGCGCACTCGTCTCCCCCACAGTCTCCTCCGGCTCTGCCTCCTCCAGTTTTACCTTCTTCTCTTTCTTTTTCTTCTTCTTCTCTTTCTTCACCTCCACCGCAGGCGGCGTGCCGGGCACCGTCGTCTCGCCGTCGCTCTCCTCCCGTTTTCTCTGCAGGTCAAAGGTGAAGATTGGATTACGTCACAGCTTTTCTTCAATTCAGATTAAAACCACGTTTATTTAATTTTACCTTTGTGGTCGAGTCGCTCGGCTCCACCTTCACTGCAACGCTGTCAACAAAAACATCAGTTCACCTTTACTTTAAGATTTTTATTTAACATAAGTAGAAACGTTCCCGCAAGACAACCCTAACCCTTCAGAACCAGTCCGTTGCTGCTGGACCGGCTTGTTCTCAGGTTAGCAACACTCGACAGATCGAGTGGAAACGGCTCGCCTGAGTGTTTCTGTCGCAGACTGACTCCCGCCAAAAGCACAGCAGCTCGAGAAGGGATAACTGTCTGCAGCAACGTACAGTAGCCGTTAGCGGTTTGTGCTACCTGTAGTCGACGTACTGGTCCTTCCAGTCCTGCGGCGTGTTTCCGTTCGGCTTCCCCCGTTTGTCCAGGAGCCCCTTCTGAATCATCGTCTTCTTCATGGACGCCTAAAAACACAAATCTAAAGTCAACATCGAAACATTTTGGGTTTTTGTTGCTTAAAGTTCACAAACTACTTCAGCTGCACCTTTGGCCCAAGACCCCACTTCCTCGGATACGTGTCTCGCTCCATGATCACCCGCTTGATCTTCGCCACGATGCCGTGATCGCAGGTTGAGATGACGGCGGTGGTCATCAGAGCCACGGCTGCAAGAAAAAAAAAACAAACATCAGAACCCGCGGCACCTTGGACTGAAGCGTGCGTCACGAGCGCAGCATGCCATCAGAGATAGGGTGATAGATGTCGGTCATCACGGCCCGAGAGCTGCTGCATCTACTCCGCTCATCATGTGGCGTCGCGGCGCTCGCGCTGACGCGAAAGCGTCTTACCTGTGCAGATGGCCTCGCCTTTAGACGTGATCACCACGATGTCCTGGTTGACCTCGATGCCGTCCTCGTACCTCAGAATACCAGGAAGTAAAATCTTGGCTCCGTAGCAGATGGCGTTCACCTGCAAACAGACAGGGGTCCGCGCCGTTAGCCGGAGCTCTGAGCGGACGGTAAAACCCAGAGGAGACCGAGCTCACCGCGCTGTCCTTGACCACCAGCCGGCGATACGACACCAGCAGCTTCTCCAGGGGGTAGATGACCCGCCGCAGGTACGACTCGTCTTTGTTGTGATCGTACTGCCACTGAGCATCTAGAACATCGTGCATCGTCACCAAGTTGTCCTGAAAACACAACGGTCCTGTTAGCAGCACCAAGCCTCAGGAGGCGGGGCAAGCCGCGCCCGTCACGCTTCTGCTGCTGTTACTTCCTCTTCCAAAGTTTCATTACCGACTCTGCACCGAGCAGCAGAGCAGGACTCAACGCTTTGGACCCAGAGAGAGAAAAAACACTGGAACCAACCTTTTCGCCCAAAACCCCGGACCGGACCCGCCGCAGTTCCTGCATCTGACCTCCGACCCCGAGGAGCAGGCCCAGGTGGACACACAGAGTCCGGATGTAGGTTCCTGCCTCACAGCTGACCCAGAAGATACCTGGAAAACAAGGCGAGTCTTCAGGACTGGCTCTGGACCTCTCAGCTCCCAGAACCGAACCCTGCGGCGGTTTCCTCACCCAGCCTCCTCTCGGGGTCGTACTCGATCAGCTTGCTCTCGTAGATGGTCCGAACCCTGAGCTGGCGTTTCACGGCGGCGATGAGCGGCGGGCGCTGGAACAGAGCTCCCGTCAGCGTCTCCAAGGCCTGAGGACACAAACTCCTTTTACCAACGAGTCCAAAAGAAGACATCGACTTCAAAACCGCAGCGGTACTGACCCGGGCCAGAGTGAGCTCGCTCTCGATCGCGTTGTGCAGCCGAACGATTCCGACGTACTCCTTACCTGAAGAGAGAACATTTAGTTTGGTTTAAAAAGAACAAACAGGAAGGTTCTCCGCTACATAAAAATAAAAAGAACTTTAGTTGAACTTAAAACAAATACTGAACTGTTTAATCCGTATGGGGCGATACGGATGAAAATATATTCCAAGTGTTTGTTATCAGGTGATATTTATTAGTTTTTTGTTTCATCTGTTCCAAACAAGGAGCAGGAGAGAAAACAGCTGAAGTTTGTTGCTCTTTCACCAGACAACGAGACAACATTCTGCATCCAAACGTGTCCCAGATCTGACCCGGGCCTTTTCAGGACGTGGCCACCGCTCGCGTTTTATCTGACTTTTATTCCTGTGAGGTTCCCAGGCCGGTGCAGTTCAAACTGTTGCTTCGTCTTTTTCTTTTAAATACCCACGGTTGAATGAGAATCCTTAAACATACGCCGGTAACGTCTGTGTCGATGCTAATGTTACAGTTTCACTTCCAGCGTCGTTCCAACAACACAAGCAGCAGCAGAGGCAGGTTCGGACGGAACCAGTGAACTTAAACATGTCAGCTAATTATTCAATCTGCTGGAATCAGTGCTGGGGAGAGTTCACTCTGGAGTTTGATAGAGGTCAATATCAAATAATAATAGTGGTGTTACCATTATAACTAATGACAATCCCCAATAAAACGTCAACAGATGTAAGACCCGCCATGAGAGGTGGCTTCTGGGTTGGAGCCCAATTTATCAACAAAGTATTTTCTTTTGATATTAATCGCGTTTAACTCAATATTTATCTCCCAGATCTAAACGATTCCAACAAAATCTGCTACAAACAGCCCACCTGCACCTACCAGCACTCTGCTGGGACTTGACCAATCGCGTGGCTCGATCTATGCAGACTATAAGGCAGCCGGTGACCTTGGGGTCGAGGGTTCCGCTGTGACCCGTCTTCTCCACCCGCAGTATCCTCCGGATCCAGGCCACCACCTCGTGAGACGACGGGTTGGCTGGTTTGTCCAGGTTGATGAACCCCGACCTGCTCAGAGCGTCAGCGTTTACAGCCACACCTCAACAAAACCAAAGATTATGCTAAAGGTTTTGTTTAAAAATCAACTTACTTGACATAATCTGTGATGTTCCTTTTCAGAGGGTTGCTGCCGTTCGATACGGGAGTATAATGAGCCGTCCGAACGTTCAACTTGTGAAAATTCTGCGGAGAGAAAAACAGACAAAAACCATTTTACCCACAACATCAGCTGAAGTTCTGGGGTCGGTACCAACACTTTACATGAGATCAGAACACAACTTCGTCTTGGCCGCGGTCGGGTCAGGTCCTTCTCCAAAACGTTCTCGGCTGTGACCCGACAGAACGCCGGACCACTCCGGCAGCGCAGCGGAGACGCCCCGCTCCAGAACGGAGGCAGAAGCAGAGACCGAAACCCGTCCGCGGAGCTCAGAGAATGGATAAACCGCTTCATCACGTCAGAGTTTTAGAGCTCAACGTCGTCACGACCCTGAAAGGAAACGGACCTTCAACAGGAGGGGCCACTGGGACGTGTCTAAAGTTGCTGCTTTGGCCTCTGGACGGATGAAGAAGTCTCCGGTCTGCTGGATCTCCTGTCCACAACAAAAACAAACAGAACTTAACAAAGTATCAACAAATAAATCAGAATATTTGTGTTAAAAATGTCTCACAAACCCCGACATCCTCTTCACTGACTTTCTTCACCTTCTTCTTCTTCTTCTTCGCTGATGCTGAAAACACAAATAAAGATTATTTCGTAAATAAAAAATAAAACCTGGATATTTTTTTCCAACATTAGCGATGGAGACTATAACCATCTAAAACAAGAAGACACAATTTAATAAAATTAACCGTTCAGGTCAATTTATCACATTTATATAAAAAGGCAAATATATTTTATGTTGTACTAAAGTTATGTTTTGTTATTTGGTAATTATTTAAAAAGCAGTCACTAGAGGATGTTACTTTAAAGTTTCACGCACTTAGAAAAAAGTGAATTATGCCTGTTTTGCGGTAATTCGTCGAAAACATCAATTTTTTTTACTATTTTTGTACTCAGAAGCGAGATTTAATCTCATTTTAAAGATATTCTCGATCTAATGTTATGATATGGTTCAATTTAACTCAGCATGATGCAGAATTTTGGGTTTTAGAGAGGAAAATGCAGCAAGTTCATAAAATAAAAAAACACGTGAAGGGACTTCCGCCACGCGGTCCGTGTCCTCGTGCACAAACTCCGGCTACAAAACGAACATGGCCGCGATGTTTTAGCTCTAGTTTTAAACAATTATAACCAAAATAGTTAAAGTTCTAAATGTTTACTGCTTCAGCTAGCAGACCCGCTAGCCTTTCTAGCAAACATCCTCGGGTTTAGCCGCGCACGTGGCATCGGCCTCTAGCATGAGGTCATACGCACGCGGCTGCTCAAGGTTTAAGCTAGCAGCTCATTTTCATCAAACCGAAACGCTGCTGCGAGTCAGAAAACCGGTCAGCAAAAATACATTTTTCCTCTTAACATATCCTAAAATTAAAAACGAGTCATCGCGTTATTAATTCAAAAATGGAAGTTTAATGATTTCACGTTGATCGGGTATTTAATACATAACAAATTAGCTCTGTAGCTTCTTGAAGCTAAGAGTTAAACATGTAGGGGTATAAGTTCTGTGTTTTCTACTAAAAACACGTGCAGGGCTGTTTCTCCACGTTGGTCCTGCAGTTCTGCGAGAACCGCTCACGACTCGCGCACTCTAGTTTTATTTCACTTTATTTAATTCTTTTAAACACGTGATCCAGATTAAAATAAAACTAACTAAAATCGAGGGTTTCTTTTCGTAAATAGTCGAGTAACGCGCTCATGAGCCCGAACCGTGCAGAACACTCACCAGTTTCGTCTGCCATCTTCTAATGAAAAGAACGAACCTCTTCTTCTACGCTTTTTTTTCCCTTCCTTCTGGTCTTCTTCGGCTTCCTTTTAGTCGGTTAGTTAAACCTGCTGTTTACCGCCACCTACCGGACTAAATTCAAGTTACACATTTCAAGCTATAAAAGCACTCACCAAAGAAACACCATAGTATAAAACAAAGAGATTCACACAAATTAAATAAACGAAATAAATAAATAAGCTCGACTGAAACTTAAACAAGTGTTTAGAAAATATGTAAAATCGTCTCCAGGCGTAGATGGGTTTTATGATTTGAGTTTTTTTTAAAAATCGTTACTAGGTCAAAGAATATAAATTTTACCTCATCATGTTGAGTTTGTTTAAAAACTGACAAGAATATTATTTTACTATTTTTTTAAACTCAAATCGTAAAATTGTAGTAGTTCTAAATAAATTATATTTTAATACCCAGTTTAGGCTTACGTTTATAATTTTCATTATTAGTTGAATTTTGGAGGAATCTGTTTTAAAACGTCTGGGGTTTAAAAATAAAATTCACCAGAAAAGTTACATCACTACTACTTTTTATTTGGCAAACAGCTTGAGATAGTTCCTCTTTTTTAATATACAGTATTTATACATATATATATATATTTATTTACTATAGTAAAACCAACACATTCTGTTTCATAACCAGTTTCTTATATTTTTATACATATTACAGCTTACAAATATACCTGATCTTCTTAGACAAAAATTACAGATTCTGTTTGACACCGAAATATTTTTTATGCTAATATAAAAAAAAATCCCACATCTTACATTCAGGGTTAGAAAAACGCAGGTTATACGAAATCAGGAAAAGAACAAATCGAACAGAACTGCACAGTTTCAAACTTTCTTTTTTTTTCCCACGTAGGAGAACATTTTTCAGTTTAAAAACCAAACATCAGATCCTCAGAGCCGGCCGCTGCTTCTCCAGAACCATCAGAACCGCGCGGAGGAATCTCTCCGTTCGAAGCTGCACTGGCGTTGCCTGAAGGGCCCGTCCGGAGGTTCTGCAAATCCACATCGAGTTCCGGGCGGTTCTGATGGGAACTAAAGCGCGGCGAGCCCGTCGGGGCTTCTGATGGGTCCAACCTCGGCTGGGGGAACCAAAACGTTCCCAGCCGAGGTTCTGTTTGATACAAAGTATTGCTGAATATCAAGCTCTGCATTGGATTCATAACAAACTGCTACTTTTTTTTTTTGTGCGTTTTTGTTTTTCTCGTGTCGGCTGCACCGTGAAAACCCAAACGCCACATGCTCGTTAAGCAGCTCAGTGCTCAGACTGGTATATTTATATTCATATTTCTATATTTTTACGATTCGGGACATTTGCAAGCGTCGATCTCACCAGAACGTCTAAACTGAAAACGAGAACGAGGCGCTTCCGAACAGGAACTAAAAAAAAGATGCATTCCATCAGATCTTTATGACCTTTGACCTCGACCCGAACGGACCAGAACCTCGTGGGACGATGAAGCAGAACGAAAGGAAGACATAAAAGTAGCAAATATTTCAGGGCAAACACACAAAACTATCTTTTAATTTAAAGATAAAACTGTAATTTGAATAAATAAATATTTTATTTTAAGTCGTACTTTGTGAATATTGCCATCAGATATTCTAATGTAATAAAATAAAAATATGTTTTTGGCTTGTGCTGTCATTTTTAAATAATTACAAAAAACAGACCCGTGGAATGTTTTTTGGTTTTTTTTGCTTCTTTTTCTCGATCCGAACGTTTAAAAATAAGTTAGTTTTTTGTTCTGAACAGCTGGCAGATGAAGAACATTTCTTATTAAATACTGGCTTTTCCCGCTTAGAAACTAAATAATTATGTGCAAAAATGTCCTCCGTAGAAAAAGCCGCAGCTACAAGGTGCAGGAATGTAAAGGTCGTAACGCTGCGAGATGACGAACGTAGAAAAGGCTCGACACGAAGAAACGCCGCGTTTTGGAGGGAAAACCTCAGAAATCTGGAAAAAAACAACAACAAAAAGAGCAAAATAAGTTCCTGTGTGAGACGTTTCACCGGTCAGAGGAAACTCCTCCGCTCCGTTGGACGTGAGCTGAACTCGCGTGCACATCCCTCTCCCTCCCTCCCCTCCCTCCCGAGGGTTCCGGTCCACATCAGAGATGTTCTGGTCCAGTTCGGTGCAAAACCGTCCAGAGTTTAGATTCAAAACTGCTGAAAAACGTCAAAACCTTGAACCCGTCTCAGTCTGGTTTCTGTAAGTTCTAGACCAGGGCAGCCCTGGTCCTGGTTCTGGTTCTGGTTCTGGTTCTACAGGCCCACTAATCCTGCATGTCCGGTAAACGCTTCTCCGTTCAAAGCAGGGAAACATCTAAAACACGCAGGATGCTGGGCCTCCAGGACCAGGATTTGGATTCGGACCCAGACGTCAGAACCAGCGACCACTTCCTGGTTCACATTACTGAACCGACTGATGTGGACCGGGTCAAGAAGGACCAAAGACCCTCAGCAGGGAAAACACAGTTTCAGGACTTTAAACATTTTTAGTTTAAACTGCGTCATTTCCTCGGATAAGAAGCCAAAAAGTAAACAAACAAACAAACAAACAAACAATTCTAGATGTTTTTTTGAGACTTTTAGGATTTGTTGTGACGTAGAATCTACAGCAGACGTCGTGACGCAAACGGAGACTCTGTGTTTTGTTTTCTGCAAAGAAAAACCAGTTCTTGTTTGAGGAGACGTAGAACTCCAGCGCTTCACCCGCAGGAAAGGTTCTAAAAACCCAAACGGGCCCAGGTTCTCCACTCCTCCAGTTAAAAACCTGCCTTTTTCCTTTTTTTCTCCCTTGAAGATCCAAAGCTGCGGTTCTTCTGTCGCTACATATGTTGGGCGTCCATAATGTCCAGATATTTAGCTTCAATGATATGAGGAAGAATGTTGTTCCTAAACAGAGCAGAGAGGAAAACAATGCTTTAAAACAAACAAACAAACAAACAAACAGAACGCTTCCTTTAGATCCGAGTCTTAATAATTTGGTACTGAAGCTTCTGGAACGTCCCAATTGCTGCTGAATCCAGAACAAAACCACCAAGCCTCAATCCTGACAAGAACCAGAACCTGCCGGGAGCCCAGCAGAGTGAAGCGGACCGAGAGGACCGAGTTAGACGGTCCAAAACATTCAGGCTGGACTGAGTCCAGCAGCTGTCCTCGTGGGCGAGACCAACATTAAACCGTTCGGACACGGTCCAGTCGAGGTGATGCTTCAGACCCGACTGGACCATCTGCCGGGCACGGTGGTGGGAGAATCATGCTGATGTGGAGGAAGACCGGACGGCTGAAACAAACAGTTTGGTCCAACGGGACAAATGTCTCCAACAAAGCTCAGCTTCTGATTGGACGAATCAGACGGACATAAAGATTCTCCAACAACATTCTCAAAGAGCAACCAGTTTCACAGAACTCTACCAGGAAGAACCACGACAACAAGAACGTAAACAGGACTAGGAGAAAGAAGAACAAAAACAACAAGAACGAAAACAAAAACAAGACTAAAGGCGGTTTCAAGAAAGAAGAAAAATGTGAGCGGGAGAATTTTTCTAAAAAATAAAAACCCTAAAGGACTTTTTACACCACCAGTAGGTGGCGCAGTGGTGAAACGGCGCAGAGAGACGTACCTGATGGGGATCAGGAGGACCATGACCAGGGGGAAGATCATCTTCATGTAGGGGATGGGGTACATCCCGAACGTGCAGAGCACCAGCAGCTGAACCATCTGCAGGAAGGTGAAGTAGTGGATCTTCCTCTGGGGCACTTTACGGATGTAGTGGGTGGGCGGGTACGACGTCTGCGGCGGGAGACGGATTCAAATTAACCCCCAAAGTCTGCTTTTCAAATTAAAACTCATTTTTCACGGGAAGTGAAAAACATCCAGGTGTCAGAACCACTAAAACACACGTTGGTGATGACTCTCATTGATGACCACACGACCGGATTTTAGGTCGTTCAAACGGAGTTGGAGCCATTTTTGTGTTCGCTAACCCTGATCGGCTGACGGCCATATTTTATTTGTAAGCATTTCTCTGAACTTGGTTGAATAAAGTCAACAAACGAGCAAAAGTAAAATAAAAGTATTTTATTTACATTTTTCTGCTGTTTTTTTTTCACCCCTCGGCTCAAAATGACCCCTCAGCTTTAAGACCTCGGGGGTCAGTTTGAGCCGAGGGCAGCAGGAGGGTTCAGGGAGTTTTACACGATTGAAGCGTTTCCTCCTCTGACCACTTGGAGGCGCCGGTGTTTAACCACAGCAGAGACAGAAGGGAGGTTAAAACAGACACAAAGGTCCCGGCAGCACCATGTTTCAATTTGAACTCGTCTCAATCCAGCGAACCACACCTGTAACGTCTTCTGAGATTAAGATTAACACACACACAGGTTTGTATTTCTATCCTTATTAGGACCGTTCATTGACTTCTATTCATTTCCAGTCATTTGCACAGCCTAACCCTGACCTCTGACCCTAACCCCACCCCGCAGTACCTGACCCTAACCCTGACCTCACAGGTACATACCTGACCCTAAACCCTAACCTTCTGACCCATAAATGGTATTTTCCCCTGCATGGACTAGGCAAAATGTCCTCACAAGTACAGTACAATGTCCAAAAAATGTCCTCACAATGATAGCAAAACATGCCCCCCCCACACACACACACACACTCCGCCTCACCTGCTCCTTCAACAGGAGCGCCATGCGGTCACACATCTGGTTCCCGTCGATGGAGGTGAGGGCGATGTAGAGGAAGAGGCCGTACAGGACCGGTTTGGGGATCCACTGGAGCGGGACGGGCAGCAGCAGAACCGACACGCCGATGAAGATGTTGGCGGCCAGAGACGTCAGACGGGTCTCCTTCACCTGGACGATACTGCGGGTTGGAAATGAAAACATCTCATCACTCCGGGCAGAATTTAAAGGGTTGCTTCGGATCTGTTGAGGAGGAAGAATATCTTACCTGCTGCAGATGGCTCTCTGAACAACCTCTCTAAATTCTAACAGGACTGACGAGCTAACGGCCGGTCAGTCTTTAGACCGGGAGTTGTTTAAAAATATTATTCTGCACGACTTTGAGAGATCTGTGTCGGGGATGACTCTCAGCTACTACCGCACCAGATTTAAGC
Source organism: Millerichthys robustus (assembly GCA_034783495.1). NCBI lineage: Eukaryota > Metazoa > Chordata > Actinopteri > Cyprinodontiformes > Rivulidae > Millerichthys > Millerichthys robustus. The sequence continues at coordinate 17,936,083 of JAVKLF010000002.1, read as the reverse complement.
TCGGTGTCCGTAAAACCGACTGAGTCACGGCAACGACTGTGGGCTTTTTTTAAGGCTGGTCGGCAGCCATCTTGAACCAGATTAACTCTGAAAGCTTAATTTCACCAAGACATATATATGTGCCTGACAGTTTCATCCAAATTTTTGAGTGGTTCTTGAGAAAATGACTCTTTACATCGGGGATGTCAAACAAATGGTTTGCCATAGGGGCTTCCACATATGTATTATATGAGATAACTGCTTGCCGTACATCACCAGCAGGTCTTCAAGCTTCTATTTATTTAAACCAGACGTTCGCGTTTCATTTCTGCTTCTTTTCTGTCGAAGCCGTTAGCTAAACGACGTTAGCGTCACCCGCCAAACGTCTACCTGAACCGTTACACCCCGAATACGCACGTCGGAAAGTTTGAGGCTACCCGAGTCTGATCGGGTGGGAGGCGGGTGACTCACGTCTCGTACAGGTGCCCCCCCTCCACGCGCTGCTCCACGAAGGCCAGCTGGCGCACGTGGAGGGTGGAGTGCGGGAAGGCGGCGTGCATCCATGGCAACCCCAGCACCGACATCAGGATGTTAATGAGCCCGGACAGCATCAGGTCCCAGTGGTACGCCGTCCCTTTCAGCAGCCTTTGGGGCAGCGCGGCAAACAAACAAACAAACAACATCCGCTCGTGTCAGGAGGCGAGCTCAGACCAACGCAGAGGCCACGAAAATCAGTTAAAATTAGTTAAAGGAATGAGTTTTAGTTGACCTGTTCTCCGGGGCGTTGGTCAGAGAAACCACGATGTTCTGGTCGATGAAGATGAGGAGAGCCAGGAGGAAGCCCAGCCCCATGGCGCTGACGATGTTCATGGCCGACAGCCGCTCCAACGGGGCCACGTTGAAGATGGGACGGTCGTGGACTTTAAACACCGGGACTGCTCCCAGAAAGCAAATTAAAAACGGAAAAAACGATTTTTAAAAACGGTCATCTTCAGTGGCGGCCATCTTAAAACAAGACTTTCGTCACATCTTATTGTTTTCTCGTTGTTTGTTAAAGAAAAAAAAAAAAAACAAAAGCTGAATTTTGGTTCCATCAGTGTTTCATTTTGTCAAAGGCCAGTTAATGTTTGAAACCTGATGGGTCTGTTGAAATGAAAGTCAAAAATAACAAACATAAATTCAAATTCTCTCTGGAAAACTGCAGCTTTGGCAACAACAGGAACATGAACGATGTCGACGTTAAACATGTTTCAGCTTCTGTTCCGTTTACTGAACAGAGACCAAAAAAAAAACAAACAACAAAAACCAAAACGGGCGTGGACGTCCTCCGTCTTTTCTCTCTTTGATCTGAACGAACAGTTTAAAGTTTCTGGGTGTTTTTTAAAAATAAATAAATAAAAGTAAAAACTCCCAAAGATGAGCAGCAGAAACTAAATGTCAGAGACGTCTTGTTTAGTTGAAGTTAGCGGGACGAAAGGTTGACGGTTCGATTCCCGCCTACATCTCTGACCAGAACCATGAGGTCCATTCGGTGTCTGATCCAGAGATTATTTATAATTAAATCTGGACCCACGAGCCTTCAGGAGATGAAGCTCGCTCCTTAAATAGATTCTGATGAATGCCGGTCCTGTTCGGACCACAAAACAAAAAGTAATTCTTGTGGTTCATGAGGATAATGTGACTAACCCTGCGTTTAATGTGTGTTTATTAAATCATTACAGTATTTACTCAAGTTCTACCAAAGAAAACATGTTTGGGAGCGTATTTAGGGTTTGAAGCATAAATAATGCAGTTTCAATAAACTCTTTCAACCTGAACCAGATGAAATATTTAATATTTCCCATCATCAGATGTTTCCAGAACCAGAGCTTTGAGGCCCTGCTGATTGGAATGGATTCTTCGGGGCCCTGCTGGGGGGAGGTGGGTCCTTGGATCTCGGGTCTCTGGTTCCGTGGCTCGTCGCCCTGGAGGCTTTCATGTTGTGGATGCTGGGTGGTCTCCTTGGGCTCTTCTCTGGTATGGTCTTTGGTTCCTCAGGAGCCCACTCTCAAACACCCACAGGTGCTCATAGATACATTTCTATACAGTTTGACTCTATAGTTAACTTTAGACGCCACTAAATGCATTTTGTGTTAAATAGTACAGTTTATTTTTTTAAGTAATGTTGGTTTGATATGTTTGGTTGGTTTTGCTGTTTTTCTTTTCTCTCTCTCTCTCTGCAGGTGCAGAGGCAGACTACAAGGATGTCAGTTTATTTTTCCACCTCTCTTTTATTGTCCTTTAATGTTTTGCCTTATTTTCATGTCTTCCTTTCTTTCTCTTTTACTTTTCTGTTTCTGTGTTCATTGAATCAGAAACAATCCGAGAATAAACATCTAACAAAGTATTTTTTTTACAAACATATCACGAGGAGCATTATTAACGCTCCGCCTGTGAAAGTAAAACTGTTGGGATCTCGCTGGCATTAAGAAATCAATTCTTAGTGCCACTGAAAAACAAAAAAAAAAAGGAAAAAGAAACGGCACTAACGCTCGATGTCGCTGAACAGGTAGGAGCCGATGAAGGAGAAGAGGAGCACCGAGATGGGCAGGGCGCAGTCCGACAGAACCTCCCTCACTTTGGCGTGCAGGAACGGACTGAGACGCAGAAACAGAAAAAAAATCCTGTGAGTCTGGACCAGAGGAGGACCGCGGTCCTGACACTGATGAGTACCTTCCTCTGCCTCGTGGTTGATTCGATTACAGAGAGCAGTCATAAAGATATTAATGCTTATTAAATCAAAGGCAGAAATGTAAGTTCTGTGATTTCTGTAACAGGATTTAAAGTTTTCTGGTGATTCATCTCCGGTGCCGCGGCTTGTCTGTACTGAAGGTACCTTCTTTTGAACTGGTAGAGCGTGTAGCCCATCCATAACGTCCCGAGCATCAGCAGGAGGCAAAGGACGGGCCTCTCTCTCGTACACTGGATGAGAGATTCGGGAAGCGCGCTGAAAACCGACCCAACGGTCAAATCGCTTCGGTTCCCTCCCAGCAGGTCTCCGGCCTGAGGAAGGTACTCCGTGCTTCCGTTTGCCAGAGTTGGTGAGTGGTAGTACCTGTGAAAAACTGAAAGCACATCCCGAGCGTGAAGTAACGGTGGAAATGATTGATTTTAATCTGGTGGTGGTCATGTTGCAGTGTTTTGTATCTTACTTTTTACTGTCCCTTTCACAGCATCAACTACAAATGCAATGGAGATGAAGAGAGCGATGACCTCCTCTGTCGACCTACAAACATCAGGAAAAAAGACTGAAAGAGGCTAAAAAAGAGAACTCCGTTGGGTCATCACAAAACTAGGTGACAATAAGATTGTGCTGAAATGTTTAAATGTTGTGTCTACAGGTGATACCTTTTAAAGAGCTTCATCAGCAGGCTGACGTTGAAGACCCCACCCAGGATGAGGAAGAGGCAGTTCCATAAACCGATGCAGGCATAGAAAGCTGGAAAATCCAGGTTGTAGTCGTCACAGATTCCTCTGATCACTGTGAGCCAGGGCGCACAGAAAAAGACACAGTCAACCAACTGACCAACCAACTAACCAATCAACCAACAAGTCAACCAACCGATTAACCAACAAGTCAGCCAACTGACC
>JAVKLF010000002.1:17916151-17929524 GCA_034783495.1 Millerichthys robustus | reverse complement strand
CCTGACACACCTGGAACACCTGACACATCTGACACACCTGGAACATCTGGAACACCTGGAACATCTGGAACACCTGACACACCTGGAACACCTGACACGCCTGGAACACCTGACACACCTGGAACACCTGACACATCTGACACACCTGGAACATCTGGAACACCTGGAACATCTGGAACACCTGATACACCTGGAACACCTGATATATCTGACACACCTGGAACACCTGACACACCTGGAACACCTGACACATCTGACACACCTGGAACATCTGGAACAGCTGATACACCTGGAACACCTGGAACATCTGACACACCTGATACATCTGACACACCTGGCACACCTGGAACACCTGACACACCTGGAACATCTGGAACACCTGGAACATCTGACACAGCTGGCACACCTGGAACACCTGATACACCTGGAACATCTGACACACCTGATACATCTGACACACCTGGAACACCTGACACACCTGGAACACCTGATACATCTGACACACCTGGCACACCTGACACAGTGACTGGAGCAGAAACAGCAAGGCTCGTGATTGATGACTCGACACTAAACAACAAAACTGGACGTAAAGAAACCGTGAGGCCCGGACATTTTAACACAGCGCAGAACGGTGGCTGCAGCGGACGCAGCACAGGCGTAAGTACGAACCCCGCAGAGCCGCATCAACAGAGATGATTCACTCTCAGAGCGAGCCGGGTTCAGCCTACCATCTGTGAAGTCAGAGGGGTAGAAAGGCAGCCTGCGGCACAAGTCCTCATAAATCCCCCGGCCTGCTTTGAAGAAATCTTTACACTGTTGAGAGAAAAGGACACGTCATCCAGAATAGCGACACTCATACAAGGTTTGCTTCTTTTTTAATTTTTAAACTGCTGAAATTTAAGAAACTTTACAAGTTGTTATAAATTTAAAAGACTTAAAAAAAAAGAGTGTCTCATAAGAAAAGCCCAAGGAAAGGAAGTTCCCTCTAATGCAAAGATTAAGTTTATTAGAATTACCGGGCACAGTAAGGACTCATTACCAGCACCTCTGATTAGAGCCGACACCCTTTAAGTCCCTGACGCCTGGTTCTGTTGGACCGACTCGGTACAGACTGAGAGAGTTCAGTCCGGAAAAACCACGGAACCGCTGTTAGAGGAGCAAGGATTTAGAGGAAGCAGCACAAGGCTTCTGGGTTTCTCTTGACTAGCGCCCTCTAGGGTGTCCACCTTTACGTCACCTGGGTAACTTGCCTCCTAGCCCTTCGTCCGACGATGGAGCCCCTCTACGTCTCTGACCTCGTCCCCCTGATCCTGAGAGGTTTGACGAGTCTCGCTTTTTTCAGGTTTGTTGTGAGGGGCAGTCTGAGTCAGAATTTCAGATTTCCGGAGGGAAATCCGGAGATCCCAGATGATCCTCTCCAGCTTCCCCCAGGGGACCGAAGGTCTCCTCAAACCAGAGGATAGATCCCTCGGCTGAATTCAGGCTCTGACCTGAGTCGTCCAGGCTGTCTAAGACCCCGTAAAGCACATGTCAAACGCAAGGCCCGGGGGCCAAATATGGCCCACCACAGCATTTTATGCGGCCAGCGAGAGCTTTAAAGATGAATTCATGTCCTAAAATAAGCTGACCATGAATAACATCTCCCATAATGCATGTCAACAGAGGTGACCCTCAGGGCAGATTTGATTAAATGCTGACTCAGCTCAACCTAACTTGTAAAAAAACAAACAAAAAAAAAACAGGTAAATTTGTTGAGTCATTTTCCCTCAGCTGTACAACGACGACACATGAAATGCGTTCCCCACCTTGAGAGGTTTGTGACTTCGAGGAACCGTCTCCTTCTTCCCCAGGACGACAGGCTGCTGGTTCGCCGCCGTCAGCTGATGTCTCTGGAAAACCAGGGCCTCCTTAAACTCCTCCTGCGTCTTCGTCTCCAGGAGCTTCTGTCTGAACGAGATGTCGGAGAACAGCGTGCCGAACGTCCTGCCCAGCTCCATCGCTGTCTTGGTACTTTTCTGCAAAAGCAAAAAAAGAATTGGATGTCTGCAGCGGTGGGCACAGTTCCGCTAACCCGCTAACAGAGAAGAACTAGCTTCTCATTCTGCGGATTAGCTTTTTTTTTTTGCCAACTTTGGAAATCTTTATTTCGGACCGATTAGCTTTTGTTAAATTAGGTTCCGCTAATTTTATGTCCACTGAAAAACTCACACGTATAAAACTGAATTAAATAAAAATTATCCCTTCTTACGAGTGCCGCACGAGTCATGCACGGCGTGTGTAGCATGTAGCATCTTTAGCAACTAAAATTAAAACTAAGAGAGCCAAAAAGATATAAAATGACATTTAACAATATTTAAATGACAATAATAAATATTTAAGAGAAAGTATTTGCTATTTTTTTGTTTCTTTAAGTTTAAACTGTTTAAAAAAAAAACACACAAACTGTGACAGGCTGAGTGACAGTTGTCTTAGCAGTTAGCGTTAGCTTCCACTTATTTTAAAAAAAAAAATCTGTTTAGCAGCTTAATGTTAACGGAGCTAAGGTTCTTGTTTAGCGGATTTGTGGTTAGCGAGCCTAACGTTTTGGTTAGCTGTGATATTTAATATTTTACTGACACATACATCTCATACAGGCGTGAAACAACAGAGTGACGCGATCCGGGCGGCGTCTCTCTCAGCCCGGTGTCGATGGTACCAACAGAACAAAACAAGCGAAGCCTTTAAGCTCCCCAACAGTCGTAAGTGAGTATCAATCCAAGCTGGGGGAGCAGAGAGGAAGACTCCGGATGGATTGAAGGGATATCTTCATCAGAACACGCTGTAGCTCCTTCGGTCTCAGAGGAAAGCAGCTGAAGCTAAAAGGGCTGCAGCTGAAGCTAAAAGTGCTGCAGCTGAAGCTAAAAGTGCTGCAGCGGAAGCTAAAAGGGCTGCAGCTGAAGCTAAAAGGGCTACAGCTGAAGCTAAAAGGGCTACAGCTGAAGCTAAAAGGGCTGCAGCTGATATATCAGAGCAGCTGAAGCTAAAAGGGCTGCAGCTGATAGATCAGAGCAGCTGAAGCTAAAAGGGCTGCAGCTGAAGCTAAAAGGGCTGCAGCTGAAGCTAAAAGGGCTGCAGCTGAAGCTAAAAGGGCTGCAGCTGATAGATCAGAGCAGCTGAAACCTCGGAGAGGCTTTGGACTGAAGCAGGAACTTCTCCAACCTAATTTATTAACGTCACCTTTTTAGTTTGCTGATTATTAACATCCATCTAATCCCAATTATTGGAATAATGTTATTTCCTTGTAGTTAATATTATTTTTAATTTTATTATTATCCGTGTTTTCTTTTTCCACATCTTCCTCCGCTACCTTTTAGAATTAGATATCCACTTTCTTCACCTATTATTATTTTCTTCCTAATAATATAAATATTCTCTTATTTCAAATCCATTTTATCATTATTATTAATTATAATTATTGCTTTATAATTACTGTTCCTTTCAATCTTATTAGCCATTTTTGCTTCTTCTGCATCTTCTTCCTCTGCTACTTATAATTGGACATTCACTTTCTGCACTTATTTTTATTTTCTTCTTATTAATATCCTCATATTTTTAAATCCATATCATCATCATCATTAATATATCTGTATTTTCTTATAATATTTATTCTTGTCATCCGTTTTCACTTTAACTGGACATCCGCTTTCTTCACCTATTAATTTTATTCTTATTTTAAATGCGTATTTAGATTCTTATTTGCTCACAAACTCAGTTTTAGTTTTAACAGTAAACCTAAGAATGTTTTCAGGTAACCTTTAGAGAAGTCCCCGAGGAATGAAGTGACCTAAAAATGACACAAACTCTCTCAATCCAACCACGAAAGGCTGAAAAACAGGAGAAACATCGTCTGTGTGTGTGTCCGTTAGCAAAATATCTAGTTAAGTACTGCGTTAATGTGCACTGCTCTAAAGAATGACAGTTTGATGATATAGAAAAGTTTGAAAAAATTATTTTTATTCCCATTTAAAATAAATAAAATTCATCTGATTCTTATTCAAAAATACTAAACTAAGAACAAAAACTGGTACCATCTTGGAGGGGGCCAGTATCAGGATGACGTAGCGGACCTCGCAGCAGTTCTCCCCCCAGTTCTGGGGTCTTTCCAGACGGGAGATGCAGACGTGGCGCCGCTGGAGATGCTTCACGTTGCAGCTGGGGCGGTGAGCGAGTAAACAAACAAACAAACAAACAAAACAAAATAAAAGTAGAAGTTTTTAAGAAAAAAGCCTCGTCTTCAGCAACATTTAGTTGTGTCGACCGAGTAAACAAAGACAATAAAACAAAGTTTGAGGAATGCTTGTCACCCGACAGAGTTTTAGACTAAAATAATTTTAATAATGTTTAATAATGTTTTTTTCCTGTCTCTCTGTTAGCAAAACATCTTCAGAATCAGTGGACAGAAAAATTATCAGACGTTTATATGCATCCGATTAACCTTTAAAGCCAATTCAAGATGGCCGCCACAGCTACCTGAACTTGAGACACACAATAAAAATATAATGTAGTCACTTTTACAGATCTCTGCTCTGGTAACTGAGAGTCATCCCCAACGCCCACTTTGAGGGCTACAAGAAGACCTGAAGATGACTTCATCCTTAAACTCGTGGCGAAAGCCGGCGGGTGACATGCATTCCTGTTTGTACTGCCGAGCCCGGAATCATGGGAGCACAGAAGACGGTTCTTACAGAACGCAGAGCCAGGACTGCTGGTACTGAACCCCGGTGGCCGTGGCCGTCACGCCCTGGATGGTCTCCGACAGCAGGTGGACTGCAGGTCAGAGGTCAGTTAGAGAATATCATCGAATCCTGATCTAATAAATGATGAACGAAATGTTGATTTCTTTTCTGTATGGAGCTTTGTAGCACCCGCAGGTTCGGCTCAATCTGGGACATTTTCAATTAAAAAAGAAAAAAGTAACGCCTCCTCCGAGCCCAAGTCTTCAAACATGTTGTCGACGTATTCAACGAGCTTCCCTTCTGCCGCGCCAACGCCACGACGAGCTAACGAGCGTCCACCCTGAGTCAGAAAACACCGGCGTTCACCCGTTTCTAAAGGTTTCAATAAAGCGGCGTGTTTACGGGGAACAAATCATTAGACGGGAAATCCCTCCTGATAACAGGAAGCTCCGTTGTGACTTTGTTGCTTCGAGGGGTTTTCTTCAGCAGCTGCAGAAACCCAGAGAAGCCTCGGCCTCTTTTGTCTCGTGACAACCTCTTTAGCCCATCGGCACAGAGAAAAGGACAGGGTGGAAATGTTTGGTGTTGTTCGCAGCGAGGGGGAGGTGGGGGGATCATTTCCATATCGCTCTGACTTCTTTCTTTTTATTCCGTCTTTGTCTTCCTCTACATCTCTCTTCTTCTCTCCCCCTCTGCCATGCCGTCTCATCAATAAAGTATCCTCCATTCATGCCAGAAAATGATGGGCATCACCATGACAACGGTATCACAGGGCTCACGGAGAGAGCGGGGAGAGGAAAGTAAAATATATATATATATATATAAATAAGGTGGTTTGGGGAGATGAGAAAGAGGGGAGAATAGAGGACAGTAAAAAAAAAAAACAGGCCAGAAGAAAAATAAAAGCGTAAATGGAGAAACAGGCGGGAGATGGGAGTTTTAAAAAAATCCTACAGAGACGAAACAAAACATGACAATCAAAAATAAACAACGCAAGATGAGATGAGACGAGGAGTCGGAAACAGGAGGACGACGTGGCGAAATGGAAACCGGGCAGTCGACAAGGACTCAATTCAATTAGCAGCAATAAGCTTGACGGCCAGGTCCAAATCAAAAGCCATCCGATTTGTTATTGACGTCAGGGACGAGTCGGGGGGACGGAGGGACGAGTCGGGGGGGACGGAGACAACCGGGGAGGCTGAGAAATGGAAAAGATTGAGGAGGGATTGAAAAAAAAAAAGAACAGACACGAACAGAAAAATGTGCGTCTCAAGGTCGTCTGGAAGTTAGCAAGGAGAGAAGCTAAAAGCTAACGCGGTTAGCATCGTACCTCTGTCGTTAACGTTTGCTGCATCATCATTAGATGTTTCTGGTGAGTTCAATTTAGGCTCAAAAACCGGGATTTTTCAAAATTCAAGTCGAAAAAAAAAAATAACAATCAACATCACAAAGTTCCGACCAGCCAGAACCCCTGAACCCAATATGGCCGCCTTGCGCTCAGGCTGTTGAGTTACACCTTTGTGCAGTCAGTACACCAGTTACACGCAGAGAACCGTCCAACCACCAGGAGTTCAGCGTGTATCTGCAGGGAAAGGGCGATTTTTAGAACACTGGTCACACGACTACGTCCGCCCAACAACTCTGCAATCACAGTGAGGTGTTTCAACTTAAAGAAATTTGGGAAAAGAGATTCCACCAGGAGGACCACAAAATGTTGTGCTCCGGTACTTGTAACTGTGACTCGGGACGCAGCCGTCACCCCCACAGGGAAGGAGTATCTCTTGGATTACGGCGACAGGACGAGCAGACTTCGAAAAGAAAAGGCAATCGTTGAGGTAACATTTGCTCCAAATGTTTAATCGGACATAAAAGACCATCACAGGACCAACTTGATCCCATCCCTGCACTTCCTGTCCCTAAACAGGTTCAGTAAGCCTCCTGTTTTCACCGTACTGGCAGCTTTACTCGGAAACACACACGATAGATGCAGCAAGCCACGCTATAAGACTCCGATAAAAACTCCAAACAATTCCACTCAATTCAGTTTATTTATATAACACCAAGTCAGAACAGATGTTGTCTCGAGGCACTTTATAGGAAAAAAAAAAGTCATACATTCCAATTATCCCTAGTCATCAGTACAATAAGCTCAATTTATTATTTAAAACATTTCAAAAGGTTTCTAAAGAAATCCAGCAGAGTGCATCGAGTCATTGACTTGACCTTTAAATTGGCGTTGTGTCATTGACTTTACTTTGGCTACTCGCTCATTTTCCAAGTCTGTCAGAGACACGTCACAGCCATCGTTTCAACTAAACCTTCCTGTGGTTCCTAAAGTCAGACGTGTCGAAATTCGCTCTAGGAACGTCTTTTTGTGTTACAATTATACCACTGAATCGCCATAGAAACCATCCCGCTCATTTGAAAGGGCGGCAGATAATGCAAACGACATGCGTGACGTCGTGATTGGAGAGCGCCGTGATCAACGGGTAAACGCTAACGTTAATTACCCTCGGTGCCGAGCACCGCAGTTCACAAAGTCCTACTGGTTTTGCAACTTAATTATTTTTTCCCTGTGAAGTTCCTCAAGATGACATCCGTTGTGAATACAAATAAACACGGTCAAGTTGACAAGTCATGTCCAGATAGGACTTCTGGAACCAGTACAGCTAAAAGCAGGGAACCCAACAGCAACAACTACAAGCTGGACGCCCAATCCTGATCCAACATCCTGCACGATTTAACAGCAGGAACCAGGACCTAACTAAAAGAAGTAAACGGTTTCTTTGTTGTAAAAATGCTTCTTGGCAATAAATCTCTTGAGAGAGCGGCTTGTTTCGTGTCCTTTTACAGAAACTCCTAGAATTTAAAGAGGCTGGGCGTTCTTTTCCTTGCATGAGTTTACAAAACGTCCAGACTGGAATAAAAACCAAGTGAGATCCTCCAACATTAAGCCCCGCCCTGAATCTGCCATAAACTCACCTTCGGCCTGCCCACCCCTCAATATTTACTGAGAACTGCGTAAAGGGCGTCCTGATTTCCCGTTCTTTGTGTCACATCAACAGGTAAAACGTCCCAAACTGACCCAGATGCCAAAAAGATGGTCGAGTGGGCTTATTTAAGATGTGTTCATTTGATTAATTGACATTTGAATAAAGATTTCCACACGGTTTCATCAGCTTTGCAAACAGATACAACACAACTGTGAGACACGCAGCGTATTAAATGTGACAAACTTCAATGGAAAATGATGAATTCATGGGAGGAATGCTGTGTAGACCATCTTTGATCTTTCTGATGGATTCTTTAAACGAGTTATCCACATGGCCTGGTTGGAGGGGGAGATTTCTATTTTCTGCAAATCACGAGACAGACGGACGCAAATAAATAAGATAGGAAATAATACACATGCAAACAATTCAACGTCATGATTTCTTCTGCCGGTTCAACATCAAAGACAGAAACTGAAAAAGCCACCAGCCTTTCAGGCATCGAGATCCCTTCCTTTATTCTCTGAAGTCTTTTTAATAAAAGCTCCAAATCTTTAGCGACCGACTGCGGCCCGGACCTTTGTTAGACCCGCCGGTAAACACGCGTTCATCAGCACACAAAGGGAAATGATTGGTTTTCCTGACAGCGTGGAGGCCGTGTTGAAGGATGTGATTAAAACTCAGGGGGAGCTCCATACAGAAGAGGCAGATGAGTCCACCATGAACCACACAGACGAGACGTGATGAGAGGACAACCAGGACCGGATCAACGGGGACACCTGGAGTCGGGGTTCCCGCACAGACCAGTGGTCACGTGTTGGACCAGCTTGTCTCGTTAAAGTCCAGCTGTGGTCTAAACTATATATTTTATTCATGTTTGGACATGAGGAACCCGTAAAAACACTGATGACTCTAATCTTGAACTTGTGAGGTAAAACAAACACAGAGTTCACCAAATAATGTCATTTATAAAGTATAAAAACACTGGAAGAAATAATAGTACAATTATATTAAATATAAATATTTATCTAGAAGAAAATATTAAAATGAATAGCAGAAGTACTTACAACCTGGCATGTATCCAGGATATGTACTCAGTACGTTACCAGGTGTGTACCAGGTACGTTACTTGGTATGTACAGGGTACATCACCGGGTGTGTACCAGGTACGTTACTTGGTATGTACCAGGTACTGAAATGAATTGAGTAAATTCCAGGTACAATTATGTTACTGTGAGCGTATCAGTTATGTATCTAAGTACATTACTAGTAAGTACCAGGTATGTACTTGGTACCCCAAGTACCAATACATACCTGGTCCCCCTCCCCGGATACTTGCTGGACAATAGCATAAAAGTTGTTTGCCTACTATTTTTGTACCATAGATTTTATATATCGTATTACAACTTTGAAATATCTTAGGGTAGTACTACATAATACAGCCTTGTACATACAGTTACATACATGCAATATACCATAGTATACTATAATGCTACTATAATACTATAAATAGTAAAGAAATAACAACAAAACAATTATTTCTCCCACTGTTACTCATCAATCAGAACCAACTGATCCATCCTGGTTGATGAGTAAATGTGTCACCCCGAGGCAGACCAGGGAAGTTTCTCTGTAATGATTTGATGACTCAGTAGATTAACCCGGTCCTGAGCGTCGACAGGAACACAAATGGCACACTAATGGTGATTGGTAAAGAAGTGAAGCACTGATTACAGCCTCGCGGGGCTGACGCTGACATTTCCATCCAATTAGCACCGCTTACCGTCATCGAAGAAAACGAAACTTTGAGACTTGTCTGCGTGAGGAGAGAAAAACCAAGAGGTTCAGTCACCTTTATGTCATCACTGATTTTGTAGAAAAGATTTTAAAGTTTTCATGTCAAACACTTTCTGGTTAACAGGCACAAATATCTGCGGAACAGAAGCTTCATTTCCTGCCTTCATGCATATTAAATCACCCATTTAAAAAAGAAAAATCCTTCAACATCTCATCTGTGGTCGATAGAGACATATTTTATATTTATTACCATCCACAAGCTTTTATAAAAATCAGATTCCATCGTTGATAACATTTATTTGTTTGGCCGGTCGAAAGAAACTCAAGGACAAAACATGTAAAGTTTCTATTTTTCTAGTTTTTTTTTTGTCCAATTCAGACACATTGAAGACCGATCATTTCCTGACAATTTTATCCAAAAAACAGGCAACGGGTCCAGGAGAGAAACCCAGACCTCCGTCTCCAGCTCCTCCTGGAGGACCCCAAGGTGTTCTCAGTCCCTCCAAGTGGGACAAGCCTGGAAAACCTCCATCCTGATCAGGCGAACCAGCTCCGGGGTAACAGAGCTCCTGAACCGGTCTCTACGGCTGAGCCTGGCCACCCTACGGTTGAAGACCATTTCAGCCGCTTGGATCCAGGATCTGGTTCTTTTCGTGTCGATTCAAACCCGTGACCGCAGGTGAGGGTTGGAACGTAGACGGACCAGTAAATCCAGACTTGTACTCTTTGGTTATTTCTTTGATTTAGTTTTTCTTTTTGTTTTAAAAAAAAAACTGTTATTCTTTTTTCACATTCTACTACAAAAACGGTAAAACGGCCGTCTTTTCTGCTGCTTTTAGCTCATGAAGCCTTTCTCCACGAGGTCCACGGCGTGGAACCTGAAGCTACAGCAGGTTCCACGGGACAGCGCTGTGTTGCCGTGGCAACGGTGTCAAACTCCCTGTTTGAGGGAAAATAAAAAGACGGACCGTTTCCCCCGTGTTTGTGAGCATTAAAATAGAATAGAGCAACCGTCCGTTTTTCCAACGTCAGTTTCTAAAATGAAAACACGAATGACCCGAAAGCACACGGACTTTTGTCGTTAGACTCGACTCTTCACTGCGACCAACAGAAGCGACGCCCTCGCTACTTCAACCAGACCTCCTATGGCAAGCCATTTTAACTTAAAACTGTCGGAACGTCTGCAATTCCATTCTAGATATCTAAAAATGAGTTTTGACGAGGAACGACCACATTTTGAGGATCCTGAACGGTCATTTAAGGTATCTGACTAAACAGAAGAACAATTCAAGACATCTTCAATCGCATTTTGACGAATTACAATTAAAAAATGTCTCAAATAACGTCACTGGACTTGTCAATTGAAGGGCCACACAACCGTAATTACAATTCAAGATATTTTAAATGTAATTATGACGAGTCAAAATTTGGTTTTTAGGAACTGAACTGCATTTATGACTAATTAAAATTATTTTGGATTGGAGCCTCCAAACAGTTTAATGGTAAATTATTTATTCTTGTCAGAATGTGTTTAGAGATATTTTTAGTAACCAATATGTCATAAACCAGTTTCATATATCTGGAACGTCATAGTGCGGTGAAGCAGATTTTATGTCCTTCTGGTTTCAACCCTTAGCCAAGATCGTGGCTGCTGGAAGGTTATTGTTGCTCCGCCCCCTTTGGCAGCAGGTGACCATTTCAGTACCAGACTTCCTGCAGGAGGAGGAAAACATCCGTAGACCCACTGCCGCCTCATTCAGGCCCAGATACTGGATGTTAGAGAACGCTGCGACCGTTTGGACGCGCAGAAATGAAAACCGAAGTGAAATCATCTGTCGTGGATTCTCTCCAGCACTAAAGCAGCTCGTTGGACCCAAAACTGACCGATCTGCACAAGTTGGAGCGGGACCAATAATCAGGCCGGGTCTTTTCCTTTATGTAACTCTCTCTTCCTCTCAGTTCCCGCTCTAATCTCCGCCTCAGTTTTATCTCGCAGCCGTATATCAGACCTCAAACGAAGCGGCCCTCTCGCCAGCTGCAATATCCCTCTGTGGAAGAACGAGCGCAGATATGACAAAAAATTAATACCTCGACAGATCTGTCCCGGAGATACCGCGGCGAACGGAGTCTTTGTTCTGACGAGAGGCCGAACACGAGCTGCAGCTTCGGAGCCTCAGAGACGTTTGAAAAGCTGCGGCGGGAGTCCTGAGCTCCGCCCACACGTTTACCGGCCGACGGCGGACTGGCCCAACCCCCGCGGGCTCCGGGCGCGACCGTGAACTTACCGCTGACCTCCTGAGCCCCGGCGTCGGTGAAGAGCATGCTCATCACCTCCTCAAAGTTGCAGCCGGGCTCGCAGACGTGGCCGTCCTGACCGACGTGGCGCAGCATCCGCTTCAGGACGTCGTCCAGGGAGGCCGCCGTCTCGTCCAGCAGGATGCTCGCCCTCGCCAGGAACCCGTCCAGGTCCCGGTGGGCCCGGACCTCCTCCTCAAAGTTCATCAGCTTCACGTACTGCGGGGGCGAGATTCAGGAGTTCAGACTTCAGAGCTCGTACTGATCATCCAGATTTTGGACGGCGCCTCAGATTAAACAGGATTATCACGTCGTACGGCTGGACTTTTAGGGTTTCTCACGTTGACTCGGAAACTACGACTGCTAACCTTTTCACACGATGTACTTCTATAAGCGAAGTCAAACAGAAACGTCATCGATTTAATAAAACAAAACAACCGAAATTATTAATTATTATAAACGGTTTATTGATACCAGAAATGGATCTTTAGCTTCAGAATATGACGACAAAAAAAACCCCAGATAAAAACGGTACTTCATCAGTAATTCTGTTTTTTATCAACTTAATTTAATAAGCAACACAGAAATCGATGAACGATTGGACCTCTGACGCACAGAAGACGTTCCAACATCGGTTCTCCCAAACGGATCGACGGAAGAACGTCAACAGGAAAAAAAATTGTCTCGACTCAGACGCTCTCTCAGAAGCTCTCTCCTGCTGTTCCTTCTCAAACAAAACACGAAAACACAAACGTCCGTCGTTAGAGAGCTCCATAAATCCAATCTGGGAGATTCTTCCAGGGGATTGAAAGGTTAAAAATAAGATTCATTTGTGTCTTCAGCCTCGTTAGCGTGGGCAAAGCCAGAATTGGTTTATACGATTTTTTTTTGGTCCAAATTGTGTAAATCTAAGTAGAAAATGACACAATCTTGTGTCTCCAACTTCATGTCAGGAAAGAACCGCAGAGTTTTAACAAGAAACACGTCTGCGGTCGTGAGTTCAGGCGGGAAACAGAAGGCGAGCACAAACAGCACTGCGGTTAAGAAGTCTGGGATTAGTCGGCATGTTGGCGGGAACACGACTCAGCAAATCACTAACAGGCGTGTTGGGGGGGGGGGGGGGGGATCAGAGTCTTCGGTTCATTTATTAAAACTGAGTCGTTTAAAAACAGGATGGGTTTTTAAACAAATTCTAATTCTTATTTTTGGTGCTTACCCTTCTCGAGGTGTTCAGTAAAACGCAACCAGAGTCGTCAGCGTCTGGAGGAAAACAACAACAAACAAACAAACAAACACAAAAATCAGAGACAAAAGCAGAGACAATCCGAAACTAAAACACAACAATCCTGAATAAATGTTAAATATATACATGACTGTGGACCGTCCTATAGATGGACAGAAGGGACAACTTCCTGTGGACCGTCCTATAGATGGACAGGTGGGACAACTTCCTGTGGACTGTCCTATAGATGGACAGGTGGGACATCTTCCTGTGGACCGTCCTATAGATGGACAGGTGGGACAACTTCCTGTGGACCGTCCTATAGATGGACAGGTGGGACAACTTCCTGTGGAC
>JAVKLF010000002.1:17876713-17887652 GCA_034783495.1 Millerichthys robustus | reverse complement strand
GGACTGGAGACCTGTCCAGGTTAGCCCCGCCCCTCACACTGTGATGGACTGGACACCTGTCCAGGTTAGCCCCGCCCCTCACACTGTGACTGATGGATATGGGCACCGGTGACCCTGAAAGGAAGAAGCAGGTTAAGATAATGGATGCATAGATGGGTGAACTGGTTTTGGTCATTTTATTTTACACAAACAATAAATTTATATTTTTATGTGACCAAATATAAAATAAATGCTACAGAAATACCAATAAAAATAAAAGTAAGAGGGTTTTACTGACTGTTAAGTTGTGGTGAGCAGCTGCTGTCTAGAATTCTTAACTCTCCCACTTTCCAACAATGAATTCCCATTCCAGCTTAAATTTACAACTTGTAAGTAGGAAATTCCCACAAGAGGGGCTTTCAAGTTTAAATTTACGACCAGTACAACTGGACCGCAGTGGTGGGAGGCTGTCATTTCACGGTTAAAATAATCAACATGCATTATGGGAGATGACAATCCATCTTTGAAGCTCTCGTGGGTCACATAAAATGCTGTGGCTGGCCACATTTGGCCCGCAGGCCTTGAGTTTGACACGTGATCTACAAACATGATTCTGAAGCTTTAGAGTAATTTCTTACGGCCTGAACCCTGCGCATCTTTATTCCTGAGACACAACCTCTGTAAAATGCTCTGTTTGAACTCAGTCCTCTTATTGACCTATTGACAATTAGCATTAGCTTTTAGCTTTTTTAACATAAAAAATCTCCCTTCATTTTGTTCAGGAAACCATGAATACAGCATGATGTCCGCTGAAGTTGCATTTCAGAAGTTTTCCTTTCCCTTCGCCTGTGCTGTGCACCTTTCTTCCCAAGAGAACCAGAAGGAATGTGTCCAGGTCCAGAAACTGGAGCTTCATGAACCTAAAGAGACAAACTTCAGCAAGCCGAGTCCTGATAGAGTGGTGGGTGCTCTTTTGCAGGATGAGAACCAAGCCCAGGTGAGCATAAAGCCTCCCTCTGGGGGGGACCGGGCAGCTACCGAGCCGCCGGTGTGCACCGAGGCCTCGGCCGCTGCCCGGTCTTCAGTCTGCACCGAGGCCTCCCAGAATGCATTTGAGAATCTGAGGGTGGAAAGTGAAGATCAGCGCCCGGCAGCGAAGAGACAGCTGTCGTCCGAGAGTGCGGCTCGGTCCATCACAGCCGTGAAGAAAAGCACGGCGAGAAAAGAGGCAGATGAACAAAAACAGCCGAACACACAGCCGAAACTAAGGGTTCCGCTGTACATTGCTGCTGGTGTGGGGAAAAGAAAAAGCAGGAAGGACCTCTTCACCAGCTCAGAGGTCTTCCACAGTCTGGACTCACGTGTCGTCAGGACGGGAGCAGAGGTGAGGAACCTTCGAAAAGAAGTTTAAACCGACTCCATCCAACGTGACTGACCTCTTCACCTGTTTGTGTGTTCTTTAGCTCAAAGAAAAGTGTGTGTATGACGTGAAGACAATCGTCCGAAGCGTCACTCAGGGAGCCAGAAACGAGCTGGAGCGACTCCGGGCCATCTGGGTCTGGCTGTGCCACAACATCGGTGGGTTTAGTTGAACCGGTTCACGTTTACGACCAGGTTTTTCCTTCCCGTTGTCGGTTGAAAGAGGACGTTGTCTTCGTAGAGTACGACATCAGCGGGTATCTCGGCCTTACGGAGAAGCTGAGCTCACCTGAGGAGGTGATCGCGGCGGGTCGGGGGGTTTGCTGCAGCTACTCCAACCTTTGCAATGAGATGTGCAGGTAAACTTCAAACACTTCAGGAAACCTTGAAAGGAACAGAGCCCGTCCATTTGGTAACCAGGGAACGTGTTTTCGTTGCGTACAAGTGATTTTATATGTACCGGTAAATGTATTTGTGCCTGCTAGGGGTGGGCGATACAAGGAATTTTGGTATCGATCCAATACAGAGTTAATGCAAAGCTAGAATCGCCGATACCGATACTTGTCATGTTCATTTTCATTCACCGAAATAAGAAAACACAGGAGAAAGGTTTGAGGCAAATAAAAATATTTAATTTTAACTAACTACAACAAAATAAAACTATGTGCAAATCAACAAAAAGAAGCGCCAATGTAACAAAAATACAAAATTAACAATGTCAGTAACACACAAAACAAATAACTTCCAACACATGGGGTCATGGCGAAGATTAGTGACCAACTCACCAATTCACAACAGATGTCGTCTCGAGGCACTGTACAGTGAAAAAAATAATTAAAAACTAAGTCCATCACTCTGGTGTCAATCCGATACTAATATTGGTATCAATAGTACTTCAATACTCAGATCGATACGCCCACCTCAGTACCTGCTCAGATCGAAACAGTAGTGGTGGGTGATACTGGGACATTTACTAAAGCCGAGAGAGGATGTGGTACGTATAAACTTTTTTCTGATGGTTTTCTTTAGATAACGATATATTTATCTCGTTATCACGAGATATCGATTATCGTTTTCTCGAGATAACGACAATTTTTTCTCAGTTCTGTAAACAGGTGACAGGTAAACCCAAATGACACCACGCCGCTGGTTTAATTTGCTTTGTGCGTTTTCACAAGCAGAATTGTTACACGAACGCTCCGCATTCCATGTTTAATTACGGCGTACACAAAATAAATTCAGTTTTTCTCTCCTGTGTTGTGCAGTAAACAGTCGCAGTCAATAGATAAATCTTGAAACTGTTCGGTTTTCAATGAAAGGGGGGTAAAAATGGAAACACCTTTGCCAGAAATTCCACACCTGTAAAAGATTAGTCAGTAAGTTAGTTGTTAGATTTCATACTTAAGATGAAGATTGGGAAGCTAGAAGTAAAAGTGTCCCCTGTAAAGGAGACTGCAATCTCAAAAACCATCAGCAAATAACGAGATCATTATCTTGTTATCTGGAGAAAACCATCAGAAAAGAAGTTTATACGTACCATGTCTGCTCTCGGCTTCAGTAGAAGTTTGGTGTATATATATATATATATATATATATACATATATGACCCGGGATTTTAAAATCCTGGACCCAGTCCTGTTCTGTCCGGTCTGTTTTAACAGGGAGGTGGGTATCGAGTGCCGAGCCGTGCCAGGCCACAGTAAGGGCGTCGGCTACCGTCCGGGCCGGAGCCTGAGAAGCGTGAAGTCGGACCACCTGTGGAACGCCGTGGTCCTGGGGGGACAGTGGTTCCTGCTGGACGCCTGTTGGGGAGCCGGCAGGGTCGATATGGAGAACAAGAACTTTGTCAAAAAGTGAAAAAACTTTTTCCACGGTCCTGGAAATACTTAGAAATTTCTTTAAAATGGATTTTTAAAAACCAGATCAGTTTCTGGGTTTTTAATATTAATATGTTTTATGCAAAGACTTTGTGTCGTTTTATCTGTTTGTATATCAAAATCTTCGGCTCATTCAGCTGATGAGTTATGTGATTTTAGGTTTTAGTATTTTTTTATGTTTATCAAAAAACAATTTTATTTACAAATATTTTCCCATAGAAATACATTAAGATCTCATGTCTATGAAATAATTTCAGCTGCCAGCTGTTTTGGTTTTTTATGCTACTTTTAGCTACCATTTTGATACTTATAGCAAGCTTTTTGTAAATTTTACCGTTTTATTGACCTTTTTGTTTTTTATAATACACTTCCACTCTTTATGATAGCCTTTTGCTACATTTAGCTACAAGCTAGCGTTTTATGTTAAAATTGACCTACTTTTAACTCTTAGCTAGACTTTTGATACATTAGCTTTTAGCTAGTCTTTTAATAAATTTAGCAAGATTAATGTTTTCCTGCTTTTAGCAAGGTTTTAGTTTCATTTGACCTTTAGCTGTTCTTTTGACGGTTATAGGTTTATGCTAATGTTTTGCTGAATTTAGCTAGTGCATGACTTCTATTGAATTTTAGCCAGTGTTTTGCTAATTTTGGCTTTTAGCTAGTATTTTTAGCTAGAACTGAGCTAAAACAGGCTATTTGTTAGTTTAGCTTGTTTTGGCTGTTAGCCAGTCTTTAGTTATCACTTATCTTGTATACGGCTTCTTTAGGCTTTTAGCTAATGGTTGTCCTGCCTGAATCCTTCACACGTTATTTTCATGTCTCCGTCTGTTTGGCCGAAGGTTTGATGACTTCTATTTCCTAACTGAGCCCGAGGAGTTGATTGATTCTCACTTTCCGGATGAGGAGCGGTGGCAGCTCCTGGACCCGCCCATCACCCTGGATGAATTTGAGAAACGGGTTTTTAAGACTTCGGCCTTCTTCACCCTGGGTCTCCGGCTGAGAACTCCTCAATATTTCCACATTCTTACAGGTTCGCTAATATTTCATTCTGTTTTCTAATCAGGTTTCATGGTTTTTTTATTTTGCAGTCTACTCACCACAACTTATCGGATTTAGCCATCGGTTACGTGGTTCAAACTCAGACAGTTGAACAACTATTGAGCTAAAGATTTAGTGTGGTAGTGGCTAAGAGTCATCCCAGCACAGACTCCGGTGGGCGATGTGCATTTCTTCCAGGAATTCTCGGCCCAACAATTATCCGAGCGGTTATTCTGTCGGTAAAGATTTGCTTTGAAGAATAACCAAACTGATCTGGTTTTCAGATGAGGGCGAGGCCAACGTGTCCCTCGGCTTCTCCAGGCCGACCACGTTCACCTACGAGATCTCGCCTCACCGCGGCCTTCTCCATTCTGGAGCTCTGGAGCAGAAGGCGGCGAGCGGCTCCTCATTTGGCCTCCTGATCGTCTCCCTGCAGAGCATGAGACTGCGGCTACTGCCACCTGCCAGCGGCACCTACGACGTGAAGCTGTTTGCGAGGCCCGAGTCGGCCGCCACGCCTCTGGTTTGGGTTTGCTCCTTTACGGTGGAGTGTCCGGTCCCGAGGGCCACGGAGGACATCCCAGAGAACCCCTTCTTGTCTTGGGGCCTGCAGCCTTTCGCAGCTTCTTTGGGCATTTCCGGCAGTAGCCATGGAGGAGAAGTAGCTGAAGTGGACCACGGTGTCTTCAACGTGGAACTGAAGACCTCCCGGCCACTGATGGTGCTTTGCGAACTGGTCCACCCACATTTGGAAGCCTCTACCGCCAAACGTTGCCTGGCTACTCAGATTCAAGCGAACATGCTCACGTGTCACGTTTTGTGTCCGTTGCGAGGATTCTACCGGCTGTCGGTGTTCGTACGAGACTACGAGAAGACAGAAGCTAAATTCCAAAATGCCGCCAACTTCCTGTTTCACTGCAAGGGCAAGGTCGTCAGCCCAGATGAACTGTTTCCTCCCAATCTGGCCTCAGCATGTGGGCCAGGGACCCGGACCTCTGAGGCAGGGTTGTCGAAATTCAGCCACAATGCCGCCACGGTAAGCACCCAACAAGGGAAGGTCAACATCACCTTCTACAACCAGCGGGACTTAGAGCTGCACTGTGTGCTCAGCAAAGACAAGACAGTCTCCACGTTTCCTCTGTCTCGTTACTTCTTCTGCACGTACACGGACAGCAAAGTGACGGTGAGCCTCAGCCTGCCAGAACCCGGCGTGTACCGACTGGGACTTTACGTCTGCACCACCGCCGGTGAAGACTTCAGCCCCGTGTGTGATTTTGTCGTGAGGAACAGCTGCGCTCAGCCAAGACCTCCGTTCCCCTGCGTCTACTCGGCGTGGAGGAAGGGTTGCGTGCTGTTCGAGCCCCGCGTGGGTCTCCTGGAGCCTCTCTCCTGGGTCCAGTTCAGGGTGCGGGTGCCCGGGGCCCGGAGGGTAAGCGTGGTAGGAGACGGACGGACCGATCTGAAACTGAACAAGACCAGGATCTGGGAGGGGGAGGTTTTTACCGCAGACGGCCTTCAGGAACTAAAGCTGGCCGCCTGTTTCGGGGAGTCGGGTGACCTGGCTGTTCTGATGGCGTTCGAGGTGAAGAAGACGGGCAACGAAGAACGAAAGGAAACTGTTGGACAATGAAGCCGCTGGTAGAGACTCAGATCTGTTTGGTTTAACTGGATCAACTCAGACATGGAGCCATTTTGGTTCTACTCATGATGCAAACACCTTTATGATTTTACGAGTATATAACAAGTACTTTGATACGTTCAGATTAAATATTTGGTCATTTAAAAACACACAATAGCTTACAGACACAAAGCAGCAATAAATTGACTTAATTGTGTTTAATTGTGATTAAAATGAGTTTATTAGCTGCATATTTTTGTTAAACTTTATTTAAAACTTTGCTTCAGGCCTGTTTTCGACATCTAATGCTTGATTTTTGTCTTTTTAGTCTGTTTTTTGTTCACTGCGTTGCCTTCTTGTGTCGCTCAGTTTCAGCCTGTTGGAGAAGCTCTGGATCGGGCTGCACTTTCACGAGATAACGATTAAAAAAAAAAGTCAAACATCTCTCGTTACAACCCCACACTGAATTAACACTTGCGTCGAAACCAAACAAGACACCGGTTCCACAAATACGTCAGAACTTAGGAAGTGT
The DNA here is from genome assembly GCA_034783495.1 of Millerichthys robustus. Lineage (NCBI taxonomy): Eukaryota > Metazoa > Chordata > Actinopteri > Cyprinodontiformes > Rivulidae > Millerichthys > Millerichthys robustus. The sequence continues at coordinate 17,881,189 of JAVKLF010000002.1, read as the reverse complement.
GGACTTTATTGTTTTCTTCGTACAAATATGGTGCTCAACATTGACAAATATTAAATTGCGCATCGTCATTATATATATATATATATATATATATAAAAAAATCTGCATGATAAAATGGTTGTTGTCAAAAAGTCATAAATAAAAATATACTTTAAAGACAATTTTTAAAGTGTGCTTTGTTTTTACTGGTTAGAAACAAATCTTTAAACTGAAATTTCACCAACTGTGAAGATATTAAAACTGCAAAAAGTGAAAGAAAACATTTTTATATTAGGGAAACTTGACATTATACTCACGATTATACCTATTTTGTTACATATATGGCATAGTTTCTTTCGAACTTGACTAAGCTAAAGTGTAACAGGAAGTGACATCAAAACGGAGCTCTCTGAAAAAGGGAACTTCCTGGTTTCTGTTTGCTGAAACAAAATTATTTAAACACCGACTGTAACCAGATTTCTCTCTACAGTCTGTGTAGTCGGTTGTTGCACCAGTCTGTTCACATGCAGACATTCCCCTTTGACATCACTTCCTGTTATTTCACATACAAATGTCTCAACAACTGTTCATCCCAGCGGCATGAAATTTTGTTTTGCAACATGTTATCAATGTTATCTTTCCAAAAATGTATTTATATTTATTACAAAATTTGACGCCATAGGCACTTTAAAGTCTGGTTATGTTTGTAAAACATTTTATATCTTTATCACAAATAAATAAACTCAAATTAGGCTTCTAGAAGCATATTTCTGCGTTATACTATTAATAAAACCACTCACCCTTTGTTGTTTTTCAAATGTGGCTAATGATTTAACCAGTATTTTAGATTTTAAGGTAAAATTTGGAGCGGTGGTAGCCCAGAGTCATTCATAAGGAGATAAATTAGTCACAAAAACAGATTTGTCTGCAGATTCATCTCAAATGTTCATGAGCAGAATTGAACTCGTACAAATAAAATAAACCCTCGCAGATAAAAAAAATAAAGCTGAGCCTACAGAGGATCTGTACTCTGATCCTTTTTAACGTCCGAGTGAAAAGAAAACGTGCTGTCGCCTGAATCTAAGGGTGGTGATGACCCGAACTCACTCAGCAAGCAGCGGCGAGTGTTTACACGTTCTGTCGTTTAATAACGCCCGCAAATAGCCGCCACTTGGTCTAAATAGACCCTCAGGGGGGCAGAGGGGGAGGGAGGGAAACGAACAGTCCGGGGGTTGAACAGAGCGTACAGGATGGGTGGCCTTGGCTCGGGTCGCTGGGGAGTAACGGGCAGAGAGGGGCGAGGAAACACTTATGTCAGAGGTTAGAAATGTGAAGGACTGTATCTGCCTGGCAACAAAACAAGGACACACACGCACACACACGCACGCACGCATGCACGCGCACGCACACACACACTCAACCCCCCCTCTTCCTTTGTTTAAACACTGACAAACAGGAAATGTAGGGCAGGATCCTCACTTTCTCCCCATTTCACCTGAAAGCTTTTCCACACTCGGCTAATCCGACGCTCTCAGACCACCTCTGCAGCCACCGGTTTGAAACAGAAAGGACTTCCTCCAGGTGATCGGCGGCGCGGCCTTCAGGTTGCTCTGGACTTCATTTGTTCTCACCGATGTGGTTGAGGGATGGCAGCACTGCCAATGATGGAGGAGAATCTGTTTTTTCTGTTGTTAACCAAAGAGAAGCACAATTTTTAAAATACATTTTAAAACTTTCTCAAAGAGACCACCTCCATGTCCCTACGCTGCCGCTCCCGGTCAGCCTCCTGCGTCTCCACTCTGTCTCCAGTCCTTCCACCAGTTCTCTGACCGTCTCTAGAGGTTCTGCAGGAACAGGCTGTACTTTCAAACAGCCTCGGCCAGCGGATCCACAGTGGACCAGTTGAAGCTAAATAATGACACCACAAAGTTCTGACCAATCACACAAGACTTAGTGCGTACTCCCAGAGCCGAAAAATCCGTTTCATTCGAGTCTTTAACGCTGAGCACCTGGATGTTCACATATTTATCTGACCTGAGCCGAAAATATTTAAAATATTTTTTTTAAAAGCCCTCATCTTTCAAGTATATATGAATATATATACATATATGTATAATGTTTTGATATATTAAATATAAATTTATATTATAGCTATCTATGTTTAATATTTTTCTTCAACAAAATAAGTATAAAATTACAAAACTATACAATATGTATTTATGCTGTTTTAAAGTTTTATGTCAATAATAATAAAAAAAAACTAATAACTTTACAAAGGTTTTCTGTAAACTCACAGTCCAAAAAGAGTTTTAAGCTGGCTCCAGTAAAAACAAAAAAAAGAGATTTGTCCGATTAATCAAAGATGAAATTATTATTTTTGAACTTTCTGCTCTTATGAACTTGCTTCTGCTGACAACAAACAATCAACAAGAAGTTGGCAGTATTTTATAATTTAATGTGTTTTCTCTTATCCCAAAATTTAAATCACAAGAAATAAAATAATCACTGATTGATGTAAATATTTTATTAATTATGTGATTCAATAAATACAGCAATTAATTTACAAAAGTGTTAATCACAGAAAAATTTAATAAAACAGTAGTTTTATATAAAACACAAAAAAAGCTCATTTCCCCCAAACACCCTGGTACTTTTACAGATTTATAATAAAAAGTGTTTTTTCCTTTAAGCTGCTGGTGATGGAGAGAAAATGAGACGAATTCTGTCATCGAGACATCAAACAAAATTATTTTTAATAAAGTTGTTCCGAACGCAGCCACACGTTTAAGATATTAACCACAGTTTCACCTTCCTCTTCCTCAGGGTAAATATAAAACGCCAGGTTTGAGAACTTTATTTCTCCTTTGATCTTCAAACGACAGAACAGTCCAACCAATCAGCTTCAGCGTTTTCCCCGAGGCCTCCGGTGAAAGCAGAGACATGATTAAACGAGCAAGGAAACACTGATAAATAAAAAAACGATCTTCCTCCACCCGGTGGTTTCTAACACCAGAGAGTTCGGGCTCAGAACCGGTCCAATCTGTTCGGTCCCGGATCTCTTTGGAAACCGGAGAACCCGAGTGAAGAAATACTGTAAGTCTTTTCAATGGAGCCTAACGACTTTATAAAGCATTAATAAGAGTTTATAAAAAAACTTTGATGTTTGGTTGTTTGTTGCTAAACTTTAACGTAGACTTCTTTTTAAATATGTGCTTTTAAAAAGTCCATTTTTATTAATATTATATGAACAAGTGCTTTAGTTTTTTTATATATAATACTTCTTTATTTTAAACTTTACTGAGTTTTTTAATGCTTTTAATTCTAAATAAATAAATACTGATAAACGTCTGATATAAAAAAAATCTCAGGTAAAATGTTCAGGTGAGCTGCTGGTTTATTAAATGTTTACAGCTTCACAAAGAAGTAAAACAAACATTTTGTTAGGAATTTATAAAAGTACCCTTATTTTAAAGTGACGTTCATATTTTTATGGTAGATTTTTAAAAAAAATCAGCCTTCAAATATTTTTCATTTATCCATCTGTTTGAGTGGCGTTTATATTTCATCAAGTACTTCAGCTGCGAGCCGAACTTCAGCTAAAGGAGACGCAAAGCTCGGCCTTTTTTTATTTTTAATGTTTAAAATATAAAAGTCTGTTTTCTTCATTTTTAGTTGATTATTTGGTGGCTGGTTGATGAGGAAGAGGAGCAGCAGAAACCCGGTCCAGATCCGGCTGGCAGAACTCAGATCTTGGTTCATTTAGATCAAACTAATCAAACTCAAAGTTTCAGGTACTAGTGAGGAACCGCGGATCTTCAGAACCCAAACCATGAGACAACAGCAAACGCTCTCTGACGTTTACGGGGTCGGAACAGGCCCTCGCTGCGACTCGATCAGTAAGAACTGAACAGGTGGAGCGGGGGGTCGTGAGAAACCCCACCGGAGAGCCGGATCAGGTGGTGGTCCGACTCCGAGCCGACCCAGAAATAGACCCATTAATTCACCAACTGGGATAAACAGAGTGTGTGGTCATTTTTTATATTAAACTATACTTGTGCGGACATTTTGCCTAGTCCACACAAGGGAAAACACCATTTGTGGGTCAGGTGTGCACCTGTGATACACAACTGTGTGTGTGTGTCTGTGTTCTTGTATTTGTTACCTTTTCAGGACCTTTTCTGGTACACACACCACACTTGTCCAGACCGATAGTCCTTATGGGGACCAAAGACTGGTCCTAATTAGGTGGCATGTTTAACTACCCTTGTGAGGACATTTTTTGACACTGTACTATACTTGTGTGGACATTTTGCATAGTCCACACAAGGGAAAATGCCGTCTGTGGGTCAGGCGTTAGGGTTTAGGGCTCAGGTATGAATGAAGTTGAGGTCAGGGTCAGAGGTCAGGTATGGACCTGTGGGGTTAGGTTTAGGGTCAGGGGTCAGGTATGGACCTGTGGGGTTAGGTTTAGGGTCAGGGGTCAGGTATGGACCTGTG
>JAVKLF010000002.1:17855167-17866680 GCA_034783495.1 Millerichthys robustus | reverse complement strand
CACGCCCAGGTCACACACGCCCAGGTCACACACGTCCAGGTCACACACGTCCAGGTCACACACGCCCAGGTCACACACGCCCAGGTCACACACGCCCAGGTCACACACGTCCAGGTCAAACACGCCCAGGTCACACACGCCCAGGTCACACACGTCCAGGTCACACACGTCCAGGTCACACACGCCCAGGTCACACATGCTGAAATCATACGTGTCGGGGTCATACGTGTCGGGGTCATACGTGTCGGGGTCATACGTGTCGGGGTCATACGTGTCGAGGACCTACGTGGAGTTTCTGAACTCACTTTAACGAGATGCTGAGCTTCTTCAGACTGCTTCACATCAGACTCCATCTAAAAGTCAAACATAAGAGACAGTGAGACTCATGTCCCCCGTGGGTTCCTGAGGTTAGACAGGAAGTAGTTCCAGCACGGAACTCACCAGCCAGCAGGCGTAACGAGGAACGGTTCCAGTCAGGATGGTGCAGCAGCTGTTTGAGGACACAGCGCCATCTACAGGAACATCATCAGCACAGATGAAGGGTAAAGGAGACAAAAGATATTTTAGACTGGATATTTGACACTGCTGAGCGTGTCCCGTGGATCCTTCCTGTTAATTATTTAATCCATTCTAACGAGATCTGATGACGTCTGATCAATACTGAACCTCTCTGCTGAATGTTGATGCTGGACTCCAGGAAGGACTCTGAGAAGACCACGGAGCCCAGGGTCCCCGTGTCCCTTTGGAGATCTGGGACGTCGTGGACGATCATGGACGCCTGTAAAACCCGGTGTTGTTACTGATGAAGGACACGAGGAGATCTGATGCGATTTTATGATTGAACTCACGGTTTTAACGGCGTAACGGCCCTCGTCGGTCAGAGAGACGATCCTGAAAGTGAACCAAACTGTTTCTATAACACAGGTTTTCTGAAATAACAATAAAAATGGAGAAATGATGCGGGTGACACCTACGTCCCCTGTTTGTTCACTGCTTGAATGCTGAACGCACATTTGGACCTACAGGCAGAAGAAAGAATCCAATAAAACCTTTTTGTTTTGGGTCTGACGTTGTTAAAAATATAAATCTGTACCTGAGAAAACTGCGGTAGTGACTTAAATTCATGGAGTCCAGCGCCGTCAGGAAAGTGTTCTCAGCTACATCTTTAGCCTGAAATAAAAAAAGAAATCACGTCTAACGCACTTTAATGGTAATTGTGAAATGTTTGCTCTTGTTGACCTGCCTTTGTAAGGCTGGAGGTAGAGGAGAAACATTTGATGCCTGAAAGAACGCCGCGGACAGCAGCTGAATAAATCTGAGACAAAACTCTGAAAACAGGATTAAACACAGATTAAACATCCAAACCAAAACGAAGAAAACATAAAAACACGTCGACACTCACAGCACGTCTGGTTTCATCTGCTCCTCTCTTTGAATTCCTGTTAAAATAAAACACTTTGCATGAAAAAATATTAAGGGCGTTTATAAATTATCGTCTCGTTCTTTAAGATTTTGTTTTGGATTTTTATCTTTGAACGATAACAACAAAAGTCTGTTATCAGGAATAAGTTTTAGGTTTAACGTGGAGATTCGATCCAGACTTTAGGAGGTGAAGATGGTCAACGTCTCATAAAGGAAGTGCTTTTAAAAATCTCACCAACATACGGGGCGTGGGTCGACCCAAAGAAATATGTCCGACAGCAGCTGAGAGGTCCTTTAGGAGCGACACACCGAAGAACCTGTTTGACAAACACCAACATTAAAGACAAACTCATTAATCCTCCGATATCTGCTGGTTTGGATCGGATCCGTTTGGTTCAGAGCCGTCACAGGTAGACCAGTTTTTAGCAGCGTCTTCCCTGGTTTTATAGGATTTTTTTATCGTTGATTTCGATGTCACCAATAAACTTTTTCTTTCGGCCACCTGGTGAGAATTAGCCTTTTCCAGTTCGGGAGTAAAGAGGTGCATTGTGGGCAGAGAGTCAGGTATAAGATAAGATGAGCAGAAGGGTCATGGTGCTGGAAAGTCCAGCCTCTGAATGATGGAGTCACGTGCTTTTCCACCAGCAGATGGCGCTGCAGCCTGTTTTATGTTCTGTGCATTCTGATATTCTAGGGATATAGAAAAAACTTGTATCCCACACCAACATCAAATCTGTGACTTCAAGAACAACAATAAAAACCTTTTAAAATAAACACGCAATCCTGAGATTATCTCAGGTGTTCAGGAAGTTCTAGATGTTTGTGTTCAGGAAGTTCTAGATGTTTGTGTTCAGGAAGTTCTAGATGTTTGTGTTCAGGAAGTTCTAGATGTTTGTGTTCAGGTAATCGAGCTGATTTCTGCTGTAATTCACAGCTGAACCAACAGAACCTTTCTGACCATTTCTATTTAATTTTTTTCTGTTTTTGCTCATAACTTCTTCAATGTTCAAGACACGACCTTCACCTTCTGCTTTTCATTTGGAGCATTTTGTACCGTAAAAACAATAAAAACATCAAATGTAAAAGCAGCTGAAAAGGTATAAACTAATGTTGAAGGTCACCAAACTGTAACTTCAAATCAATTTGATGCTTCTGGAAAACCATAAAATGAATTTTAAAAACCAGGCAGACATTTGTTTTGTAAATAAAACTCCTCAACCAATGACTGGGTGTGAAATGTGTCGAGTGACGAAGACGAGCGTTAAATCATTTTCACTGCAGAGGAAAAACAACAGAAGTCTCAGATCATGATAAAACATGAAACAAAGGCAGATAAAATAATGTTCTTCACATAATTCAGGTGATTTATCCGTGTAGAATTTGACGTCAGCGGAGTTTCTCAGAATTTGTTTAAAAAGACGAAGCAGGAGCAATAATTAGCGAGGTCACCCTCAGTGCTGCGTTGTGCGATCCAACATGTCTGATAAATATAAACAAAGACTGTTGTCACTTCTCACCATGTGTTTGGCTGCAGAACCTTCAGTACCCGTGTTCCGGACCTGATGACTCTCGGAGGGGAAGTTGAAGGAATAATTCTCCAAGTCCTCTGAAGACGAGTGTTTCCCAAACAGCACGAAGGGCTGACGGCTGTTTAGCAGAACAGAGAAATCACAGGTTATAAACTTTTTATAATTTAAAGACTTTAGAAAGAAAAATCCAGAAATGATACCTTTGATCTGAGATGTTGTTGGAAATCAGTCCGTGAGTGTAAAAAGTACGAAACGCCTGAGGAGCAACGACAAACTGCAGTTAAGACAGAAAAAAAATTACAGAACCAACAGAACCAGATGAGTCGTGTTAAAGACTCGGTGAAAAACAGTGGTGGTTCATGATTTTGTTTGTTTGTTTATTAGTAGTTTACTGTAAAATAAACATTTCTGTGTCATGTAGATCTTAAAATCTACAACTGCAGTGGGTTCTGTTTTTTTTTTTTTTTGCAGAGGCAGCGTGACCGACTCGCGTCAACCGGAGGCCATGAAGCGAACCAAACTGACCAGCTCCCTTCGGGACCAGACTCCGGTCGGGACCAGACTCCGGTCGGGACAGGTTCTGGTTAGGACCCACACAACACTGCAGTCATTCTGTGGTCAGAGGTGGGTGGAAACATACCTCTCCTGCCTGGGCCTCAGAAAGGTCCAGGATGGACAGGTGACTCTCCAGGTCCAGGCTGGAGAAGAAGCTGCACCACTGCTTCTCAAAACATCCCAAGTCCTGATGTGGAACAAGGACCAGTGGGATCAGAACGTAGACCAGATTCAGGAGATGTCTTCACAAACATGATCTTTGATAATCCAACAAACAAAAACATCCAAATGTTCTTACTTCTGTCAGGATGTGATCCAGAGACACCGGGTCCAGTCTGTTATAAACCTGCCACAGCTTCTCGCTCATGTCTACTAACTGGAAATAAAAAAAGAGAAACAGAAATAAAAGATTGGAACCTCCAGACTTTAAGAAATTCTGCTGTTTTTAATGTTGTTTGAACTGAACCTTGTATTTGATGGTAAAAAAACTTCCTCCTCCGATGCCTTCCAGAGCAAACGCCTGAATCAGAGGCCACTTCTCAACCATGAACACATCAAACTTCTGGACGTGTCCTGAAATAAAACCGTGTTGTCATTTAACAGTTTACCTCCTGCTGTCAGTTCGTGAGTGCAGGGAGGAAATGTGGTGATCAAAATTTAAAAATGAAAGAACCTTGAGTGCTGTAAGGCACACCGATACGATGGCAGTCCAGAACCATGGAAACAAAACTGGAGATTTTGAATTCATCTGCCGCTTCTTCGTCTTCATACTGCGACAGGAAGAGAGTTTCAACAAGCAGGAAGCAGAAAACACAGGACTGTGGAAGCAGCAGGTTCCTACCTCTGCCTCCGTCAGGCAGTGGAGACGCAGGTTCCTCCAGTGGGACACGTGGGGCAGCAGGTACCTGTAGTTCTGTGGGTTGCAGTACAGGTGAACAGACTCCGCCTTTATCAGGAGCAACACGTCTGCCGGTTCGACACAAGAGCGCCATGAAAACCAAAGTCAAGAGAAAGGCGGGATTTATAACACTGGGGTCAAGACTCACCGTCCAACGTTTCCTCAGGAAACTCCTCAAAGGCAGGCTCCGGGTTCGGCTGGTTCTGTCCGTAGAGTTCATAGAAAAGGTATTTTGCCAGTTCGGTGCATCCCTCGTTATATCTGCTGTCGATTCCTGAAATCATGAAAAACACATCGTCAACTGGTCCGATAAACAAACGTTGGTTGGAGGGAAAAGAGAAATAAAATTACAACTCAAACCCACCCAGAGAGCAGAGGATTCCATCAGGAGCTCCTCCTCCACAGAGCAGGGCTTGGACCCGACGCAGGCGCCAACAACTGGAAAAATACATTTTATTCAAAAGTTCTGTCTGAATTCCTCCGGTCTTATAATCCTAATATTAATACTGCTGAGTCAGCACTACGGACATGTACCGTCTTCTGCTTCGTTTAGCTTTACCTAGCTTTGTGATACTTTTGGCTACCCTTTTACTACTTTATCTCTTGCTAGTCTTTTACTACTTTGGTTCTTAGCTAGCATTTTGTACTTTAACGCCTTTTATTGAATTAGTTTTTAACTATAATTTTACTACTTAAGCTCTTAGCTACTGTTTTACTACTTTAGATTTTAGCTAGACTTTTACAATGTTAGCTCTCAGCTAGCTTTTTACTATATTAGCTCTTAGCTACTCTTTTAGTACTTTCAATCTTAGTGAGTGTTTGGTTACTTTTACTTTTTATGTAGCATTTTGAGACTTTTAGCTGACCTTTTACAACTTTAGGTTTTTATCTAGCTAGTTGCTACATTTAGTCTTCATGCTAGTGTTTTGTTTTAGAGACAAACTAACTGAGTTTCAGTGAAATTCAGCAAAGTTTACCAAAAACATTCAACTGTCAGAGTTCAATCTAGCTTCCATCTTCCTTTTCTGTCCTGTGTTCAGATTTAATATTTAATATTATCTTTAATATAAATCATGCAGTTTTTTTCGCTAAAACAGATATTTGGTTTGATTTTTGACAGCACTAAGTTGATTGACGTGGACAAAAATGATCAAACTACTGCAAGATAGAAAAAACAAATAGGCTGTTGGTGGAACACATGAGAAAAAACGGTTTGGAGGTCTGGAACACAGTAAAAACATTTTTAAAATGTCCAACAGTTTCGACAAAGTTGGACTTCTCCTGACTGAACTGCAGTTTCAGATCTGTAACAGTTTTTACTTTATGATTATTCTTTTTTATTCGATGAAATATTTGACAGTTATGTCCCACTTTTAACTGTCTAAACTTTAAAATCTCATGCAAACATACTTAAAAGAGTTACTAGTTTTAAATGAAGGATTAGCACTAGCTTCAGTGCTTTAGCTGGAGTATTCAAATTTTACCATCAAATTATTCATCTGTTTATATTGATTAAACCCTGTTTTATTTTATAGTTTATTTAAAAGCAAAAGTATCCACGAAGAGCTAAAAATAGTGCTTATTTTCTTGCTATTTTGACGTATCGTTCTTAACTCGTTTGACAAACGTTCGTTAAAAAATAAGTTCCAACGTCTCTCCCAAGATGCTAAAGCTAGCTAACAGCTGGATGCAGAAACAACAGAGAGGCGTTTCCCGTGAAATACAACCCCGTATGAACTTCACCTGACAGCCGGGTCGACTCCAGAGAATTTCCCGTCAACTCTCCTTATGCCGTCCATGGCAGAAAGTTTCACTGTGAACAAAACAACGAGTTCCGTTTCTTATTTTTTACCGTTCAAGTCCTACAGTTTATTCTCCATCACTGTAGAACGTCGCAACATAGCAACGGACCGAACCATTACGTGAAAAATATGGAGAGGGGATATTTGAGCTTGTCGGTACTTTGGTGTACTTCTTCTTTGTAAATGAAAAAATATATATATACAAATTTAACACATTACGACACCTTTCACGAAATCACATGATATGTTGTGAAAACTTGTGCCGCGAAGAATGTACCATTTCCGCTTTAGTGTAATGCCCCCCCCGTTTTATTTTAGATGGTAGAGTCCAGGGATGGCTGCTTTGACAGCAGTGCGCAGGCGCAGATGATGCTGCAATCCCTCAGCAACGTTTGCATTATAAATTTAATGATTCTTTAAATATTTGGACCTTTTGGTTCTGCAACAAAATAGTTTATTGTGAGTTACGAAGGATAATACCAAACAAAGTAATTTAAATAAAATATAATTAAATATATGTGAATATATGAGGAATTATTTTTTTTAATTAGACATTTAAAATGACCACAGGAAGTGTCGCTAACAGTTGCTAATCTGAGGCGGCCATCTTGAATAAAGATGATCAGTTGTAGGTGTACGTCCAATAACTACTGTATTTACATTTAATGTTTTTTAGCACAAATCTGGTGTGATTTGTGCAAACTGTCTGTTTGGGAGAACTATTTGTTTCTACCACATCGTATTTTGATTTGCAAAACCGACTTTATTTAGCATTTTTTGTGTTTTAATATGATTGAATATGTATGGCAGCTATCTTAAATTGCTTTAATTTCAAACATTATTGAGCTGTAGCTGTGCATGCAGTTTTATGAAAATGTGTCGTTGGTTTCAGGGAGCAACGACTCTGATGAGTCAGGACGAAACAAAGTCCTTTTGTGTTTTTAAAGATAAGAAAAGTGCACGATCTCTGGAGCTTGCATGGAGGAATGTACTTCCTCCACACAAAAACTGCAGGTTGTTGGAACAGGAAGAATTTTAAGTCAGGTGAGACGCTGAGCTGAAGGAGACATGTTCCAAGGTGCGTTTTTACATCCCGTAAACACAACCAGTCGTAAAAATAATCCTGTTGCTTTCCTGGTTTTTCTGCAAAGTTTGTGCAGAAGACAGCTGCTTATTTTACTTTTATACTTTTTGAAATATTTAACTTTTCTTACAAATATTTGGATTCAGACTTGCTTCAGCAAGAAGCACTGCTTTGGTCTTTTTATGCTACTATTAGCATCTAGCTAAGCTTTTACTTCTTTTACCTAGCTTTTTGCTGCTTTTCTGTTTTAGCTAACAGTATTGCTTTTAGCTAGCCCTTTTTTCTATATCTAGCTTTGGGCATTTTGTTACTTCTAGCTAAACTTTGGCCATTTTTAGATTCTGGGTAGACTTTTCCTATATGCAGCTACTAATTTTCTGTTAAATTTAGATACTATTTTGTCACTTTTAACTTACATTCTGTTACTTTTAGCATTTAGCTAGACCTTTGCTATTTCTAAGCATTTTGCCAGTTTTAGTTTTTGGCTAACCTTTAAATCTTTTGAACTTATAGGTATCTTTTTGCTACTTTTGTATAGCTTTGGCTGTTTTTAGATTTTAGCTAACCTCAGTGGGTTTAGCTAATCTTTTTGGCGCTTTTAGAAGCTAGCCTTATCCTACATCTAGCTTTACATCAATTTTTGTTAGCATTTAGGTAGACTATTGCTATTTTTAACCTTTAGAGTTTCGCTAGTTTAAATCTTTAGATAGTCGTTGCAACTTTTTAGCTTTTTGTACTTTTAAATAGCCTTTAGTACCTGTAGGTTTTAGCTAACCTCTCGGCAGTTTTAGCTAGTATTCTGTCTTTTTTAGCTTTTAGTTTGCCTTTACCTACATCTAGCCTTCAGCTTTTGTTACTGTAAGCTACTCTTTTGCTACTTTAAACTTAAATTTAGTTACTTTTAGTTTTTAGCAGCTAGACTATTGCTGTATGTAACCTATAGCATTTAGCAATTTTTGATTTTAGTTGTTATCCTTTGCTACATTTTAGCTTCTGGCTAGCCTTTTGCTACTTTTAAATAGCTTTTGATACTTTTAGATTTTAGCTAACCTCTCAGTGCTTTTAGCTTCCTTCTGGTCTTTATTTACATCTAGCTTTACGTTATCATGGTAATTTTAGAAATTTGCTATTTTGACCAGTTAGTGTTTTGCTATTATTAGTTTTAGGGTTTTTGATTTTAGCTAGCCTTTTGCTAACTTTACGTAGCTTGTTTCTTCTTTTAATTTTTAGCAAAGGTCGTGTTGGTGGTAGATAGGTAACTTTTGCTTTCAGCTCATGTTTTTTTTCAGCTTATACCTGAGTTGTTTAAAAAAAACAAACTTGTTTATTTTAATGGTTAGTGTTTACATTGTCGCCCGTTCGTTTACAGTCACCGACTGATTCCTGATGTCCCGTTTTTTGGGGGTTTTTTTCAGACGGACTCGCTAACTCCAAGCAGACATTGGTGGTTTTAGCCACAGCCGAAGAGTGGTCCTCCCTGACCTCTCTGCTGCAGAACAGTTCTGGAGAACACGGGTTCCAGGTGACTCTGAGTTCTCCGGGCGTCTGTGACCTGAGCCTGGAGGACAACGCCGTCGGTTTGCGTCACGCAGATCTGGGAGAAGACACGGAGCGGGAGGACACGTTCTGCGGAGGAGGAGCCGACGCCTTCCTCCTGCTGATCCATGGGGGATTTTACACAGAAAAAGAAAAAAGATTGGTGGAGGTCCTGCAGGCTCGCTTCGGCGCCGACGCTCTGAAGTTCGTGGTGATTGTCTCCGTGGAAGACGGAGAGGTCGTGGACACGCTGGACGACGCCCTGGTGGATCTGATCAACGTGTGCGACGGCAGATACTGCCGCATCGCTGGATCTGCGGCGGGCGGCGGGCTGCAGGCGCTGCGCGAGATGGTGGCGAACGTGGTCGATGAAAATAATTCGCCCGGCTGCGCCGAAGGGGCGCTGGCCGAGTCCAGGAAGCGGCGTGCGGAGGAGCTGGCCGTGAACGTGCTCAGGAGGAAGGTGCAGGAGGCTGAGGCCAAGAAGCGGGCCTTCCTGGAGCGGGTCAGAAAACAGGAGGAGAAAAGAGCCAGGGAGATGGAGGAGCTGAAGGCCAAACACGCCGAGGAGCGGAGGGAGGAAGCCGCCGAAGAAAGGCAACACGAGGCGAAGGGAGAGAGTCTTCGTGAAGCTGTCAGCAGCCACAGATCCATGCTGCAGCAGGCGAAGGCTCCTGATGGTGAGATGGTTTCACTGTTCCACCGGGGTCACCACAGCCGAACTCGCAGACTTGTTTCGTGCTGCTTTAGCTGTTCATGAAAACGTTCAGCTGATTCATCAGACAGCTGCTGTGACTTCTGTTTTCTGTAACTTTTATACTTTTCAAAAATATTTAACGTTTTTGGAGATTATTTTCCTCATAGAAGCTCGTTGAGGATCCACCTTAAACTCTGCTTCAGCTGCAGGCTACGTTTTTGTCTTCTGCTACTTTTAGCTTTTAGCAAATCTTGCTAATGAGCCGGGATAATAGGAGTTACAACAACATTTAATTTCCCTTTAAAATGAATAATGTAGTTTTAAATTACATTGAATTTAATTTTTTAGGTAGGATGCTGCATTCATTTTTTTTAGCTAGCCTTTTTCTGCTATTAGCTGTTATTCTGTCACCATTATCTAGCATTTTGCTAGGTAGCCTTTTGCTACTTTTATCTTTTAGGTAGCAGTCTACTGCTTTTATTTTTTAGCTAACATTATGCTAATTTTATTTTTAAGGGATCTACTTTTAGGTTTTAGGCAACCTTTTGCTACCTTTAGCAATTGTTATGCTACTGTTAGCTTTAGGAAAACATCATTTTACTTTCAGCTATAGCTACCATATAGCTGGGTCCTGCTTTATAGAAAAAACATCTGATACTTCTAGCTTTTAGCTCGCTTTTTGGTATTTTAGGTTTAATCAATTTTTTTTGGTACATTTAGCTTCTAGCTACTGTTTTGCTACTTCTTAACTTTTTGGCTTTTTTAGCTGTAACTTCCCAGTTTGAGCTTCTTCGGCTGATTTTAGCATTTGGCACTTTTAGGCGCTGTTTTTAAATGTTGTGGTTTTTTTCTGTTTTGTTTTTCAGACGATGAGTCCCAGAAGGTCTCGGTGGTTCTGTTGGGTCTGACCGGCAGCGGGAAGTCTTCCGCCCTGAATGTAATCCTGACCCGAGGCGGGAACCAGTACTGGTCCTACGACTCGGGTCAGGACCCGGTCCCACCGACCTTGACATGTGAGAGGACGGAGATGTCTTCCGGAGGGAAGAGGCTCGTCCTGGTGGACACCCCGGAGCTGTGGGACGAAGACGGGCTGGAGGACCTGGAACTGGTCAAAGACTGCCTGGCCTTGGCCTTCCCCGGACCCCACGTGTTCCTTCTGGTCCTCCAGGTGGGTCGCTTCACCCGGGGAGAGAGCGAGATCCTTGGGAGCCTGCAGAAAGCCTTCGGGCGGGACGCGGCGGAGCACGCCATCGTCCTCTTCGTGCGCTTCGACGAGAACGGGTCGGGGCCTCCGAGGATCAGCGAGTACGTGTCCGCTGCCCACCCCAGCCTGCGGGACCTGGTCAGGAGGTGCGGGAGCCGGTACTTCCAGCTGAACCTCGGCGGACCTCGGAGCTACCCTCAGGTGAAGGAGCTGCTGTCGGGAATCCACAAACTGGTGGCTTCGCACGGGGGTCGCTCTGTCGCCGTGAAGAGGTTCTCCCCTCGGGAGCTCCAGGAGAGGACCAAGACCCTCGCAGAGAGGAAGGAGGGGGCGCAGGAAGGGAACCGCCTCCTGAGGAACCAGTGACTTCCACAGGTCCGTTACAGGTGGCGACCCGGTTTATTTTTTTTGATAGAGATCGAATCTCAGAATTCTGTTGTTCTGTTTTTTTTCTGCTTGCAGAAAAAATAAAAAGCGGCGGTGGGACGGGGATTTTCCACACCGAGGATTTCAACAGAACACATCAGGAATCACTTATGGGTTCGTCTTCAGAGCCAAGGAGGTTGGGAAAGAACGAGCTGCTCGTTTTCTTGTTTTATTTGTTTTGTTTTTCTTGTCGAGACTCAAGATTTTGTTAAAATAACTATTTGATATTTGAAACATGGACCCGTTCTCTTAGCCCGCTCTTCCTTTCTGGGCCTGGCAGTCACTCCGGTCCGTCTCAGAGACAACTGGACACGTCTCCGGTCCGACTCAGAGACAACTGGACACGTCTCCGGTCCGTCT